>BLKR01000748.1:0-110000 GCA_011170035.1 Teleogryllus occipitalis | reverse complement strand
TTCAGTTTAAAAAAATGTCAAACGTTCTATGTGAAATAAAAATGTTATTGAACATAAACCTGCAACGGAAGGCGGAAATCAATAAAGTACTTTCTTGCGTCCGCCGCTACGTCACATATCGGAATCTAAAACTAGAAATCGATATCTTTAAGTGTACGAAAAGGGTGCTAGTAGTTTTCGAATAACGGCTGAAAGGATGGTCTTTTGTGGCCGAAATTGGCATCAGACATATGAAACATTTACATTTCTCTTTACGATGTGCTAAGTGACTTTCCAGAACTTCCGAGTACAGTCATGCCATTCCCTTGTAAGACAATCTCGGACAAGTCTCGCATCCCCAACATGCTGCGAAAAGCTGCGTGACCCCAAATCATTGTGTTTCGGGGTGGGTTAACCGAAACAAAAGAAATTAATTTATTATTTAAATGAACTTTTCTGATTAAGCCAGCACAAAGCCAAAATCCTTTTTTTTTTTAAATGGAAGATACAATAGAAATATATGCGTCCAGGGAATAAATTTAAATTTTATTCTGCAGACCCGCCTCTCGAATGACGAATGAAAGTCGACGAGTCTGATTCTCACAGTGTATAATTTCTCTTTTTCTCTCAGGTACCATTGATTATTTTATGCATTAACACTATCTAAACGAAAAACATTATTTTAAAGGAAAAATCTAAATATTGTAAGTGGGCTCAAACTTCTGTTTCTGCTAAGACGAAAATTCCAGCTTGATGGAGCTGAGGTGGCTGAATGGAAGGCCACACAGGAAAAAGAAGAGGAGGAGTACGAGGAGGAGAAGGAAGAGGAGCTGATAAAGGAGCCGGGAAGGGCGGAGGCTGGAGAGGCTGGGGACGGCCTCACTCGGCGAGTTAAGTCTGCCCCCGCACGCACCAAAGGAGGAGGCAGAAGTAAGTCCCTTCTCTGCTTCCCTTCAATAGCACTTATTGCCTTTTCTTTGAAACATACACCTGTCACTGTAGTGCCTCTCACTGGGAGGTCCTAGGGCTCGAGTCCCAACCGTGTCAGAATTTCCGACACTATCTAGACAGCTAGCTTGAATCAGCTGCTGCCTGGCGAATAATTCTAGCGGCCAGCTGCTCTAACCGAAATTTTTTCATGTTTTTTCCGATCAACACCAGGCGGATGCCGGAGCAGAACCCTATCAAACGGGCCTCAAGACGCACCATCATTCCTTTGTCTTCCTTGTCCTATCATCACCCATTACTTACACACCCTTACACTAACATGGACTACACTACCACACAAGGCGGGAGGATAGAGCTTGTCCCGGCTGGGGCTGTGCCTTGCCTATGGGAGATGCCTAGTTGGAGAAACCCCGCAAGCCGAAAGTTATGTCGACGCCAGATCTTATCACCGAGAAATCACCGCCACCTCCTGCGATAGTAAAATACATGCAGTACACTTGGACTTATGACCTTAGCAGCTGCTGCGACCGGAATCACTAATCAATCAACCAACCAATCAAAACAACCACGCATTCAGAAGACCATTCGGGAGCTTGGAGCTTGTCCGGGTTGGGGCGGAGCTCCGCTGGTGGGAGATAGCTGGTGAGGGAAATTCCCACAAGCCAACGGGTAGATCGACGCCGGATCTCGCAAACCCAGCGGGGAAGATCGCCGTCATCTCCTGCGATAAAAACATGTAGTACACTTACGAGACTAATGACCGTAGCAGTTGACGCGCCCGGAATCACTAATCAAATCAACCACACATTAGGGAGACCAGTTGGGAGCTTAGAACTTGCCGGGGTTGGGGCGCTGCCCGCTGATTTGAGATACCGACGGATGGGACAGCGGCGGATCTCGCCAACTCAGTAGATCACGATCACTTCTTGCGATAAAAAAGATGCCATATACTAGAAAGTTTTAGCACCACGCGTAAGGTAGCGACGTTATGCACTAACAGTCACGTGATGGACATTGAAATTATAACGTCTTACTCTCATAATGATTATGAGAGTATGTCTTACTCTCATAATGAAAGCTGTTTGAAAATACGTTCCTCCTTTCTCGAGAACAGTCGATTCTAAATTCCAGAGTGCATACTCATCGCAGAGAGCTACAAAATTTCAAACTCCGAACACAATGTACATTTATTATATTATTATCTCATATCGTGGTTGAAAAGTCTCACCGCTGGCCTAAACTCTCTGATATATTATACAACTTCTTTGTTCAACGCTTGAAATGTTTCTTTTGTTATAATGCATAACGTAATGTCGCAATTGCTAAAACTCTTCTGAATGTTGTCCATTATGAATGTAGAAAGTCGTTAGTCACGTGATCAATAGAGTTTAAGGATGTCTCGTTACGCCTGGCCTTACTTGCACGAACACTCGTCAATCCCGACCGTGCGCAGGCGCGGGCAAACGCGGAGCGGCCGTCGTGCGGAGGAAGTACGCGAGGCGGCCGCTGGCGCGCGCGCAGTCAGCGCGGCCCGCCCTCCGCCAGACCGTGAGGGCCATCGTGGGCGGCGTGCTGCGCCCGGTGTACTTCGCCTGCCGGAGGATCATGGAGCACCTGGAATACCTGGTCTTCGCCTCGCCGTCGTCCTCGTCCCTCTCGTCCGAAGACCCGTCTCTCTCCTTCCCCTCCTCGCTTTCCTCCACTTCCTCCGATTCCTCCTCCTCCTCTTCTCCCAGTTCTTCTCTTCCCGTGGCGTCGGGCTTTTCGCTGTCGTCTACTTCTTCTCCCTCTAGCACTTCCCTCGCCTCGCTTTCGTTCTCGCTTCCTTCCGCTATCACTGTGACTCGGTCGTCGCCTCAAGTTTCTTCGTCTTCTTCTTCTCGAGCTTCATCGTCTTCCCAAACTATCTTTTGAAGTGCACTGATTATTGTATTTGATATTTACGCATCATTGACTCCACAAGATATTGATTTTTTTATAAATACTATTTTCGTCGTAATATTTGTAAGATTGTGTAAGCAGTTGTGATATCTCCCAGTGAATTAACGCCATCAAGTTCTGAAACGCTAGTTTTTGTGTATCCTGCAAATTATGTTCATAAATAAATTGTCAAATAGTACTGTTCTCAAAACCGACCCAGAAATTTTGTATCAATGAATGCCATTTTCCACAAACAAAATCGACTTCTGATTACTTTGTGATGCTTTGCATTGTCATTTGTAATAAACGTGCATACAACTATAAATTAGAAACGACATTGGAAGCGTACCCAATCAATTCAATTCATTAATTGCTTTTGAAATATTCATTAAGCCAGCCATTATTACTCCAATCAAATAAAAGAAGTAAACTACAAAAATCTTATTAAATTTTTAAACCAAAAATATACTAATTGCTTCTCATAAAAGTAAATTACAAGTAAAACATCTAATATAAAATAGAGTTGTAGCTTTCCTTTAAAATAGTTCCAGTTTATCTAGCTGTGTGACGAAGAAAAGCTGAAGCAGACGTATCTTGCTAGTTACGGTGAAGAGAATATATGTTCGCCTCATGTCGCCCTTACCACTAAGCATGGAAATTTAACTAGGCCCAGGCATGCGGGACACCGGTAGCTGGCCGGCAAAGTCTGACTACCAACCCAATAACGCCAAATCAAAACAAAAAATTCTAATGACAATTCGGATCACGTTTTTCGGGTTTTAATTAACTAAAAAAACAATAAATTGAAACGGAACGAAATAGGCACTATTGTTTTTAAAATGAATTTTCATGCAACAAATTAGAAAGAAAAGATTATACTATACATTTTCATACATTCTTTAAACATAATAAAAACAATAAAAACAAACTTATGTAAATTTTCTAAAGCTTCATTAATGGGAAACACATGGAACCCGAGTGTGAATCGAAAGGATATATTGACTCACCTTAGTTCATTCCTACTGCGTACTGAGCCTAAAGCGTCCTTCGTAGTGTGTACTGAGCGGGCACAGTGGGCGAGTCGGGAACAGCTATTTAAAACATTTCTGTGATAAACAAATAGGCGGGTCTAGTCTTCCGATACAGTATAAATAAATAGCGAATAGATATTTTGCCTATGCAGCATATAGGTTACGGATGAGATGCGAACATTGTCAATTCCAGAAATAGCCTGATCATTGTTACATTATCCAAAAAGGCCAAACAGAAAACATTTCGAAGCATACTTCGGACATTGGCTGGATAATGTTTGCATTAACCAACTCGTGAGAATACGGTAGATAAAAGTTTTTGTTGTTTTTTTAAATTTAAGGCCGCATCAACATCTAGGTCATTAACGACCACTATTGGAGTTTTCGATATGGTAACTATGAAGATGAAACGATATGGCGATGATAAGGGGTGAAAGAACGAATACAAATACAACCATGCCCGAGGTGGGACTCGATCCCGCAGCCCTGAGACCCTTCTGCCTTAGCGATCTTGGCCACCGGATCAGCAGACAAACGTACGGGCGAGGAAGAATAGCAGGAACATGATATAGAGGAAACAGACTGATGCTGGTGAGAATTGTGGCTAATACGAGACAAGGTCTGTCGTTTCCAGTTTCACTGTGCCAGCTGGAAAAAAATCGATTTATTTAGACGAAACAACCAAACCTAATGGCCCGGGAGCCATTAAGAAAAACACGTATTATAAGCTCAAAGCTAAAACTTTTTTGAGAAATTAACCACTGTTGTGAAGAATAGGGAAACGCAAGTATGGATGTGGCGTCTCGAATGAGAATGTATCGCACCCACTAAAAGCAAAAAGCAAAAGAATGTTCTGGGTCATATTTGAAGGATTTTTATGAATGCAATTTGTCCTATATTCTATAAATAAATGTTGTTTTGATAAGAATCTGGTTATGTTGTCAAGATCAGTAAACCCACGACTACAATGGTAACATTATCAGAGTTTGTAACAGTATATTGCAGTATTTACTATATTGATATTTCTCACATGCACTGTGAACAGTTAATAGCTCCAGTCTTTCTTGTGACTTTTGATTGATAATTTGTGAGTTTATTATTGATTTTGAAGTCTGGAGAGACTTTTCTTTACCCAACAATCACACTTTCCGTCAAATACTTTTCCACTTAAAACACTGTTCTCTTGAACGTTACTCTGCAGCATCACGCGACCAATTACGAGAGTAATGTACGAGCAACTGCCTATAGAAGGGCAGTAGTACAGCCAAAAAATCGTCTACAAGGTTATTTTATAAACACAAAATACAAGCTACCAGGATTAAAAGACATCGTAATAAAACTAAAATACAGGCAAGAATGTACTAAGTATATAATAATCGCTTCGACAGTACAATACAATACGCAGGAAAAAAACAACGCACCAGTAAATCAGGTGGCTGGCCTGGCATCATCAACGCATAGGAAATCTTGAAACTAAACCTTTTTTAGAAGCTTCCTGAATGTGAGAATTTAGGAAAAATTTAGAAAAGTAAAAGGAAATTTTATTGCTTTTAAAATTAATGTGCACGATTTTTCCATAGGACTCAAGCTTTTAAAAAAAGGCATAAATACCGGTTTTTCGTTCCTCTCAGAATTAACACAGAATCTGGAAGGTTGTAAACTTGGAATAACTAGGGCCTGGTTGCATAGAGCATACCCAAAGAAAAAATGTATGACCTTTCCTCAGGTAACCCCATCTTTTTCAGTGCTTGTTGACTAAACAATAACTCGATTCAAATGTCCTTCTCGTCATAAACTCATGAATTTTTATTTACACGTTTTTTTAATTGTGAAGAAACCATTTTTTATAGAGAGGAAACACAGAACTTTTTCAAAGAGGAAACACAGAACCGTCAAATTTATGAATTTTTAAACAGGGATTTCATGACACAAGAAAGTAAATATCGCTTTGAAGCACTTGTTTTTTATTTCTTTTCTTTCGCATGTTACACGTGTTATTATATAGCATTTTGGTTAGCTAATCTATCACGCACATATCTGCAAAAATCATAACGTAAGGTAGATTTCCATATGCAAATGCATCGTGGTGAATTTGAAATGGAGATTGCATCCACCCCTGCGGAGGTAATTTCCAAAATGCGAATAAGAGACGCCAGTGACTTCTGTTCGTAGGATCCAACAAGCTTTCCCTATGACTAATGTACGAATATTTACCGCATAGCGTCGGCATAGATTCTATCGAGGTTTAACCAACACGTATTTCTGTGATACTAGCATGTATCAAATAACGAGTGTTGGTTGGTATCGCTTGGGAGGGTTCAGCTTACAATGGCGAAGTAAAGTGAGCTTTGCATATTCATTCACGTTACCTGGATTCCCTTTTCCGCTATCAGACTTAGCTTGATTCTCCACTGTCGCCATAGAGCAACTCGCAGTTTATTCGCAGTTCGGAACCACACCGGAGTCTCGATTACACGTTTTCACTAGTTTTTAAGTTTATATTATATTCTACGCTATCTTTTTGAATACGTATATCGATGTGCTAACAATTACAATATTATAAAGTATTTCTTTGCATTAAATACAGTTTATACAAAAAATTATTGTACTACTTAAAACACCTCATATCCGACTTCATTCCAGCAGTCCTATTTTATATCAAAATTCTCGGAATTGTTAAATATGCCAACTATCAATACATCATTCAACACCAATATAAAAATAATTGGATGGATTCAGCAGAAAAAATTTATAAGCGAATTCCACAGTATTGGTTGAAAAGAAATATCCACAGAATCATTTATTGTATTCTAAATTGTTCTTCGAATTGCAAAGATAGAACTCACAATTAACATTGCTATTTTAAAAAAAAACATTTTATCGGTGTTTCAGCAAATGAAATTTTAACCGTAATCTTCTACTAACGAATATTTATTCCTACAAAACGAGAATGGCGATGTGCGCAATGAAGTTGGGACTTGAAATGGCGACACAGAGTGCAATGAATTCGCGCGTAGTGAAGACGCCCTGTTCAACGAAGACAGCGCGTGCAGTGAGGACGCCAAAAACAATGAAATGGAGTGATAACGACAGACCTCGACAGTAAAAATCTCGATTGTTCTTCTCATTTTCATTGTATCCTCCTCGGCTTGTTTAGAAAAGTATATGATAAACACCTTAACAACACATCATCAAAAACATATCCAATCAACGCAGGTGAACCCCAAGGATCAGCTCTATCACCAGATCGCTCCATCCTAAATATTTACTCTCTGCCACATGGAAAATCCCCCGAAATAACGATCCAAATATCTGCAGATCCATGGTCATCCTCCCCGGTTAAATATCTAGGAGGACTGTTCAACAAATTACGTAATACCAACTATCAAATACATCAAACGTAATACCTACTATCAAAAAGGCATGCCCAATTTAGCGAGGAGCAGCACCAATCACTATCAACAAGGTATTCACAGACCACATAATAATAACAGGTTCAACACTAAATGTACTATGGTTCATCTTCAATCACCAAATATGACAATTAGTTGTATTCGAATTCAAGGAGACATCTTATTAATCTAATTAACAGTTTCAACAACTTATCCGACTTACCTTGATCTATAATGTTCAACTTAAATAGATACAGCAAGAACAGATCTCGCATTCTATCAAGATTCCCCAAAAAACAATGCAAACCTCATCATTCTACGCATCTCTCTCCATATCCCTCTTTCCTTCGTCCCCCTCTCTCTCTTTCTCTTTCTCCCAACCTCTACCTTCTTTCTCACACTGTACTAGTAAAAACGTAAAATTCAGAGAATCAATCCAATCTCGACTTCAGGACGACCATATCCTAAAATCTCTGCATGATAAAGTACCTTCAAGTCCTCGGAAAACAAAATTGTCGAACGAGAAGCAATCAATTTTTAATAGACTAACTTTGATACTTTAATGTATTCATTTTTTCTTTCCTCCTTCGGATTTGGAATACCTGGGGGAAGTAACTTGACGCCTTCGCATCGAGAAGGAAAGTCTGCATCCGAACCGCGCGTCAGCGATCAAGCCAAGGCCCAGCGCCAGAGGCCTGCCGACCGGCCATGCGGATCAAATTCCTGCGAGCGCCGATAGCCGCGCCTTATGAGATTCCTGGCGACGGAGTAAGCGCCCCGGAAACGATGTTTACAGCTGTTTCTGCCCCAAGAGGTAGGAGAAATTAAAGTATTGAGTCTTTGCACAGCGCGAAGCAAGATATCGCTGGTGCGCGTGCGCAAACGGTACGGTAAAGCTAAATCGAAAAACGATATTCCACCAGAGCGTCTGTCTGGACAATAGAAGGTCCAGTGCTTGGTGAAAATGAGATCAAATGTTGCATTTCGTGGCTTCGTTTTCTTTTATTCCTTTTCGGACATAAATAATAATTAAATGATATTGGAGTCCGCGTCAGGTACTATTATTAGAAAATAATGTTGGCGACACTGTTGGTTTGATTAAAGAAGTTGTCGGGGTCGAATCTCGGAGGGATCAAATAATGTATTTTGTGACTCATTTTCAGATAATTCACCAAAATTATTGGGGTAACAGATACAATGCTAGTATTCATTATTATGATGGATTAGGCTGAAAGACTGTTTCCAAAGTCTACATTATTTCATCAAGTAATTTCATTACGCTTGATTCGTAATACCTGATGCGGGGGATGCAATCTACGAATTACTTTAGGACGTCTAGGCTGCTGTTGCTGCTGCTACTATGAGCAGGAAGTTTGAAATAAATTTTTTCTCATAAGATTTTTCTAAACTATGATACTTATACACTCTCCAAATGAAGGACTTGAGACGGACTCATTTACTTCCCTTCTGAAAGAAGTTGTAAATTAAGGATTAATTTCTTAATGCATTAACAAGAAATAAGTCATTAAAATTCTCGAATTATTTCAAATAGGGCAACTATTTTTAAAATTCCACTCAGCGGTATTTCTTTAATCTTACATTAATTTCGGTGAATTTTCGCTTTCCGTTTACGCAATACTCCTCTCACTCTTATTCGAAATGCCAACTACTTGCCCTTTTCGCTCAACAGTGTGAGATAACGGACAGACAGACGTTTCGCCATTGTTGTTCTCACGTGTCAGCAAAGAGAAGAAGGGAGCTGCTCAGAGATAAGATACGACGGAAGACGTGTCACGGGGGACTTCGTCCAATACCAAGAGAAATCTCGACGATAAAAACGGAACCCTTCAAGGGAGCGCTGTTAGTGTAATCCTCTTCTCTGATCTGAACAAGAAGTTTCCAATTTCTTCTGCGAGACCTCAATTCAAAATTTCAACACAATAGCATTGTGAATATTTTCTAAATTACTGAAGAAAAATTGTGAACGAAACTGTTCTAAGTTCCTATTTTTTCTGAACCTATCAACAAAAAGAGAAGACTAATGTGAAAATTATTCAGTTGCGTAATGAGCATTTTTCTTTCCAGGGATGACTACAGGTGCAGTGCCCAACCCACTAGATGATTTCTTATAGAGAGTTTTTATAAATGCTATATTTAAAATTTTATTATTTATATTTGTTAATTCACAGTTATCTATAACGTATTTAAATGAGATAGTGAATGTCTCTCTTTACTATAGAAATTTACTACAAATTATATTTGTCCATAAGACGTTCAATATTTGACGTGAAGTTCAGCAGACAAGAGCCTAATCAAATGTCAACACTTAGCCACACAAAGTTAATTATAATAGCGTATGCAGACAATACATAAAATTAAAGTATAAATCAAATATTAAAATTATTTTCGAAATCTGCATCCGTATTATGAAACTGTAGAAGTTATTATTAAACATTTTACTTTAATACTTCCATAATACAAATTTCTGTATTTTGAAGAAGTTGAAACGTGGTATATGTTTTCGAAAGAATGTATTTCATGCGATTCAAGTTCTAGATAGCAAGAAATATGGCTTGGATACGAAAGTTAATTAGTAAATAATTGTTTCATCCTAAAAAATATATTAATCCAATAATTAGAAAAGTAGAAAAAATGTAATACTGGCGCATAAGAGAGTTAAATTTATAAAAGGTTCATATAAGATAAGTGGATTGTCGTGATGACAAATAGTTGATGGAAGATTGTTTTTTTAAAGAATCTGAAAATGCATGTGGTCGAATTGAGCTGACAATGTTTTTGTTGAGTACCTTTATAGAAAACTGATATCGAGATGCAAAGTTAATGAATTTTGTCAGAAGCAGCGCAAGTAAGACAAGACTCCTTTGGCAAACAGCCGGAGAAGAAATTCTGGAGGAATTTCAAGTAAAAGTTTCTGAATTAACACGGATACCTGTCTTGACGACCTGTCTCCGTTGTGGCTCAATGACTAAGCTTCATTGTCTCTTGAAACGGTCAGTCCCCGATACTCGCGTGTTTGCAATTACTCGCGTGCTTATTTTGAACAAATTAGCAGTAGCAAAAATGAATATCCTTCGTATATAATTTTATATTACAATAATTGCAATGTCGAATTTCCATTTGTGAATATTAATCGCCTTCTACACTGTGTACAAGGAGTACTATGAACGTCTTCTGCTTAATCCGCACTTGCCGCCTACACACAGCATTCGACCCCGCATTCCCTTAGATCGTGAATGGCAACAGCTATAAAAACGTAATTCAAATAAAAGCCATACTTTGATTACTACTTCCCGTTCTACGCATTCAGTAAATGAACTCGAAAATAAAAGTTGCACTGCATTTATTTTAATTTCGATATAATCTTGAAAACCTTCATTAAATTCCAAATATGGTTCTATTTATTTATTTCAACTCAAAAACCAGTTAAACTATCCATTAGTATGTAACATACAAAGTATTGTTTGTAAGGTCGCGAGTGGAATTATGTTTTCCTTTCATGGCTTCTTTATGGGCACGGAGATTATTCACTCCCACGCACATACTTCCTATCACATGAAGATAATATAAATCAAAAGAAGTAAGAAAGTTTATCGAAAGCTTCATGTGTCAAGAATGTCACAGTAGTCATTTCCTTCTATCGCCTCTAAATAGGGGCAAGTAGGGGAAAAGGTCATTTAAGTTCTTGCTGCTGCTGCTGCTGCTATTGCCTATTACTGCAGTTTGAGTTTGAGTTTGCAATGAATTTCCCGTTACCGAAGATACGCAGATTTCTAACATTTTAAACTGTTTAAAACCTTGACATATTTTTATAATTACATGTCATTCAAATTGTTGGTTGGTTGGTTTTTAGTGATTCCGGGCGCGTCAACAGCTTAGGTCATTAATCCCGTAAGTGTAGTGCATATTTTCCATCAGGAGATGGCGGCGATCTTCCCCTGCTGGATGGCGAGGTCCGGCGCTGACCTACCGTCGTCTAGTGGGGTTTCCCCCTAACGAGGACTCTCCCACCAGCGGGGCACCGCCCCAGTCGGGACAAGCTCTGAGCTCCCGACCGGTCACCCGGAATATGTGGTAGTGTAGTACATGTTAGTGTGTGTGTGTGTGTGTGTGTGTGTGTGTGTGTGTGTGTGTGTGTAAGGAGAGAGAATAGGACAAGGAAGAGGAAGGACAGATCGCGAGCGGTCCGTGGCCCGTTTGTTAGGGTACTGCTCCGGCATTCACCTGGCTTTGATCGTAGAATCCATGGAGAGCTACCGATCAGAACAACCGGCGCCGCTGGAATTCTCCTCTAGACAGCGACCTACCAATCTGGCTTATGTCGAAAATCCTGCCACCGACGGGTTTCGAACCTCAGAACATCCCGGTCAGAAGCACTGCAGTGATATTAGCCTTAATGCCCTGAGCCACCTCTCCCGGTGAGAGAGCGTGGTATTTAGTCCCACTGTCACCTTAGAGCGTACCGTAAATTTATCATCTGACGAAACCACTGGCGGTGCCACGTGAACCGAATGACAGACGCAAAAACTTCCGGTACGCGGTAAAATTTCTCTTTCAAATTTCATTTTGGAATCGAACAGTGAACCAAATGACAGACGCAAAAACGTTCGGTTCGCGGTAAAATTTCTCTTTCAAATTTCATTTTGAAATCGAACAGTTCTATAGCAGCGTTCTATATCCGATTTTAACTACAAAGCGAATGAGATCGCCACCATACGTTTTTCCTGTCGATTTAGCATTCGATATCCCAATTCGTTCTACGTTCGAGCGAACGTTTTGTATTCTCAACCTTTTTCACACAGGTGGGAGCGGAATCCGAGCCTCCCGTTGCAAACGATTCGTCAATGTCTGGAGCACGCCGCCCGGAGCACCCGCGTCCAGGGTGTGAGAGCTCGGCGGTAGCGCCCGGCAGAATTAAAGGCGGCGCCAAAACCCATCCGGCCCTTTTCATCTGCCATCTTTTTTAACCGGTTTTTAAAAAATGAGGATGAAAAATGGGAAAAAGAAAAATGTTTTACAATGCAATTTTCTTTCTCTGACAAAAATATGAGTAATTTATTATACAAGACTGTAAGGGATTCTGTATCTGCTCCAGGAAGTTGTCACATTACGAGCTGTGAAGGAACAAGGGAGATAACTTTCTTGGAAAGAAACAGTATATTTACTGTCGTGTGTTATATTTAATTATATTCCCGTTTGGTTATTATTTAACTTGTTCCTTTGCTTTTTACTTAATTCCTTTGGTTTTAAGGCCTCCGGCACCCGCGCAAAGAGTATTTATGAAAGTATTTTTTAAGTATCTTCTGCAGGCAATAAAGAGATACATAAACAACATATTATAAGCCATTAAGAAGCATTTTCAATCATCTTAATAAAATATAAGATTTGGTTTTTCGAAGAAAAACAGAATGTAATGATCCCCGCCTCTATTTAGACTTGATGTTTGCGACACTTCACGTAGACGTGGAGTTCACAAATTTTAAATAAGACGGTTGCCTATTAATAAAACTAGTGGTACTACAACACCTCATACTTTTTCATATTATTGGTAAACCGTGTATAATATAACATTACAAATTCTATCACACTAAATCCAGCCATCAAATGAACAACTTTTAAGCATACGAAGTAAAATAATGTGGGATAAGTTTGTTTTGGAGATAGATGGTAGTCATTCCTTTAATTTCAATCATTAAGAGCTGCCTTTATGAAGCTTAAATTGGAATCTTGCGTAATTCAACCACAACTCTTCGCTAAGATAAAACATTACTAAATGAGAAGATTTAAGTTTCAACCTCTTGGTTACACAGAGAACTTACTTTAAGAAGGGACCAGTTTCACAGGTGACATCTGACGTCGCCCGGTGTGTATAAGGAGTTGTGAGCACCAGGGCCGTAGACAATGTTGTTTAGAGAGCGAAAGCCGAAATGTTAGGTAGTGATTAATATTGAGAGCTGGGTCGGGCACTGGTTGTTCTTCAGACAAAACTATCACCTTTGCTGTGTATATGGACATTTGATATTTTGGTAACTGGTTTTGTATACGGCATTTTCTTCTGGTTACACAGTATATTGCCAAAGTGTTTGGTGCAGATTTAGATAGAAAATATTATAAAAAAATTCGTATAATAAACTCCGTTTTTGTTTTTGTTGTTTTTGTTGCTATTTGTGACACTTCACTTAGAATTTTTCAACCAATTTGTTTTTCAGCTTTACAACACAATATCTTTTCAACAAGCTTTATTTTCAAAGCTATTGCGATAAGAAGAATTTGTAGCAACTGTTTAAAATATTTCGCGATTATTTTGCACTTATCCCCAAGTTACGCACTTACCCTTAAAAAATAGTTATATTTGAAAAAATTAACTTCGATCATTAAGATTTTACAGTTACTTTAGTCAAAAACGTATGTGAAATTAAAGGCAATATTACGCATATATCTATATCTATATCTATATCTATATCTATATCTATACTAATATATAAAGACAGAAGTGCGTTGTCTTCCAACGAGGTAATCTCTGAATCTACTGAACCAATGCTGATGAAACTTTAGTGCTAACTTCCTTTAAAGGTCTGGAGTACTATAGGCTATGGTTTACAACCATAAATCGTAATATATTTACAAAATAATTACTTTTCTCAACATTTTTGGCATAGCTTTACATCACAGATTCAAGAGCGCATCAATGTCAATAGTTTAGCTGTGCGCCACCAGAGGATGACGTCTGAGATCTACTACTGGTTTCATCAATGTCCAGAATTATTACGAGATTCATTGGACTTTGAATAAGGTTATGTAATGTCCCTGTACGAACGGTGGTGATTTGATAGTTCTGAACATTGGTGGAATATTTGGAGGAAATCGGTAACTAAAGTGGTAAAGATGACAAGGTACATGCATTATCCTTAATCCGTGGTATGTACAAAGTGGCTTTAAAACATTGGAGTTTGAATTTGTACAGAAATTGAGGTAGGTTGAGACATACAATAATATATAGTACAGAATATACAGTAATCTACAATGTATTATATATAGATATCGTATATATTCTAAACAACCTCTTCTTTTACAGAAATTTGTAAACATTGAATTTATTGAAACAATGCGATTGTCAAGTTGTCAAAACAGATTATACAAGTGCGAATAGATGGGCAGTCTATAAACGTTTTCAAACGGCTATTAAGAGAAGTGCGACTTGCTGAAGTACTCACTCGCACTATTGAAAATAATACTACAAGGAGGGATGCAAATGTAAATAATTCTCTACGTAGTAGGGTTGCTTTTCAATAGCACGCACAGTTTGACTATTTACACAGTTCTCATGTTCAATTTGGTAAAATGTAAAATGTTTGTATGTTTTGGTTTCATCCAGTTGATTTTTTTCTTCATTATGTGCAGAAGATTAGTGCAGTAGTATGTAATTAAGCAATGATCACTTACATATTGAGAATAATCTGTGCTATTATTTTGTATTGCAATTGCTCCCAACGCATGAATTGGTTTCTGTTATTCACATTTCAAGATCCTAAATATATAGCACTTCAGATCAAATAATGAAGCTAATATGGTTTTGTTCAGAAGATTGTCAATTTAGTGTGTACCAATTATGTACATGTTGATGGATCAGTATTGTTCTCATGTTTCAATGTTATGATTAATTGATTTACATAAAAAAATAAGTTTTATTCTACACGTAGTTTAAACTTATATATATGTTTCGTCTTCAAAATAATTATAAATACTAGAAATTACGTTCAATATTGATACTTTCATTTACTTTTATTATTATGATTCATCAATTACGTTTTGACATATACTTTCTTAATCCATATCTATCTTCTAGCGTCTCCGTGCGAGAACTCTGGCATGTTAAACTTCGCTTGAAACAGTCAGTCCCTTCAAGGTCACGATTTGACAGATCAATTTCAAATATTTGTTTATGAATACAAGAGAAGACAAAATATAAAAAAGAGTAAGTTTTACAATGTGACAATTTATTGACAGTATTGGAAGTAATATGTGAAACTCCACAAAAAAAAAACAACACAAAATATACGTGAGTCTACAAGTATTTTATTCTGTAGTTTAGAATTGTTTATTGTTTTTAGTTATAAAGTGAAGAAGGTTTAGGAGCTGGAAGCCCAAATAAGAAAAATATAATTTTTTGTGAAAAAGTGAGCGAGGTAGACCGGAAATTTCCAAATGGGGGTGAAGAGAAGACAGGGCTATCGAAGCGTGGCCGTGCAGAGCATGGCCGGGAGGAGCAGGGGGGAGAAGGGATACTACAGAAGAGATAGTAGGCCCCACCGCAGGGTATGAAAAAATGGAATTCCTCTCCCTGACTAATAATTTACTATAAACCCGAGCAACGCCGGGTACACCAGCTAGTGTATATATATATATATATATATATATATATATATATATATATATATATATATATATATACACAATATAGGCAGACATTACCCTAATCAACAATTTTTCTAAAAAAAAGTATTTGGAGCCATTTCAGACAGTATTTTCTTGTATTTATTTTTAATTTCCTCAAAATTACGCAAATATTAGACATAGTTTTAAACAATTGTAAATGACATTATATATTACTTTCCAAATAAGAATGATTATTTATCTCCAATAATAAAATGGGTAAAGAGAGTCGAAAATATTTAAAAATTTTGTAAATTTGGAATATTCAGAGGTATTATTAAACATCTGATCCACGAAATAGACACGAGAAAGGAAAACCCACGTTTAAAACAGGTACGTTATTTTACAACACATTGCCAAATGCGATTTAACCAAACGTGATTGTCTATACAAAATATATTTTATATGACAGTGGTATCCTCTGTTTGCAGGACTGAAGTGTAGATTTCAGACTCTCCGATGGGTTGGGTCTTTTAGCCAATAAAATAATTCGGTTAAAAATGCTTGGTTCGATTGTGTTAACTATTCGATGATACTACTATCGTATAAAAGTAAATCCATCTCTGTATGCAGGAATGAAATGTTGATTTCAGACTCTCCGATGGGTTGTGTCTTTTAGCCAATAAAATAATTCTGTTAAAAAATGCTTGGTTCGATTGTCTTGAATATTCGACGATACTTCTGTCGTGTAGAAGTAAATCAATCGCTGTAAGCAGGAATGACGTCTTCATCCCACTCCAACCCGCTCACTGTGAGTGCGTGCGTGAGATCGTTCGCCGCCGGTGGGGCGTCACCGCATGCGGGCGGGGCAGGGGGTGGCAGCGGTGGGGTTGGGGCGGGTGGAAGGGGGAGGGAGGCTTCGTGGCGTCCTGCGACGCGGGGGGCGCGTGTGGGGCCTAATGCAATAGCGCCCCAAGCGGAAATGGAGCAGGCGCCTCCCTTCCGCGTGCCCTCTACTCCGCCCACTGCCTCCAACGTCCCTCGCACACTGGATTTCCTTGAGATAGAACTAATTCTACTCAGGATTGAAGTGCTTGGTGGTTCATTTTTAAAACAATATTTGCACACAATAGCAACACATCACATATTCGATTGTTTGATGATTTCGGGCGTGTCAACTACTGAGGTAATGTCCCGTAAGTGTAGTGCATACTTTTCCTCGGTAGGTGGTGGAGGTTTTCGTGTTGGATGGCGAGATCCGGCGTCGACCTACTATCGGCTAACAGGGTTTTCCCCAACCAGATACCTCCCACCAGCGGGGCACCGCCCCAGCCGGTGTAACGCCAAGCTCTAAGTCCCCGACCGGTCTCCCGACATGTGTGATACTGTGGTGTAAGTGTGGGTGTGGGTGTGTAAGGGGTGAGAATAGGACAAGGAATGGGAAGGAAAGATCGCGTACGGTACATGATCTGTTTGTTAGGGTACTGCTCCGGTATTCGCCTGGTGTTGATCGGAGAAACCACGGAAAACTACCGATCAAACCAACCAGCTGCTAGAATTCTCTTCCAGACAGCGACTGAATTTGATCTAGTTGAAAAGCTAGTGTCGAAAATCTTGACGTCGTCAGGACTCGAACCTATGACCTCCCGGTCAGAGGCACTGCAGTGACAACTTGATGCACTGAGCCACCTCTTCCGGTCACAAATTCGAAATCATGCTCAAAATCTAAAATTAACAAAAGGCATTGTCAACTTAGCTACAAGTTTCATTATCAAGTCTCAATAACAGTCACAATGAGAGTAGAAATCTGGTTTATATCGCTTAATTTTTTCAAAATATTTCTCATTAAATTCTTGAAAATATTTTTTTACTTAAGAACGCAATTAATAAAATAAGAACCTTCCTGGATTACATTGTATATACAGAAGTCTATGACTTTATCTTCGTGTCAAAAAAATGTGAACCCGTAAATAAGAAATCTTGAATGTCTAGAAAGCTTGTGCCCCATTTACCAGAGTGTTATCTTAAGGTATAGCTGGCCCTAACTAGTATGTTCTGTGAATGTACACTGTAATGTTTTATAAACTTAGTCCAACAAACTGCTCAGAAAACATTTTAACGAAGTAATTACTCGTTTATGCAAACTATTTGTTTCTCATGCGACCTACTTCATATTGGAAGTAAATTTATTTAACTTCTAAGTTCGTGAAGATAGCAACACTGAATTGCGCCTCGGTTGTGTGCACAGCGCTGTTCTCCCTTCGTATCGTTGCGGCAAGTTGGCCAGAATGCATCTGCATCTCTCGATGCTTCCGCCCCTCTCCTGAGCCACATCACCCACAACGGTGGCCCGCCCAGCGCCGCTTATTACGAAGCGCGTTGTCACAGTCATCCCGAAACCTACATCGGAGGTCGAACACTGTTTTCGATTTGCGTTTGCTTAAGCACTCTGATAAATGACCAGAAAAATTAGTAATTATAAAGCCGCAAATGGGTGTCAAGTCGGATATAATGGATACAATAGAAGGGAGAAGGTTAAAATGGTATGGTCACCTTAGAAGAATGCCGGAGGAAAGATGGCCATTAAAAACTTGGAGGTGGCAGGTGCCAATGCACAGAAAGAGAGATAGACCAAGACTCACGTGGTATGATGGTGTGCGACAGACGATGAGAGATCGTCACATCGAAGATGATGATTGGCAAGATAGAAGAAGATGGAAGCTTGGGTGCGAGAGACGCCGCAAGGTGTAGTTCCACTCGCAGAAGAAGAAGAAGAAATTAGTAAAGGCACTATTTGAAAATAGAGAAAACCCTCTATGTTTTCAAGTATAGCTAATGTACAAGACATTTTTTAGCTAATATATGCTAAGTACATTTCATCCAGCTAATAATGTATTTCCTGTACTATATTAGTCTTTATAACAAGCATTAAGTTCACAAATATTTCTGTGCCATGCGATTTTTTCAAAGTTGTTTCTTTATACTTTTACTGAGATGACACATTTCATCTCAAATTAAAAATAAAAATAAGAGAAAAACAATTAATAAAAACAAAACTGTTGTATCAAAGGAGGGTCTTGTTAGTCAATAGTATTTGAAACGATCGAATATAAATACTTATTACGAACAGTGAAATATTATAAATCACGGAAAAAAGTTATGGGGCTGACCGAGCTCAATAGTCCCATAAGTGTAGTGCGTGTAGTTGTCATCGTGCTGTCTGTGATCTTCCCCCATTGGATGGGTAGATCCGGCGCCAACCTACCGTCGACTCTCTGTGTTTCCCTCAACCAGGCATCTCCCACCAACAGGGCACCGACCCAGCCGGGACAAGTTCCAAGTCCCCGACCGGTCTCCCGGCATGTGCGGTAGTGTATTGCATGTTAGTGTAAGTGTGCGTGTATGTGTTTGTGTGTGTAAGGGGTGAGTATAGGACAAGTAAGAGAAAGGACAGATCGCGCCCGGTCTGTGGCCCGTTTGTTAGGGTACTGCTCCGGCATTCGCCTGGTGTTGATCGAAGAAACCACGGAAAACTATCACAGCAGCCGGCCGCTAGAAGTCTCCTCCAGACTGCCACTGAATACGACTTAGCTGAAAAGCTAGTGCCGAAAATCCTGCCGCCGATGGGTCTCGAACCTAGGACCTCCCGGTCAGAGACACTACAGTGACATCACTTGATACACTGAGCCAGTACACCCGATAATATCGTGAAGTAAAACAAGAATTTCAGTGATAAAAATTGTGATTACGGGAGCAAGCTCTTGCCTGAGGTAAAATAAATCGAAGTATGAATAATTTCTCCTTCGTAGATTGTAATTTTTATTAGTCTTTGCCACTCCAGAGCATGTAATTGTATGTTTTATGCTGCAAATAATATTTATTTCATGTTGTTTTGTATTTAAATGTTTGCCGATAATCCAATAGCCAAAGGTTCTTCAATTTTAAAAGTTGCTATATTATACAGATAAGATAATAAGTTTAGACACAATTCACTTTATCTTACCTTTTCCTACCTGTTATTTTGAGCAATACGACTACATTTCATTAAAATATTTGGTGTGAAAGTATTTTCCCAAAGTGAATAATTATTAAACATTCATCTTTGATATCCCGACATCTCGTACTGGCAGAGATTTCAATTTTGCAACTAACAATAAGCTCAATAAATAATTTAATGAATATATTTCTGAGCAGAGAAATATCTCAATACATACTATGGCAGTGATGTAGTTTCTTTCGTTCGTTTTCATGACCTGTTTGACATTAAACCTAAATTAACAAGCACCGAGAAGTACAGTCACGAATGCGTTCTACACCCTACCAAATGAGTACCCTAACTGATCCCTTTATCTTCCTGGAAATGAACGCCGTATGCTATATTAATGTCCTGAAAGGATTGCAACTGCTTTATGTACAGCCCTCATATTCTGCCCGGCCTTCAGAGGCGTAGGGTCGACTGCGAGCCAGCGCGCTATGCGCCGAGACAGCTGCCTGCTGCGGAATTCTGAATAGCGAAGCGCGGTGTTTGTCTACACAAGTTGCAGGACATTTCCGCTTCTCAGCAACGTACTGAAGCTTATCACACGAATAAAGAGAGACGCGGACACAAAGAAGAGAGAGCGAGAATGCACAGGGTTTGGTGGAATATACGAAGAGAGCTCGTGGCTGGGCTTACTGGCTCTGACCGGGAGGTCCTAGGGTTCGAGTACCGATAGTGGCCGGATTTTCGATTCTAACTAGGTCGAATTCAGATGCTGTCTGAAGGAAAATTCTAGCGGCCGGCTGCTCTAATCGGTGGTTTTTTGTGCTTTCTCCAATCAACACCGGGTGAATGCCAAAGCAGTACCTTTACAAACGGGCAACGGACTGCGCGTGATCTTTCTCTTAATTACCCACACATACACTTATATGCACAACACTACCACACATGTCGGGAGACCAGCAGGGAACTTAGAGCTTGTCTTGAGGGGGACGGTGACCCGCTGACAGGAGATACCTGGTTGAGGGAAACATTCCGTCATCTTCCGGGTTTAAAACATGCACTACACTTACGGGGCTAATGACCTTATCTATTGGCGCGTCCCGAATCATTGATCAATCAACCATCAATCAATCAAGACCCTCTGGCAAACGCATACGCCTTCCATCTCTGAGGCTCTGGTTAGGCCCTCAGCCAATCCATCAAATCCATTAAAACTAGTGACGCTAAAATAGCACCTACTCTCTCGCTCGAATTTGCACACAAAATTACGCGAAAAGTATTCAATTTTCGAAAACTTTTACCTTACCTTATTTCAAAATCTATCTTTAAGGAACAGATTTCATGAAGGGAAAATCTATCTTTTTAATTGTAGTTGTAGGACGACATCGAGCAAATTTTTAACTTTTGCAATTTTCGAAAAATCACAGTATTCAACGAAATTAGACCTGCTCCATTCTTTTAAACGTCTCTTACATTATCCATCAATGAAATTTAATCTGAAATGATGGATCCACTTTTTTGAAAATTTTTAAAATATCCCAGGGGCTTAATTTAATTTGGGTAGTACTTTACATAATGTTTCAAATTCAAGGGACCGTAACATCAGCCAGATCGATTGGGGAATATCACTTTTGCAGAAAATCGGCTGAACGGTTTATCCAATACAGTTGTTCACAGACGGCCGGACAGATGTTTTGTTGTCATTCAATTTTTCGATATCAAGGACCTACAAAACATGGATTCTGGTTACACCACGCGTTTGGATTTTTTTAAAAATTTATTAACTGGATTTACACTCTGTTTTGTTACCAAGGCCCTGTAATAAGAGTTTTTATGCCGAAAATTCGCCGTTTATCCCGCAGCATTACATTAAGTGTTGTTACAAAAGAAGCATTGATATGAGTATTTTTCAAATCAATGTACTTTTTGTCGGAAAGTCGTATGTCTTTGATTTTTAAGCGGCAAATGCTTTCGTGTTACCAATTCTCGGGAAACATGTGAAAAAGGATATGTTTCACAATAATTTTATCTTTCAAGTTGACACCCGCATGTATCGCACGAAGCTAAAAACTAATCAGAGGCACCCGCATTGACCCAGGGCAAATGGGTGAGGCGGCGCCCAGAGGATTTTACGTGTCGGAATCATGTTCGTATTTAGACGTACATGGTAAGGAAGGTGGAAGCAAAATAAAATTACATTTATTCTGAACTTTATGATATAAAATAATTACTTAACACTTCATATAGCAGAATAATATTTTTCACGTTTTAAGCCTCCTCTGTACCACGTACAGACGATTCCTCTCTCAATATCAGTTATTAGGCCATCGTTATTTGACATTTAAGCTGTTATTACTGTCATTATTATTATTATTATTATTATTATTATTATTATTATTATTATTATTATTATTATTATATTACAATTCCTAACATCCGTGCTCGTTTGGAATTTCGAGATAGAACTCGGTCAGTGCGGCGGTCCATATAATATAATTTATAATTTTATTTCCCTGCAAGTGGACTGTTGTCCGATGGCAAATTACAAATGCAATAATCTTAAATAATATTCTAAATGTAATACAATATTAATACAAAATAATAATAACAATAATAATAATACAATAATTAATAATGCAAGAGTACTCCCAGTTTTGATACAATAAAAATAATTATTTTATTGACAATACTTAAATTATTTTATTTAACAGTACTTGCTGCGGTCAATACTAGTAGTAAGGCAGATCTTCCTTTACCACGCTCGATCGTGTGGCAAGAACTTGGTGGATAATTTTGGTTACATTGTTACGTTAATATGTTTGTGCCAACTCAGGAATTTGTTCAATAGATTTAGTGGCCTTCTTACATAGTAACTGATGTTCTCTTTCATGATGCATCGTCTGTAGTTGTTGAAGGTAACTACCCGATCTTGATTTCCCATCACAAATTCTTCCTTCTCAGGAAATAGCCCAATAGTTAATCTCTTCATATAGTTATGGTCACTTCAAAGCGCTGTTGCAAACGTGCCATAAGCTCTTTTAATTGGCATTACTCAATCCATTCCTGCGTTTTTATAAAAGTTTGATTGTGGTCATCTTGGTCGCCGACGCCACTTGTAGCTAGTTATCAGTAATTCTTTGCATTCTCGAGATCCTTTCCTATAACCAACCAGTTCTGGCAAAGGCTACTCATTTTCTTTCAGGTGCTCGTCGAGATGCATGGCAATAGTAGAGGTGAGCATTTTCAAATTTTGAGTAGATATGTAATAGGTCTATAAGTCTTGAGGTTAGAATTATTTTCACATTTTGGTAACATATAGGTCACTCCCAAGGTACGAACTTCTGTCAGGAAGGAACTTCCTAGCAAAATTCTTTTGAATTGAAATGTCAAATCTGTACGTGCACGTTTAAGATATTTCCATCAA
Organism: Teleogryllus occipitalis; assembly: GCA_011170035.1. NCBI lineage: Eukaryota > Metazoa > Arthropoda > Insecta > Orthoptera > Gryllidae > Teleogryllus > Teleogryllus occipitalis. Next base: position 86,933 of record BLKR01000748.1, on the reverse strand, counting down.
AAATTATGTATACCATCGTCTCCTGGAGCTTTCCAGTTGTGTATTCTCTTTATAGTCCTTTTCACATCCTCCATAGAAATCACTATTCCATTCACTTCCTGTCTTTTCTATCATTTTGCGTATCGGTACCTTCAGAATTCTTCCTGTCTTTTCCAGTACATTTCCTCAAAAGGATTTTGAAATGCATCAACGAAAATTTGTTTCTCGCGCCGCCAATTTTCATTATATCTGCTTCTTCGTGCTTCTAGAGCTACAGTTCGTTGTCTTAATCTCTCATCTTCAACCTTAAGTCTTCTTTCCAGGTCGTCTTGTTTTGTCCTAAACGACGGCCTTGCAAGGATCGGGAGAATAGTTGCACGAACCTTCTGTGAAATTGTTCCCTTAGCTCAAAAGTACTCAGCAATATGCGAGGTCAATTTGACTTTCAGCTTTTTCCAACAATTCTGGAGCCTTTTGTCTCCCGTAGGGCTCCTTGTTAAGAGTGTTTTACAACCATATTTTGCAACACTGATGTCTACAGGTAGTAATTGCAGCTCACTGCCACCAGTCCCGCAAGCTGTTCGAGAGAAGATTCTTACATAATAATTGAGGCAACATGTTGGTCCAAACGCCAACAATCTCGTCTTTGGCGCTACATTTCAGTTTTGGTATTATTGGTCTTCAATCTAGTTATATTCCTTGTTATTGCAGATTTGTTACCAAATAAATATCTCTCAGTGAATTGTCCACCATTTAATTACTACGTTGGGAGATGAGAATCAGAATCTTCTCGTACGTTTTCATGCGCTCATGGTACATATTCGTTTTCATTGGCTTGCAGCTCCAGGACAACCATATTTGTTAGTTCTACTCCCCCTTCTACCATTAGAGGTTGAATTCAGTATGTTCTCTTCTTGTCCTGATTTAATTAAGTTGGCTGCACTCCCGTTGCTCGTTTAGAAAGGTTTCCGGATAGATCTCCACTCAGAATGCAGCCTTCTCCTGAAACCCTCGCATATGTGATTATAATATGTAATATTTGGTTTTTAAATTGAAGTGGATAGCAGTATTTCCTGCTGGTGTCCACTACAATATATAAGATCAACTCTTAGTAAATATAAAATTTCTCAATTACATTTTCATAATCATATTTAACTCGTAGGTTGATAGTGATTGTATTTTTCCAGAAGTTGCTCCCCTCATTTTAGAGGTCTTAGCGAATCAGTTCCGAAAATGAAACAGTAAAAGGGGGGGTCATTGATTTTTGTTACTAAGCAAAGGATGTACTTTTCTGTTGTAATTTTTCTACTTTCTTCCTTTTGTGCATGGAATTCGCATGGGTTCAGATAGTAGTTATTATTTTACGTAACCATTACAAATAAGATGACTAAGTCTGAGGCACATTGTAGTACAACTAATTATTAAGACAATTTTGTTCGATACTCAATCGTCTACCAATGATAATGTATGCATTTTTATTAATATTTACTAGCTTCAATTCTATTAAATATAAAAGTTAAACTGTTAGCTATTTATCTTAGATAAAATACAAAGTTAAAATGTATAAGGACTTTTTATAAAACGCATTAAAAAACAATTCGAAATAGGAGCATTTGACGTTTCATTTTTCACTTTAAATAATCTTATAGAATAGAATTAGTCTAAACAAATCAGCCGATCTATATGGAAAACTACAAATGCAGTCATAAGAAAACGGTACAGAGAAGATTGGGAGTCTGGGAAAATCGGAATTCACCTTCCAAAGGAGCTGTTTCCAAAAAATTTATAACCTTCGCCCTTACATTCCCGACGGTATTATTTGATACATAAATCACTGAGATTTATCGTCCGTGTTTATGAGGCTATTCCCTGGGTTGCCGGGGCAGAGAAACTGAAATGACAGTAACGTAGTGCTAGGAGATCAAGACAACTTCACAGTATAAAATAGGATATTAAGAGAAGTCACATAGCTTTATTTTCATCCACGGAAAAACTTGTTCATCAAAACAATTATCATCAAGTACGTTACAAAACATAATTGAAGGACTTTCCGGAGTAAGGGTGTAACTAACAAATCCACAATTCTTCAGAAGGAGGAATAAATAATTGAATGTTATATTTCACAAACAAACATCTGTGAATCTAGGGCTATAAGGGCAAAAACAACTTTATTAATAGCAATATACATGATTATTTATGCTTGTGTCTACACTATTATGGTTTATGACACTGTGACAGTGAAAATTGAGGAACTTTCAGAGTTAAATCAATTTATTGCTAATTTTTTTATGAACGAAAGGCTGGTTGTCCCCAACGTAATAACGGCTATCAGAAATAAAATAAAATGTTAATTTAAATACTTGTACTCGTTCTTCTATGTCTCCACGTACAGTTCACACAAGGTATCTACGCACTTGACAAACGCGAGCCAACGGTGAAGTCGAAGTCGAGTGCACAGATATCTCATGAGAAATTTACACTTTCCATTGAGAAATAAAAACTAGTTAGAATTCTCCTCCTGACGGAGGTTGGACGACCTAGCTATCAAAAATCCAGCCATCGTCGGGACTCAAACCCTAGACTCTCCCGCTCAAAGGCACTGCAGTGACATCAGTTAAGCCCCTTCAGCCGTTTCCACCAGAGAGTATCACTATACACTGCGTCTTCTTTGTGTCTACCGAACAAAATGCAAAGTTCTCACGTGCTACTACTTTTCAAAGTGCTCTCTGCATGTGCGACAGTGCTTCACGGTAGATAACATTCCATACTCTCTCCTTCAATCATAGATCTTGTAATGTAATGTAATCAATGTAACTTCATTATCTGTGCACGTCTTCTAGAATTCAGTGGGAAATACATTTATTCAAATTATCGTTTCAATGTTGTCGCAGGAGGAAGTATTATTCCGAAGGACAACATGGATATGATCCCAAAATTTATTGCTTATTTATCCTTGAAAATAGATTTTATTACATGGGAGGCTTTTTTCCCGTTCAAAATTCAAGTAGTATATGACTTAGTGTAGGGATCACAGAATTTTGAAAATGTGCACAAAATTTACTTCTCCCCATAGCAAGTAATATGCAGTTTTAACTGGTTTTGACGTAAAATATAATAAATAATAAATAAAAGATCATCGAAGAAGCCGATGCTTTTGCTCGTCTCTAGGTCACAACTGACGGCATCACTTCGTGATTCCTAAACGTCAAGCACAAATATTATAATGTATAATGTAATCACACGTACTAAATGAATGGGTGTTAATCCGTATAGCATAATCACACGTACTAAATGAATGGGTGTTAATCCGTATAGTATAATCACACGTACTAAATGAATGGGTGTTAATCCGTATAGTATAATCACACGTACTAAATGAATGGGTGTTGCGAGGTACTTGCTTGTGCCGTTGCTTTCGTCACCCATTCAGTCAGTGAGAAGCACTCGCCGCCATTACTCTCCAGCACACATACCCTCAGCAGTTTCTCTATCGCGCCACCCACAGAGATGGTGACTTGCAGCTGCACTGCATTGGCTAGAAAATCTGCCATGGTGACATGGTGGCGTCGTGAGCTCACGTGCGCAGATTTAAACGCGTACGAAGTCTGAGGATTTTGGGCCCAGCGGCTGGAAGTCAAGTGCGCAAGCCATTTCTGCAAGAGACACCTGACGAACACCATGACCCAGCCAGGGATGATATTCAATGAATAAATGAATGAATGCATGCCTTATTTTACGTGGCGAGACTCAAGTCATGAGGCCTGCTCTTCCATCTGACCACGCAAATTTCGTTACGCTCCTTTCACCTACCAGGGGAGAAAGATGGTATTACTTGGGCGACGAACGAGGCAATTTGAATTTAACTCAAAGGCTTCATTTAGGCTTGAGGATATTTTACATGCAAGTAAATCTACTAACATGGGACAGCCGGCTTTACTTTTCCTCCGAAGAAAGGCGTATGAAGGATTTTTCGGCCTTAAAAATCCACGGCTTCGATCGGGTGTACCCGCGAACTTGGGTGTAACAGCCCGATTCGCTAACCGTTACACCATCGCCGCCGCCGATATTGGTTCACTCGCATTCAAAATATCGGTCTAGATGTAACTTACGATTTGAATCTACAATCATAACTCCACGAAAACCGCACGCCGGGGAAGGTCGAACAGCAGGCGCCTGTTGAGGATAAATTTCAGCGAATACTAGATATGAAGCAAAAATCTTCGCCAAGGCGGCCCTGCGAATCGTGAATCAGTCGTCTCCTCGCTTTATGAGGGTCGAGTGTTTTCGCGTCCCGACGTCTCGACGAAATGAAGAATCGATGCCCCGCTCTCGACTGCCCGAAAAAGCCGCTCGTTAATATCAACCCTCCCTCGCCTTCCCGTCGGAGCCCGCAGGCCGTTCTTCTTTTTTTCTTTCCACGCCGTCGTTTCGCCTTTCTTTGCGGAAAAACGACCGCACACCGGCAGCTATCTAGACGTATTGTGCGGGAGAGTGTGGGAGCATGTGTGCGTGCGTGTGTTGAGCTTTCTTTCTCCCCTTACACGGCGACGTCAGAAGCAATTTCGAAGGACGTGAACAAAGGGTGGAGAACATGGTAGGACAGGGTAAGGTAGGGCAGGGACCGACACACAGCCACCAAAACTGAACCCCCTGCTTTAAAAAAACTTCTATAAAGGTCTCTTTCTTCTCAAAAATTGTTAATGTTACGTTTGTAAAACAGAACATTGCATGCCCTCACAACTTACGCGTTAGAACTCTCTCAATATTTTCTTTGCATAACTCCTGTATCTGTACTGGGGTGTCTAAAAGTGACTATCTTAGACCCCTAGACATGCTATAAAAGTTTGTTACTTTCGTTCTAATACATTACGTGATACTTATTGTTGAGAACACAAAACAACAGAGGACTGTGCATTTGTGCTAGCTCACGATGAGCGAAACTTTTCTTAATGTAGTGATTTTCACCTTTCGTGGATCTCTTTTTACGTTTATATGGATTTTCTGCGTTTTCAAGTGGCATAAATGGTACGACCAATTTACATGCAATGTTACAATATGCAATACATATCTTAAGAATCTAAGAACAATAAAAGATACACAATATACCGTAACTGTCTATTTCATTCCTCTCAGGTTCAAAAATGTTCTGGAGGCGTCATGTAAAGAACCTCTGAAAACTAAAAAGCCATTTCAAATTCTAGATTGACCAGATTGATCGATAAGTTGCCGTTTTGGAGCAAATCCTGCACACATTTTAGCCGCTAATATTGTTTACAGACAGAAATACGTACGGAATGACAGACGCTTCGAAACAAACATTTTCACTATCGGGGACCTCCAAAGTGTACGTTCCTACCAAAGTTTCGATTTCGATTATGAAAATGAATTTTTGGCAGCATTATTAAACTTTCTCTCATATCGCAATCGCTCCCCTTTTTTATACCTGGTGCACGGGCGGCAGCTTGGGCCCACCGTCCGTTTGATAGTCGTGCCCCCACGCTCTTCCACTAAAAGAAACTCAAGTGCATTTGGGAAAACAGACATTTTTAATAGTTGACTAAATATACAAGGGTCACACATTGCTTACGCAACACGTTGTCAACTAATACAGAAGGACTTCCCGGCCCCATCCAAACGCAATGAAGTCGAATAAAAAAACACAAAATGGAAAAATGTTTCCAAAAATACAACAGTCAACATTTTACCTTCTAATTATATTAATTCCGTTCATTATGAAACTTGATCTATCGTTTAATTAAAAATTCCTCCCATGCTATGATAAACTGGAGTACTTGCGAAAATAACCACTATCATAATCTCCTATGCAAAACTAATACTTAAAAGAAAAACATATACAAATCATTACTAAGATTCTAAACAAACTGGCAGTCACTTCTTCCATGTTTACAACACCCCCTCCTCCAATACATTTCCTAGCTTACGAGTTAATAACTTGTTCTCTGATAGTTCAATAGTTTTCGTAAGGTTATTAAACGTGAGATTTCAGAAGCAGTCTCCTTTCAGTACTTATCGCTTGCAGTATCGGCTGCGAACTCCTTTACAGCGGCGCACACTGGTTGAATCGGGCCAAAAACCTTGCCATAATGGGAAAATTCAAAGTGCTCGTTCGGAATTCTGACCTATCAAATTTCGTTTGGAAGACATTGGAGCCCACCGCTTTAGCTCCAGAACGTTATTTCAATCATTTTCGTCATCCTTACGGTCTCGTAAAGTTACCGTTGCTGAAAACACGCGAATTCATTGCTTCTTGTCGACTACATTGTTAAAAAGAAAGTGTTTAAATTATTTTTCTATGAATTCTTTTCGTGTTTCCGAATAGAAGACACTTTTGACTATAAGTTAAGTATATTTTTAAGAAAAACTGTCTAATTATTTTATTAAAATACGGCTGAATTCTAACCTATGTAGCGTAACAATGTTAGTCATGTATATTGTGGATTATATTATTTGTTCTGCGTATTCCTGCCTCAATCATTTTTTTTATCAAGTAGAATGCCCTTAATCAGAATAACACACATTTAGCTGCATACATCTGCAACATTTTATTTTATAGCCATTTTACTGCAATGCTACATAGCAAGATTTAGCACTAGATATCCTATAAGTGTCTTGGACGCCACGGGAATTTATTTTCTCGGTATATTTTTTCGATTTCTTCTTCTGATAATTACTTTTATTAAGAAAATAACTGATACAAATTTTTGGAATGATTAAACAATATTAATACGTGCCACCAAGCACTTTATTATTTTTAGTGTACTTGAAGGATTCTTATTTTCTTGTTATAGAAACTAAGAGTGAGAGTTCTACGGGTATGAAAGTGAACTTAATGATGTTTTCTCTAACTAGAGTTGACCATTTTTTTCAATAAAATATAATATTATTCAATAAATAAGTGCCGACGAAATTAGGCCTGTACAGCATTGATTCCCGGCAGATGGTTGGCAATTGAGTAATACATACATATACACATGTAACTTATAATACTGCTTATAATATAATTATACTATTATAAATGTAACTAGCTCAAAATTCCACATTTTCTCGAAATGGGCTCGAATGAAATTTTCTCGAAAAGGGCTCCAGATTTTGACTTTAATTTTTTTTAACGGATCGTGTTCAGTCCATTAACGTCGTTTTATTAAGTCCATTTAGAACTCTAAATGGACTTAATAACACGACATAAATGCCATTGTGATGTTTTCTTTTATTGTTGTTTTTTTAATTAAACAAAAATAGTTTTTGAAATATTTCTTATGTTGTCAATATTTACTTTACAGACATTTCTTATACATTATCGTATTTATAAGTATAGTTACCTCTAATAATTTTTTGTAAATAATTGTTCGTCACATGATACAAGGAAACGTGTGTCAGCTAGATTTTCGATGGTCCTTTTGACCTTGAATGACGGCATGTTTTCTTAAGCATTTCCTTTCTTGAGCATCTGACTTGCAGTGACGCATCGAAGTGATCTTTGTTTTCCGGTGTCATGATCTTCATGCTCAGTTTGGATCTCCCAGGAGTCTTCAGTTGTTAGTAAGTCCACTTCCTACGTTATGTGTCTCTTTTCACTGCCTCTTTCCCTTTGTGTCAAAAGAATGAAAAGATATATAAATACCCCACGATAGTTAGGATTTGCACAGATATTCTAAAATCATCAGGATTTTGGGCAAGATATTCCGTCAATATCGGTGTATTTAGGATTAGACGTAAAATCATAAAATGTCATAATAGTGTCTCTAACGCAATTAAGTTATAGTGTGAATGACACATTGTAGGTTTTTCTTTTCAAACTAGGGAACATTAATAGAATTAATATGATCAGTTAATAAATCAAATGTTACCAAAAGCTCCCTTTTTTCATAATTCAATTTTAAAAAAATAGTGTAGGAAAAGGAAGGGGGTATAGATTCCAGAGCACAGGAAAAGGTGCGCAGATGTTACTTTACGACCAGAAAGATTGTTCACTTTTTATACGTTCAGCAAATCAATGAACCAAGGAAGTCAAAAACTCTCTTAAATTACATTTCCCTAAAAAAAATCTTTACCCTTTAAATCCGATATATCTTTTTAAAGCAGCGGTTCTGAATTTCGTTGCAATATTTGTATTCAGCAACTTCGAAAACTGAACTTTAGGTATAACATATTTCTACGTAAAAACCCTTCACTTTCAAGGTTCAATTTTGAATTTTGATATGTAGCGACCGCGAGAACCATTCTATCAATATTTTTAAACATATTGGGTTCATTTTTATGAGTCAGTTAACCATTTCGAACCCGCCATTTTGAATTTTGAAATTTCATTATGATATTCGAAATAGGTGATCTCCAGAATCCTATATGTAACTTTTTTATGCACTTTTGCTTATTTTTAAATGAGTTGATCCGCAATTTTGAAGCCGCCATTTTGAATTTTGAAATTTCATTTCATGATATTCAAATTCAGCGACTTCAAAAACCCATTGATACCAATTTTTACGCAAATCCACTGGCTGGCATATGCAATTATGACCAAGTTTTAGGCCCGATTCAACCAGTGTGCGGCGCCGCAGTCGATGGGAGCGTCTTTGGATCTACCCGTTACCTTCGCAGACCACGCCACCAAAGCCGAAAATGGCGCTGACTCGATGGGGCGCAAACTCGCCCGTCATGTTGCGAGCGCCTCCGACCTCGGCATTGGAGCTCGCAACTGCCCTAGGCCATGACGCCAGCGCAGCCCGCCGTCCTAGTGGCTGACGGTTCCAACTCCGGCTCCAACGCCAGCTCGTCCGACCTCGGCACTAGCACCCTCCGTCCTGTGTTTTTCCCCACTTCGTCTTCGCCGAATAATGCAGGCGCCACCCAATCACCAGAGAATGTTTTCTACACGCGACGTTATGATCAGATACCGAATGTGCGTTTTGCTGGCCCAGCAATACATGAATGTAAGGGTCGCTTTTACTTCCGCAGTCCGTTGCCTGAGTCCAAAAAATCTCCGAACAGTCACTCAACGCGACACCACTCGGCACACCTTTCCCGACCACCTCCAGCCTTTTCAACTTGCTCTTACCGTCTGCTCACCCCTCTCGCTGTCGCCCCCCCACGACCCACCAGCCGCGACTGATAAAGTCGATTGGTATCCACAGAACAGCACTTCCACTCGGTGCGCGGTTTTCAAACGCGCTGGTGACAATTGCCCACATATCATTTGGCTCGATATGACGTGGCGACAGCCTACACATGGGCTTGGCGACATTACACACACACACACGCGCGCGCGCACACACACACGAGCACACACACGCACACACACACGCGCGCACTTGCGCACGCACGCACGCGCACGCGCACGCACACAACACACACACACACACACATATATATATATATATATATATATATATATATATATATATATATATATATATTAGCTGAAGTACCCGGCGTTGCTCGGGCATTTATTATAGTAAATTATTATACAGGAAGAGGAATTCAATCTTTTCATGTCCTGCGGCCCTACCTCTATTTCTTCCATTGTATCCCTTCTCCGTCCTACTCCCTGCCATGCTCTGCCCGGCCACGCTACGATAGCTGTCTTCTCTTGACCCCCATTTGGAAATTTCCGGATTATCTCACTCACGTTTCCACAAATAATTACATTTTTCTTATTTGAAGTTTTATTTCCAGCATCTAAACATTCACTTTATAACTAAAAGCAATAAACAAATCTAAACTACAAAATAAAATACTTGTAGACTCACATATATAATTTTTGAGGAGTTTTATATAATATTCCAATAAATAAATTGACACGTTGTAAAACGTATCCTATTTTTATATTTTTCTTCTATTTTATTCAAAAAGAAAGTTTTGAAATTGATCTGTCAACTCGTGACCTTACTGTTTTAAGCTGCGTATAACATGCGGAAGTTCGTGCACGGGTACGGTAGTAGGTAGATCCGGAGTAATAGTTGTAGATGTCATAACGTAATTGATGAATCATAATCATAAAAATAAATGGAAATACTTGTATCTATTCTGAAACATAATTAACAGTTTTTATACTTTTAAGGACAACAAAAATATGTATGTTTAATGTCTTATGTGCTAGTAACATGTAGTATAAAATTTATTCAGGAAAATCAATTCATCGCACGACTGATACATTAGAACACTAATGATCCACCAACATTGCACTATGTTTAAATAATAAATTGACAAGGCACTGAACCACATAACAAAACAATATTAGCATCATTATTTTATTCCAAGGGATAGAGATTATGGATCCTGAAATATGAATAATAGAAACCAAGGACTTTTAGATATTATTTGCTTAGACAAACATATTTTTAGACGAATTAATTTTTGCTTATTTTTTTTAGAAAAATATGAATGAGCTCATTCATTGGGAGCAATTGATATGCAAAACAACTTTACAGATTAGTCTTAATATGTAAATGATTCCTAAATTACCACTGCACAGAAATTCATCACATATTGAAGAAAAAAATTACTGGGTTTACAAAATCATAAATTACTTTCAATTTTTCCAATTTGTATAGGACAGCTGAATAATAGAAACCAAGAACTCCCAGATTTATTTATTTGCTCAAACTTTTTTTTAGATAAATTAATTTCTGCTTATTTTTTATAGAAAATCATGGATGAATTCAATTATTAGGAGCAATTGATATCCAAAACTAAAGCACATATTAGTCTTAATAAATAAATGATCATTCTTTAAGTATCATCCAATGCACTAAACTTCTTCACATATAGAAGAAAAAAGTATAACAGCAATTGATATGCAAACAAATTTACAGACTTGTCTTAATATGTAAATGATTATTCCTAAAATACATGCCACTGCACAAAACTCTTACTGGGTGGACTGAAGACATATAAACATTTTCCATATGACCATGAAAACTGAATAATAGAATCCAAGAGCTCCCAAATTTATTTATTTGATCATACAAACATTTTTAGGTAAATTAAATTTGTATTATATTATATGGAAAAATTTGGATTAAATCATTTATTGGCAGCCATTGAAATGCAAAACAACAGCACAGATTAGTCTTAATATGTAAATGATAATTGCTTAAATCCCAACCACAGCACTAAACTTCTTCACAAATAGAAGAAAAAAGTACAACTGCAATTGATATGCCAAACAACTGTAGAGATTAGTCTTAATACGTAAATGAGTATTCCTAAATTGCATACCACTGCTCAAAACTCCACTTATTGAAGAAAAACTTTTACTGGGTGGGATGAAAACATACAAACATTTTCCATTTTACCAATATGAACACGAATACTGAAAAATAGAAACAAAGTATCCCAGATTTTTGTTTGCTTAGACAAAATATTTTGAGGTAAATTAATTTTTTCCAATTATTTATTGAAAAATATATATGAATTCATTCATTCATTAGGAGCAAGTGGGACGCAAAAAACTGCACATATTAGTCTTAATATTGTAATGATCATTGCTTAATTACCAACCACTGCATTAAACTTCTTCGCATGTAGAAGAAAAAAGTACAACTGCAATTAATATGACAAACAACTGTACAGATTAGTCTTAATATGCAAATGATTATTCCTCAATTACACACCACTGTTCAAACTGCCTTCGCATACTGAAGAAAAACGTTTACTGAATGGACTGAAAACGTATACACATTTTCCATTTTACCATTCCATTTTATCATTTTACCTAAGAACTGTGTAAAAAGTCAAATTGAGAGCCCTAATGAACAGCTGCCCTACTACTTAGAGAATTATTCATATTTCTCCCCTTCTTGCAGTATTGTATTCAATGGAGCAAGTGAGTATTTCAGCAAGTCGATCTTCTCTGTGAGTAACCGATTCAAAATTTTAGTAGACTGCTCATCTCTTGGCATTTGTAATATGTTTTGACAATTGTGACACTCGTTTAGTCAAACAATTCAGTTGTCACAAATTTCTGTAAAAGAAGACGTTGTTTAGATTGTATACGATATGTGTATATTGTACATTGTACATTACTGTATATTCTGTACTGTATATTATTGTACTTTTTATTCTCTCAACCTACCTCAATTATTAAACACATTCAAACTCACAATGATTTCTTGTCACTTTTTTTATAACACGGACAAAGAGAAATGCATGAACATTGACATTATTTACCACTTCAGTTACGGCTTCCTTTCAAATTTTCACACAGGGACATTACATAATCTTACTCAAACTCTAATGAATTTTGTAATAATTCTGGACATTGATGAAATCAGTAGTAGATCTCAGACGTCATCCTCTGGTGGCGTGTAGCTAAACTATTGGCATTGATACACTCTTGAATCTATGATGTAAGGCTAGGCGAAAAATGTCCAGAAAAGTAATTATTTTGAAACTATATTACTGTTTATGTTTGTAAATCATAGCCTATAGTATTCCAGGCCTTTAAAGGATGCTAGCACAAAAGTTTCATCGGCATTGGTTCAGTATATTCAGAGATAAATCTTTTTTAAGGGAGGGGCTTATGTAACCACTTGTCGTCGGCTACATTTATGACCAACAAAAAGTAGAAGCGATAATACCCGATATCATGCCCTACAGGTAGTTTCTATAGTGGCGAAGAGATGGCGTCAGGCAGAAAAAGATTTCTGAACGCACTCAGACTATAGCCAATCAGAAACTTTTGTGGAAATACGGACGCGGCGTGAACTTGTGTCGGAAGAGCTCGTTCTTTTTCTTGTTCGAGTCGCCGAGGTGAACGGAAGGCTCCAGGTACACCACACAGTCGACGAGGGACACGCGAAAGATACCGGAATGTAAAAGCTTTAATAAAAGATAAATGCCTGAACATTTTTCATGGAATTACTTACTGTGAAATGTCATGAGATTACATGAAATTTAAAATGAATATTAAACAAGAATGCAACGAATGAAAGAACGACAGCAGAGAATATTAAGTGTAACATTATTAATGATTTAAAAGGTATTAGAGAATTTTGAGTATTGTTTGTATGTATTCTTTTTGCAGGATGAGTATTTGAACTATGATTTGTGTGTCTCATAAGTGATATTTTTGTGAAGTGTACATATGTATTTGTTGCTTGTTTCTTGTAAACGGGGATCAAAGTTATTATTGTTTTAGTGGAAACTGCAGTTTAGGTAGGGAACTAGCTACCATAGTTTAACAAAAAAGTGAGAACGTAGGAGGATATGTGAACTCCATTGTACAGAGAATTCCATTCCTTAGAATACATGTTATCTGTTATTTAAAACTACAAAATTGTGTTTGCTTGTTATTTGATCATTAGTTTAGCAAAGACGAACCCACTACCGATAGGGAATTTTATCCATTAATTGAGGTATTCCCAGGTTGGCGTGACGGTGTATATATATATATATATATATATATATATATATATATATATATATATATATAAATGCTGATCAGTGGATTTCATACCCACTTTAAGAGTAACAGAAAAAACGTTATATTCAATACTTTACGGATTCAATTGTAAAAATCCATATTAAATGTTTAAATATACATTTTTTACAAAGAATTGTAATGTAAATTGCCTCTTTACGTTGTAACTCACGTGTGAAGTGTGTGATCAATTATTTATTGGAGTGTATTTCCATTTAATGTAATTTGTTGACACTGACTTTGGAAGTTGATTGGTTCTTCTGATGACTTCGTAAGACAGTAAACAATGTCATTTATCAACAAATTATAAATAGAAAATTTATTTTTTGATGTCTATTATTCTTGCTTTTATCGAAGTTAATTTTCGTTTAGTAATTTTAATAACTTACATAATTTAATTTTATTACTTAAATTACTTGCAGTCGGTATTTTAATTTTAAATATTTTAGTAGAAAATTTGTTTGTTGGAAGCATCTGTTTTCGTTCACTTTTGTGATGCATTTGTAACTTTTATTTATTATCAGTTGATATTTTATTATCTGAAAAAAATAATTCTGTAATAATTTTTTTATTTCTCTTTGTAAAAGCTTTAATGTTCCATTTTTTGTACTCTACTCAAAACTTCTACCCCACATACAACCATGTGTAACAACAGTATGTCCATTGTTTTATAATAATAGTATAACGAACTGTACATGCATCAAGGTAGCAGAAAGTCACACATGTGAACTGAAATCCAAAATTAGTTTATTTTCTTAATAAATTTATAATACAGAAAGTCACATGTGTGAACTTAAATCCAAAATTAGTTTCTTTCCTTTATCAATTTATAATACAGTAAGTCACATGTGTGAACTGAAATCCAAAATTAGTTTCTTTCTTTAATCAATTTATAATACAGTTATAAAAAATAACGTTTGCAACGCATTTGTAATGTTGCTTCACTTCATTTCCAAAAATTAACAAACATAACAAACACCAAAAATTAACGTAACGTTTGTGTAACAAGTTCACAAATACTGTTGTTGAAACAGGATTGAAAAAGGTGAAACAATATTCATAATCTGTATGGCCAAAAGCTTTTATTGGGTCAATATCGGTACATCAGAGTACATCACGTAACATATCTGAGAATCAAATATGCAATTAAGTGATTGAGGATTTTACCAAAACAATTTCAGGATTTAGATTCTTTCCTTTATAAAAAAAGGTGTACGGTATCTTTACAGTTCTATCTTTAATATTAGCTATATAATATTCTACTAAAATTTAAAGGTAGATTAATAGAGAATAATTATTCTCAAAAAAGAAAAGTATGGCGATATTGAATTACAAATCATCTAGTGGTAAGGGAGGTTCAGCACAGACCTCAACTATAGAGTCACCTATATTATTGTGACCACATGGAGGCCTAGGAAGTCCACTAGTGCGACCTATAATGATTGGTATGTATCAATTCTTATGGTGCAATGATTACGATAAATGACAGGAGAATAAAGAACTTCTAGAAACATAGGGAGCATGTAATCCCCGAAGACGTTTCTTATCGGAACAGTTGGTGCGATCATTTTCATTTTGCGCTCATCGTGGCAGCGTTGGTCAAAAGCCATATGAATCTTTCCAGGTGAGCAGTCACCACGAATGTGCCTACACAAGACCATATTCTCCAGCGTTTTGTTCTTGGACAGCACCAGAATATAATTTTTCTCGCATGGACCGCCTTCGAGAAGCGGGAAACAGTGATTCCTCGCAGCCGCCCAAACCATGCCCTGCTCGAAACACCGCCTCTGAGGACCAGAACATTCAGAACTGGGTGTCTCGGGCGCGACGTAACAGTGATTGTTCGAGCACCGCAGAGGGTAGTCGCCTGCCACGGGATACACCGCGGTGAGGGCGCGATCTTGGGCGTAGGGTGAGCGGAGGTCAGGAATAACGCAGCGACCGGCCTCCTTGGGCTGAGTCACCCGCGGTGCGGGCCGGTGAGGGGTGCAGCGGCACTCGAAGCCGCCCAGCGGGTGAGGCACGGGGGGGTCTGTGCAGCCGCAGATGACGTCGAGGACGAGGTTCTCCCTGTAGCACTTGCCGTCGAACGCCATGCGGAAGCCGACGCAGTCTCCTCGACGACCGGCGAGGCAGGTGCCCACCACGTGCCCGGATCTTGGAACAGGCGCGGAACCAATCATCAACGCGGCTCAACGATAAGCAATGAATTAAATAAGCTTTCTTTGTGTTGAGTATTCTCAATCTCAATAAAATAAAAAAATATTATCCATTATTTATTTCAAATTTCAATATTCAGTATTAATTAAATGGAAGTTTTAGAAGACTCATGAGAAATATAATGTGTTTAGTATGTTCAAAGCAAATACGATCCGTATGGCAATAAAACTATATCAGATATTATGTATTTCACATCTGAACATTAAGTAATTTTTTTCTGCAAATTTATCGGTAATCTGTGAATGACTTGCGACGACTCAAATTTTCTTTTACGACAGTACTTAGCTGATATTATGTATAGTCTAAGTCGGAGGGAGAAGTTGACATTAAGAAAGCGGTGGATTCGCAACGCTGGTAAAACTGCAGAAACACTTCACACGACAGCGTACTCAAACCGACGTTATGGACATAGAAAAAGGTAAGATCTTGTTAGAACTCAAGTAAGAACTCTGCGGATTCAGTTTTGCGAAGAAATAAATCCTAGTGTTTTCTTCCTCTCCTTTAATCGACGTATAAGGAAAGTTTTCTAAAACACTAGAAATTTATTCGTAGGTGAGAAAAATCGCGCATTTCCAAAAACCGTTATAAGATATTTGATGTTTAGTCATGGCCGCCCGAACGCGAATTCAGACGAACCGGGATCCACCCTGATCGAACCCTCAGGTGGCGGTCACGATGGAGCCGAATTGAGCCGAAATTTCGGTCGGCCGACAAAGGCCGATTTCTTTCGATGTACCCGATTCCCTCAAACACGTGCTGGTAAACACAAAGGTCATAAGTGAGCCCGGACAATCTCTTCCGACGGCGTCCGAGAACATTGCCTGCTCAGCGAAGATTGTTTCTTTTGGACCTGTCGATTCCATTCGCCCGAATTTTACTGGAGAAAAAAATCTGCAATAAATCACAAATGTTATAATTTATAGAATATTAAAACATAGGCAATCACAGACGAAATAAATAGAACATTGCAAGTCCATCTACGACCTAATATCGGCATGTCACAGTAGCCGGGCAAGTTTATCTACCCAACTACGCTATCGAAGAACTTTCTATTATAGAGCCATGTCTAGATATCCACTGCAAGTGGTCGCATAACGACCAATGAGTGACCGCGTGTGGTGGAGGCCTGGGGCCACTCACCCGCTTTCCAACTCGGCCCTGTCGACGGCCAAGTCGCAGGGCTGCGGCGAGCGGCCCTCCAGGGCGAAGCACTTGTTGGACGGCGGGTGGAAGACGAGGTTGTGGTGCAGGCAGAGCTTCTCGTCGGCCGAGCAGGGCACGCGGCGCCCCACGAGCGAGTCGTTGCCGTGGAAGCGGCGGTCGCCCCGCACTCCCACGGCGGCGGCGGCGGCTGGGGGCGCCGGGCGCCGCGCCCTGGAACTGTCCTCCCATGGAGCCTCTTTGCTAGACGTGCGAGCGACGTACGAAGGGCGTGCGTTTGTGAGTGTGACAGAGAGTGAGAGGGAGAGTGAGAGAGAGAAAGAGTGAGAGTGAGAGTGAGAGAGAGTGAGAAAAAGAGTGAGAGAAAGAGTGAGAGAGAGTGAGAGAAAGTGTGAGAGAGAGTGAGAGAGAGAACGAGTGGGTGAGAGAATGAATGAGTGAGAGGGTGAGTGAGAGTGTATTTATCTGTGAACAACAGCAGCGACTGAACAATACACAAGATTTTCTCTAAAATTGACATTCCTGCAACAATATGCTCGATCTCGAGGTCCTGTGTATATGAAACTTTTCTTTTAATATTTTGGAGTTTGCTTTACATGAAGACACTAGGATATTTTTCAAATATTTCTAAAAGCGATATATTATTTCTTCAAGTAGAGCATTGTACGCTTATAAAAATAACAGCTTACATTTTAATTAAAACATTTGAAATTTGTGAATTGCAAAAATTATTTCGAATTTGTGTATAACCTTTTATAATGAAGTTAGATATATATTTATTAATGCATTCTGTACTTCTACTTTAAAATTTTTTATCACATGAACAATTTTTTCAAAAGACTAGTATTTTCTATGCAACTTTGAGTAAAATTGTGACAATTTTCATAAATTTGTAAACACATTTCTGAAAAAACAATTCAAATTTTCTCTTTATATTTTTTTGTATATACAGTGCAAAATATCTTAAAATAAAAGTGACTTTTCATTAAAACTTTTGAATTTTCAAAAATTACAGACATATATTGTTTTGGCACATCTGGGACAATGGGCCGTCTGACCATCGTGGCAATGTAGTGGTTACATGTAAACCTGGCTGTGGGAAACACTTTTGCGGGTTGGGAACACTCGCAAGACAAGATTTGGCTTAATAAGGTGCTCCTCAAGTAAAGTAACCTGTCGATAGCCACGGAAACATTTGGAACCGAGTTTGAATGTGAGAAGTACTCTACTAGTAACCGTTAAAAACAATGCGAGAAAGTATGTGATGTACACAGCTTTAATGCTCCTTCTTACCTAGATGCGCCAGCAGTAGTTCGCACACGCCATTCCCGACATTCCCACGGCGGCCACAGGCATGCCAGGACGACGCACGTCAGCACCAACGGCCATCTGTTCAGCATCGCTGCAGAAGCAACGGCAGACCAAGTTGTCACAAATGTGAATGCAATTTGGAATATCTTCACGTAGAACCTATGGCTGGTCCCAGGTTTCCATTTCGGAAAGTCCAGAAAAATAATTTTGGCATCACGTTCCTTCCACAAAACAGTATATTTGTGTTGTACTATTAATACTGGATTATATTTTTGTAATAATCGTTTTGGAGAAGGTCGTTCAGATTTTAAAAATATTTCACTCCCAGTAGAATACGATTTGCTTCAAAAAAGGCAAATTATAATTTAATTTCGTACGTTTCTTGTCACTCAAAAGAGGCTTTTGATTTTTACTAAAAATGTATAGTTTGAAATCAGGATACATTAAACTAACGCGTTCACAACACTCTCTTCAAGAACGTGGAAAAAGAAGACTTCCGTCAAAAGGCCACTCTCAATAATAAAGTAGCGCGTACTGATCGCGTGCCCGAGGTTCAACAGCGCTACTGCCATCACAAATTGTGACGTCAACTGCGACTCAACCGCACGATAGAGTAGACTCACTAAGATCGAACTCGCAATGTTATTTTATTTTTTTTTTATTTTTTTTTATTTTATTTTACGTCAAAAAAACAGTAAAAAACTGCGTATGACGTGCTATGGGGAAAAGTGAATTGTGTGCACATTTTCAAAATTCTGTGATCCCTACACTAAGTCATATACTACTTAAATTTTGAATTTTTGAAAGGGAGGAAAAGAAAAAAAACTCCCATGTAATAAAATCTATTTTCAAGGATAAACAAGCAATAAATTTTGAAAGGGAGAAAAAAAACAAAAAAACTCCCATGTAAAAAAATCTATTTTCAAGGGTAAATAAGCAATAAATTTTGAATTTTGAAAGGGAGAAAAAAACAACAAAAAAACTCCCATGTAATAAAATCTATTTTCAAAGATAAATAAGCAATAAATTTTGGCTCTTATTACTTCCTGCCGCGACAACATGGAAACGATAATTTGAATAATTGTATTTCCCACTGAATTCTAGAAGACGTGCACAGAAAATGAAGTTACATTTATGTCCAGAAGCAAAACAAGGGGCCATCTCAGCATTTGCTCAATGGATCAGGGAAACTGGACGAAAAACCTGATCGAGATGGGGGTCATTGACCCGGAAGCTGTACCGACCTAACAGTCCTTGAGGAAGAAATACACGATTGATACGACTTTCGCATGACACTATTTCTTCAAATAAGTAAAACCTCGCGGAAAAATAGAGAAGAACAATAAGAAAGTTTGCAGTAAATATTGGATAGATTGTACTGTAACCGCTCAAACGTTTACATCACGAAAATATAAATTTATTTTCGTTTAATACATCTATCGGTATCTATTAGACCAGGAAGTTATCAGGTATTCCGACAGATTACCCCCGATGATGGAAGAAAATTCTTTCCAACACGCCGATTCTCAAGTAGTTCACGAGACAGCTACGAGTAGCGCTCGTAACAAATTCGCAAGCGCAGATGACGAAATATTCAGTCATAGGAACGGCCGAAGGACCAATGGGAATTTAGTAGGCAAGATTTACTGAATTTTAACCTACTCAAAGGAGATTCGGACATTTTCTTTCGTGAATGAAGAGCGACTGAAACGGTACCCGCAGAGAAATGGTGAAGCAACGGATCACGCCACTCTGGGAAATACCGACTACTGAAGCTTTTAGAATAAGGTAATCTATTTGATTATTATAATAACTTGCTTAAAGAATAGACGAATATATTATGCATAAGGTATGAGTATAATTGAATGGAGAACAATTAATAAATGAATAATAAGATTTATACTGCGTCAGGAACCAGCAGTCGGAAACGCGTATAAACTTGAATGAGTAATTTATAGTATGGAAATAGTACTATGAATATATTTTATTTCAGCTTTTAAAACTATCGCTTGGATTTATTGAAACCCGAGTTGACCACGCTTCATTCGGCGTACATAGCAACGTCTACTGAAGAAAGGAAAGGGGAGTGGAAAAGCAGTCGCAAACACCCCGATTTTATATTGGACGTAATTGGAGGGCACATAGGAAATTCTTCGCAGCCGCTTCAAGCTTCGGACGACCTCGAGAAAACGTCGAGCCGTCGCACGCCGCACGAGTTCCTGTGAGTTCACCAGTTTTTTCACCAGTTTTGTTTCAAATCTGATTATAGCAAAGGTACTCTCAGACAAATTCGAGTGTACAGTGTAAATAATTCTTTTAAATATAATATATTTACCCGGTTATTGTTTTAAAACATACGACTATGATGTTTTTATTGAAATCCCATTACATATGCATTACATTCCATTTTATTGGAATCCCATTACATATGCACTGGGATTCCAGTGCATATGTCAGGACCCTATCCCTCAGGAAGGAAGTCAGCTGTGAACTTTCTTCATGTGAATGTTATGACTTATCATCCAATTGAGTCACGACAAAGAGTAATTAGGGATTATTACTCAAGGTCACCTACCTCCTCCCAAAATCGAGGTAATTCTATCTGAGAGGTCGGCCAGGCTTAGATTTGACGACGAATCTAATCCAGTGGTTGGTGACTGTTAGTTTGTTCACCATCCACGCCCTACCGACAGGGAGGAGGATTCGCTCCTTTTGAAAAAGTAAGGAGGTGACAGTACGGAAGGCTCAACTCCCCTTGGGCACCTTCCAAAAGGCTCCAAGTAGAATATACGTGACGTTTCAGGCAAGCAGATGCCTTCTCTCCCGGAAAATGGAGCCCTGTTTACAGCACAACAGCTATACGGCCGACAGATTGCCAATCGGTCGCTGTTGTCTTGATAGTCTTGAAAGAGTTGGACTCGTGGAATCGTGCAAGTACAGGCGAGATATCTGACGCTCAAGCAAACGGTGGTGCTCATGAAAGACATGAATTTGATAAGTATAGAATAACAAAATTGTATGCTTCTTCTATAAATGCGTCAACTTTTATCATCAAAGTTGGTGAACGTTTCGCTAAAGGCGCACCGCCAGCCAGTAGCGCTTGTTCCATCCACAACATAGTTTTGTTCGCAGATCCAGTAGGAAATTGATAGGCGCTCTAGACGGAAGTGAATGGCAGCGATCGTACACTTCATAACCTAAACATCACTCGATGCCTTGCACACGGCGATGCGCGCTGGGACAGAGCTCGCAAGACTTCCCGAGATATATTGATGAGACGGGATATCAAGCTGATCTCGGGTTATCGAGATGATCTCGGGTTATCGAGATGATCTCGGGATATCGAGATGATCTCGGGTTATCGAGATGATCTCGGGTTATCGAGATGATCTCGGGTTATCGAGATGATCTCGGGGTATCGAGATGATCTCGAGGTATCGAGATGATCTCGGGTTATCGAGATGATCTCGGGTTATCGAGATGATCTCGGGTTATCGAGATGATCTCGGGTTATCGAGATGATCTCTGGGTATCGAGATGATCTCGGGAAATCTCAAAATTAGGCTTTGAAAATTTCACTCCTAGTGCTCGATACTCTATACTTGATATCTCCTGGCTTCACTCGGATCTTGATGCACCCCCGGTGACAGAACATCCCTGGGTCAAAACTGGGTCAACTCCTCATCTCAAATGATCGCAACAAAACTTTCAGAAATGTAAATCTTGAAAACTCTCAACCCCCTCCCCCATCTCCTCCTCCAAACCAGTCCAGGGGAAAATTCCCAACTTTATCCCAAACCTGTAATCTCCGCAACTTCACCCAATCTGAAATACCAAAAGTCGAATCGTATCCAACTCATAAAATGTTTACTCTCAATCTCACCCCTCTGGCCATCCACATGATTCATAATCTAATATCCCAATTAGCAATACGATAAACAACTCAATTACCTCGTGTATCATTAATTTCATAAATTATTTAGTCCCTTCCATCATCAGCTCAATTTAAAATTCAGTTACGCATTATCTTAGCAATAACAATGCAATCTCAACTCAGTAGTACAAGGGCGTTAAAATACAACCGGGACTGGTGATTTTGCGAAGTACTTCTTCTTCTTCTTGCTTTCAGAGTTTAGGCCTGAAGGCCTGTTCCGGATTCACTCCATCGTTGCCTTGGTCGATGAGGATCTACGAAATACTTCATTACCAAAAATATTTTTGTAAATGTCACCCTTCAAAGTACTCCCCTCCACTGTCTATAAATTTTTTCAACGTTCTGAAAACATCTTAATGCCCTTTTCATAAAAGTTTTGGTTGTCTGCATATCCACTCCTGAACTCTATGGATGACGGCGTCATTATCCGCAAACCGCATGCCTTCTAAGTGTGATTTAAACAGTCTCAACAGGTAAAAATCACTTTGGTCAAATCTGGACTGTACGGCAGATGTGGTGGAAGGTCCCATTTCAATTTTCAGTTGGTTGCCATAGTCGTTTTAGAGTATGAGGCCGTGCATTGTCTTGAAGGAATGCTACCCGTTTTCCTCCACTCTTCCGTTTGGATCCGCACTGATGCCAATTACCGATGCGAGTTCTTGGATACTGGTGCACCTATTCTCACAAATAACCGCATTAACACTAGAGATGGACTTAACAGCTTTTCTTCAATAGCTGCTATCACAAAAACAGCTGACTCGTAATAGCTGTTATTAATAACAGTTGAAAAATAACAGGTCCATGACCAGCAACCTAATATGACCGACTGCTAAGAGTTAAAGCAGTTGTAGCGACTGCTAAGAGTTAAACCACGCAAAACTAATAACGTTGGTAGCACCGTAAAGCTTATGCAGCTACCTTACAGCGCTTCCTTTCACTACTTTCCCTAACATGTTTGGACAGAGAAGCAGCTGATATGAACGAGACAGGATGAACTGCCAAGGATGAATAGTAATTCATATAATGTGTAGAGAATGTGTAGAGAATATAGAATATTACAAAAATGAAAGTGATTCGGGTTCAGTTTGCAAATATTCTTTCAAACATGCAACTTGTGCATACTGAAGTATTGAGTGCCAAAAATAATGAGAAGAAACAGCGTTTTTGCTTACCCATAGCTAAAGTGTTAATGACTATCGAATACTAAGAATTATAATGTGAGTTATTTGACTGTAACTCATTTGATTTTCTTGGACCTAGGGAAATATTAGTTGATCTCGTATAAGTAGCAATGGGACAGAAATAAGTTAACGTATTGGACGGACTTAATTTAAAGGACAAATATCTTGTTGTAGTGTGTACAATAAAATATAAAAATATTGTAGCACAGTGTGTAATAATGACGATTTATGTATTAATGAATCTATAATTTGAACACTGGCAAATCATGATTGATTAGCTGCAGTGAAGCTGTTATCCTACAAAATGGTTGTCACAAAAGCTTGTAGCAGTTCGGATTAAGCCCAGTAGGTTGCAGTTCTATGCATTTCAACCGATAACAACCAATAACAGGATAAACGAAATAACTGTTATTTCGCTTAACAGTTACGAAACGTTAACGGTTAAGAAATAACAGTTTATCTGTTAAGGGCACATCCCTAATTAACACTATCAACGCTTGTTGGGGTTATAGATGTTCGCGGCCGACAGTTATGAGGTTCATTTTCAACGCGCTCTCATCCCTCTCTGAAACACGCCATTCAAACACACGGGTCCGTGAGAGGTACTGTTCCCCAAACGCGTTTTGCGTTTCTGCAAAATGTCCGACGGCTGGACGTTTCCTCCATCGAGAAGTTTGATGACAATGCGTTCTTCCACGCTCCGTGGCACCTTCTGTTGACTCAACATTCTAGCAGCACCCTGACTTCACTGGCTTTTGATTGATTTTTTCGTGTTTCCGGGCGCGTCAACTGCTTTGGTCATTATTTCTGTTAGTGTAGTGCATGTTTTTCTCCGGAGATGACGGTGATCTTCCCCCGCTGGATGGCGATATCCGGCGCCGACCTACCGTCGGCTAGCGGGGTTTCCCCCTAACCAGGACTCTCCCACCAGCGGGGCACCGCCCCAGCCGGGACAAGCTCTAAGCTCCCGACCGGCCTCCCGGAATATGTGGTAGTGTAGTATATGTTGGTGTGTGTGTGTGTGTGTGTGTGTGTGTAAGGGGGGGAGGATAGGACAAGGAAGAGGGCGGACAGATCGCACGCAGTCCGTGGCCCGTTTATTAGGCTACTGCTCCGGCATTCGCCTGGTGTTGATCGGAGAAACCACGGAAAACTACGGATCAGAGGAGCCGGCCGCTAGAATTCTCCTCCAGACAGCGACTGAATTCGACCTAGCTGAAAAGTTAGTGTCGAAAATCCTGCCGCCGTCAGGACTCGAACCTAGGACCTCCCAGTCAGAGGCGCTGCAGAGACATCAGTTGATGCACTGAGCTACTGTACCCTGTTGACTTTACTGGCCAGGTTCTAACCTGCGTAGGAGGGAGGTGGAGGCTGTGGCTATATTCTTGTCAGGCGGCGCAGCAATTGTGCACGCCGGGGTATTTCCAAAAACGCAGTCTCGATTATGTTTGAACGCCCTTGTGTATCCTTCATGAACTGGATTTCTAATAGCATCAATAATCAAATATCATAACTTATTCATTTCGTGCATCATGGAATGACGTATTTTGTATCACCGATACACACCACAATAGGAAATAAACTATTTATCCTAGGTTTTAACTTATAGATAACAGATAAAACAGAAAATAATAGAGGTGGGGCACTTATCGCAGTCAAAACTTATCTCAATCACCATCAAATTAACCTACCCGACACACAAGGCATCGAAAGAGTCGCTATCCACATCAATATAAATAACCAATCATGGAAAATAAGAACAGCTTATAAGCCCCCTCCCTCACAGCCAAAATTCTAAATGCAAATTTTCCTAATTTATTTCTCCCTACCGAGAAAACTCTGCTGTTGGGTTACCTTCTTTCAAAACATTCAAGCTGAGGATGTCAAACTATTAATCACAACAGGAAAGTTCTAGCTCAACTAAAAAGCATTTCAAACCCAAGAATACTCACCCCTTCGGAACCAACATATCACCCTCAGGATCACACTCGGAAACCGGACATCCTTTAGACAGGCATCACAAATGCTAATATCAAATTCTACTCTACACCTACTTTCGAACTCGACTCTGATCATATCCCAGTAATTATTATTACACACCAATTTATACCGTAACACGCCCCTAAAACACACTCACTAAAAATTAATTGGCACAAATTTCAAGAAACATTAATAAATTCTTTACCCAAAATAAAAATATTAGAAACCCTGCCGGAAATAGACCAATCTAGCTCTCACTTCAACGAATTAATACACTCCACTCTAAAAAGTACATAATTAACCTCTCTGTCCAACTAAAAAACGATAAGATATAAAATACTACCCAAAGAAATTTTAAAAGCAATTTCGATAAAAATTAAACTAGAAGACTTTGGTACCAATTAAGAATACTCGAACTAAAAATAGAACTAAATTTAATAATAAATATATTAAAAAGACATAACTAACTTCAATAACTTACACAATCATAACTTAATCCAATCACTCAGCACAAATCTTAACACTCTGTGGGAATTCACAAGAAAAACTCTCAAGCAGAAAAACACATGTGAACTCAACGACAGATAAAGCTTATACATCCTACCAAAAATTAGAAGAACTAGCGAACTCCACCTAGGGAGTACATGACCTTGAAGTTGGTGGTGGAGCTTGAGTATCCCCATGATCCTGAGTGCTATGCCGGCGGTAGCGTAGCTTCGACCTGTCCGGCAAGGGAGGCCCTACCAGTGTAGGGCCTCCCTTGCCGGACAGGTCGAAGGAGAGGGATCAGACGAAACAGTACTCCAGAAGAGGACCTCAACGGCAGTCCCGCGATCAAGACTTCATTGTTTGTTACAGCTGTTTGATCATCCGCGATCAAACAGCTGTAACCCATGTCCGGGGTAACAAGGATAAAGTCTCTAATGGCCAGAAAAGGGCAGAAGGAGCAGCCCCCCATGTGGGGTTAGTACGCATGGTGGTTTGTGATCAAGCCATAAGACAGCAGCCCTGTCAGATCACAATCCCGCGAAAGGCTGGTAACCTTATCGGGAAATATTCTTACTCGAAAGCTTCAAGTGAAACAGCATGACGGCCACTATAACAACTCTAGCAAGAATAAGGAAAAACGATTGGGAATAACGGATACACTAATTTTAGGTATATGGAATGTCAGAGGGCTAAATAATAAAGAGGCGGAATTGGAGAGAGAGCTAAAAGCAAGGAATGTAAATATTGCAGTTATTTCTGAAACAAAAAAGAAGGGTAAAGGAACAAAAGATCTCTATGACTACACATTAATATACAGTGGAGTAGACACCAATAAAAGAGCATGCAGTGGGGTTGCTTTATTAATGGATTCGAAATGGAAAAATAAACTCTTACACTATACATATTACAGTGACAGGATACTTGAAACACGATTCCAAATTCCAAGAGGACATCTAACCGTACTAGCAGTGTACGCACCAGAAGAAGGCAGAACAGAGGACACTGACGCATTTTATGAAACTCTTCAAAGGAGTTTAGATAAATGTAACAAAAATGATTATATAATAATTGCAGGAGACCTAAACGCCCGAATAGGAAAACAGATAATTCCAAATGTTGTTGGATGCTTTGGAGAAGAAACTATCAATAAAAATGGGCAAGAACTTAGGGAATTTGCTACTACTAATTACTTCAAAATAATGAATACCTTCTTTAGGAAAAAGGATATAAATAAATTTACCTGGAACAATGGCACCACAAGATCACTGATAGATTATGTTATAGCAAACAGAAAATTAGCACCCCAAATTAGAAATATTCATGTTTACAGAGGCAGTGATATATCATCCGATCACTACTTAGTAGTTTCAAAGATCTCAATTATAGCCCGATGGAAGAAAATTATGAAAAAACAGCCCCAAAATGAGGAATCTCTGAGGAGACATATTTACAAAGTCCATCTCTTAAGAGAAGAAAGCATAAGAAATCTCTATCAAACACGCCTGAAGCAAATAAATGGACAGACGCCTTTAGATGATGACATTAATGTAGAGTGGAGCAATATTGAA
The DNA here is from genome assembly GCA_011170035.1 of Teleogryllus occipitalis. Classification (NCBI taxonomy): domain Eukaryota; kingdom Metazoa; phylum Arthropoda; class Insecta; order Orthoptera; family Gryllidae; genus Teleogryllus; species Teleogryllus occipitalis. Next base: position 59,672 of record BLKR01000748.1, on the reverse strand, counting down.
AATATTATAAACACTGCAGCATATGAAGCGATTGGAAAAAGGAATAAACACAGAAAAAGAAAAGGCTTGAAAATCTGGAACGATGAGATAGCTGCAGCCATACGTGAAAAGAAAAATGCCTATCAAGAATTACTTCAGAAAACAACACAAGAGAGGAAAGAAAACTACATACGAAAAAGGAATCGTGCAAAGCAATTAGTGAAAAAAGCTCACGAAGAATCGTGGGACCTTTTTATCAGCACAATTGAAAATGATGTCCATGGTAGGCAGAATCTGGCTTACAAGATCATGAAACATCTAAAATCAGAGGAAAATGACAAAGCAGAACTAAATGTAATAAAGAAAGATGACTGGATAAAATATTATAAAGATCTCTTATATGACCCAACTGTAATCGATGAAGATAAGTCACAATACAACAACCCTCAGATAGACCCTTTGAGCAAACAAGAAATGAAATATGCACTGTCAAGCATGAAAAATAGAAAAGCTCCTGGGGTACATGGTATCAATGCAGAACTCCTAAAATATGGAGGTGAAGAACTGAAGAACAGACTTCTTGAACTATTTAATAATTGTTGGAGAAAATGCCGAATACCTGATGCATGGAAGAAAGCAAAAGTCATCTCTCTTTTTAAAAAAGGAAATAGAAGCCAGCCACAGAATTACAGAGGAATAAGCTTGTTGATCAACGCTTATAAAGTTTACACAAAAATAATAAATAAACGGCTCCCAACAATCTCAGATTCACTCTTATTGGAAGAACAAAGTGGTTTCAGGCAAGGAAGATCGTGTACAGACAATGTGTTTACATAAACCAAATAATAGAAAAGAGACGAGAGTTCAATTTAGAGACCCACATAGCTTTTATAGATTATGAAAAAGCGTTTGATAGAGTTAATCGTGAACTTCTCTGGCAGATTCTTCGAAAAAGGGGCTATCCTTTCCACTTGATAGAAGTTATTAAATCTCTCTATCACAAAACAAGCATTAATTTACAAGTTCAGAACAAAATGTTAGAAGAGTTAGAAGTGAACAGAGGGGTACGACAAGGGTGTAGCTTGTCCCCCACATTGTTTAATATTTATATTGACAACATTCTAAGAGAATGGAAAAGTTTAAATGAACCAAGTATTTGGATAAATCCAAATACACCTCTACAATCACTTCTGTATGCTGAGGATCATATAATTATAGAAGAGAACGAAATAAGTCTGCAAAAGTCCTTGTACCAGCTAAATAGAATATGCAAATCATATTGTCTCTCAATATCTGTCTCTAAAACTAAAGTGATGGCATTCAGAGGCAAGTATCCTATCAGAACTAAAATAATAATAGAAGACAAAGTAATAGAGCAAGTGAAACATTTCAATTATTTGGGCCATGATATCACATATGATTACAGTGATGATGAAAACAAAATTACAACGTTTCCAACATACTTGTGGAACAATAAACAAGTATCTTCGCAAGAAGACCAGAAAAGAGACTCTGTTAAAATTTTATAAAGTCATGGCAGTACCACAACTGCTTTACGGGTGTGAATCATGGACATTAAGAAAACAAGATAAAATGAAGATACAAGCCTCAGAAATGAAATTCCTCCGGAGAGTAAAACGCTGCACCCTAATGGACAAAATAAAAAACGAAGATATAAGAAAGGAACTTAATATATTTTCTATCAATGAAAAAGTAAATGAATACAGATCACGGTGGGTACAGCACTTAGGAAGAATGTCTCACGAAAGGATCCCCAAACATGCCTTTCTGTACAAACCACGAGGAAGAAGGGACATTGGCCGTCCACGACAGAGATGGTGTAATGAAGCCGGAACAGGGAATTTCCCTAATCCGTGAAGTGAAGAAGAAGAAGAAGCGAACTATTTCGTTTCAACTTTTACTGTCAATAACACTAATTTTCATCCTGGACACATTTCTATAACCAAATCAGCATTAGGGAAAATTAGCAACAGGAATATGGACATCACCATAAACTACATTACACATCACCCTCTAAAATTAAAAAAAGTGTTAATAAACTGTCACTTAAAAAATCCCCCGGGTACGACAATATAAATTATATCGTATTGAAACATTTATCTGCACCAACAATAGCTACCCTAACAAACATCTATAATTTGTGTTTCAGAACAACTTACTTACCGCATACCTGGACACATGCTATCATTATTCCTATTCACAAATCGGGAACGGTAACTCAGTGTATCAACTGATGCCACTGCAGCACCTCTGACCGGGAGGTCCTAGGTTCGAGTCCTGACACTAGCTTTTCAGCTAGGTCGAATTCAGTCGCTGCCTGGAGGAGAATACTAGCGGCCGGCTGCTCTGATGGGTAGTTTTTCGTGGTTTCTCCGATCAACACCAGGCGAATGCCGGAGCAGTATCCTACCAAACGGGCCACGGACCACGCGCGATCTGTCCTTCCCCTTCCTTGTCCTATCCTCTCCCCTTACACACTCACACTAACATGCACTACACTACCACATATTCGGGGAGACCGGTCGGGAGCTTAGAATTTTTCCCGGTTGGGGCGGTGCCCCGCTGGTGGGAGAGTCCTGGTGAGGGGGAAACCCCACTAGCCGACGGGAGGTCGGTGCCGGTTCTCGCCATCCAGCGAGGGAAAAATCACCGCCATCTCCCAAGAAAAAACATGCACTACACTAACGGGACTAATGACCGAAGCAGTTGACGCGCCCGGAAACACGAAAAAATCAATCAAATTTACAAACCATATAAAAATCCTGCAAACACTGACAGTTATCGTCCTATCAGTTTATTCCATCTCTGTCAAAGATATTAGAGAAAATTATACTAAAGAGATTAAACAGTGACCTACACATAACGATAAACAATTCCTAGGGAACAGTTTGTATTTACCCCAAAAATGTCTACATACACCAGTTACTAAGAATAACGGAACATTCCAAGAAATAACAGCATTCCAGAAAAAACATCACAAAATAGGCGTATCCATACATATATATATATATATATATTGTGGCGGCACTTTCGAATCGACGGAATTATTGTAATGAGATTATGACATCTTGAGAAACAACGGTCACTGAATGCAGCCTTTGTAAGACGCCACTCGCCCGGGGGGGACTTCCCTTCTCAGCGACCCGCGAAAGGTTTACGATAGGCAGCTGTCTGCCTGGCCCTCGGTGTACCCTCGCCACCCCGGCGTCACAGGCGTCCTATAAACAAAACCCGCTGACCTGCGCTCGCCCCAGCGAGAGGGTGCCTCTTAGCCCATGTATATCAAGATGGGGTAACTCGGGGAGGGGGGAGGCGAGCTCTGCGGCGCTGCGCGAAGACGCGAACAATGAGATTGGAAAAAGACGTCAAAGTGTTAGGACGTAGATTTTATGATAGAAAAGAGCACCACGGGTCGCGAAGTGGACCGGTGTTCTGGGAATGAGGCTGACCGCCGAGGCGATTGCTGTGCGTAAGGTTGCTCAAGGGACAGTAGCAGATCTTATCAAATCGCGGTGAACAATTGTGAGCGTTCACGAACATTAATCCGACGTAATCGCGAAGCGTTATACATTTGTGTATCGGGGTCAGTCACCCACATGTGTTTGCGGCCCTCTGCTTCTGTCTGGACCGGGCCAATACGTCACGTGAGGTATCTTGTGAACGAGCGGAGGAGACGGTCGACCCAAGACGGCGGGCCAGCCTGCCCAGGAAACTTCGCCCCCATCAGCTGTCTCCAGGCGCCCTAGAGAGGGGCCATTGACCTGCCTGCCGGCCCTTCCCAGCAGCCTGCGAGAGATCAACTCGCAATCACTATATTGTGTATGCCCTAGACCCACGCAATTGGGTACACAACCAAGAAATTGCTCTTCAAGCAGACTTGTAACATTTTTTAATTTTTTATTTGTGTTAACGTCAGCGAGGCCGCGCATGGCCCAAATTATGTTTAATTTTAAGAATTTCATTTAACAAGTTGAGCTCAACGGGTAGGGTGATAGTCATTTCTTCACCCAGTTTCTTTTTTTGTCATGTAACTTCCCTGGTTTTGGACCAGAAATAAACCTGTCGTTAAATTCTGAATTATTATTGCAACATCCTTTCTCCTCCACGCATTCTCAACTCATAGAACTGGATGGCGCCCAACCGATCGAGCTCTGCCGGTCCCGTCGAACGTTCGAGAAAACGTCTGCCGGTTACATATATATATATATATATATATATATATATATATATATATATATATATATATATATTGTGACGTAACGGGATGCACGCGCGGCGACGTGGCGTCCGCCGTGCGGAGGGCCGTACTTCAAGGTTTGCAAGATATTTTGATACCTCCTGTAACGGAAGTCGGGGACCGGGGGGGCGGAGTTCTTGCCCTGGCTGCTCCCACGCTTCCCGAAATGGAAACCAACAACACAGAAGTAATATTCCTAGAACAATTCTGAGGATTATAAACAACCAGCTTTTTTAAAAAAAAACAAAATCAAATTATTTAATTTGAACAAATAACTTAGTCATTTGGAATGAACATTATCCTTCCATATGATCTGTACAACAATTAAGTGCATCTGCACCAAACACTTCAGAATTGTACATTATTTAACACAATTCCCTTATTTCCAATAAAAATTTACATCCAAATTTGATCAACACACAACAACAGAAATGTAAGCAATTAAATGTAAGCAATGAAATAAACATTCTTCACCATTTTTACAAAAATTTTAAGGAAAAAGAAGATTCAAAATTGACAAAGCTTTTCATTGCTTTTGTTAAATACTCAACACACTTTGGAGTATCATTCCCCAAACTCTTAAACGATAATACTAGTTCATTGCCATACAAGTAATCATTGCAACATTATGCCTTCCTTAGCCTGCAGGGTTACAAACCAATCCTATCAAATGCTCACACCACATGCCATGAAATCCCATCATACAAATTACAATCAGAAGAAATGCATGGATACACATTTTGCTGAAACATTATAACATTAGAAATAGCTGTGTAACTGTCCTTCCACTCCGCTATTTATATCACAATCTGTGATATTGGACGGCAAATGCTGATACTACATGCCATGAAATCACATCACACAAATTACAATCAGAAGAAATTCATGGATACACTTTTGCCGAAACATTATAACATTAGAAATAGCTGTGTAACTATCCTTCCACTCCGCTATTTATCACAATCTGTGATATTGGACAAACTCCAATAAAATATTGCACTACACAGAGAAACTGCAGTATCTCATCTCTCACTGCCTTCACTCCACTCCTACCGTTCACATCCAACTGGTCCGCGACACACCTGGTCGACCCCAACCCTACTTCACTTCCCTCCTTCCTTACTCCCCACTTTCCCCCTTTCACTACCCCTCCGCTACGGCCGATACTGCCACCTGGAGGGGGAAGGAGAAAACCACGAACTGCGCCCTCGCAGGCGCGCGGTCTCCCATACTAACAACAGTGGCGACAGCCCACAACTGGGCTCGGCGTCACAATATATATATATATATATATATATATATATATATATATATATATATATATATATATATATCAGTCGTTTGATCGGACTTATCACCAAGCCTTAATGTGCAAGATCAAAAAAATGGCACCCCTATATTTCTTAAAATCATTTGTCAATAGCTTTCTCAACAACATAACTTTTTACGTTTATGTTAATAATCACCATTCCAACACTAGACTAATTAACCAAGGCTCACCACTTTTACCCACACTATTCAACTTATACGTTGCAGATTTTCCTAAATTAATAAACAACCGCATATCCCAATTCGCTGAGGACACAACAATAAGCTCTTCTGGCATCTCTATCATTGGCATCAGAAATAAAACGCAAATATATTCCAACCTACCGGGCTTTCAAATTTAAAATCCAACCAAAACCACGGCAAAAATACGTTCACTAAGAGCCCATTCCTGTCCCACCCCTATCAATAAATAACAATACAATGAACTGGCACCAACCTAATAAACCTTAAATACATAGGATAAACTCAGACAAACTGAACTGGAAACAGCACATAAACGAAAAAATAAAACTACCGCAATTAAAATTTATCTACAGAAACAGCCCATTACCAAATGACTCCCCAATTCCAATATACAAAACCATCCTAAGACCATTACTGCTGAATGCTTGTCCCGTCTGAATAAATGCCGCGAAAAAACAATCTCAAAATTTACAAATCGTTCAGAACAAATTTCTCACAACAATATCCAATGCACCGTGGTTTGTCACCAATCATCTGCTTCATAAAGAACTCAACTTAGAACCCACTGAATATCACATCACTTACCTAGCCACTAACGTTTACTATTATTTACCCCAAATCCCTTCCCCTAAAATCTTCAGACTCCAAAAAATCTTAGTCACACCAGAATAAGAAACAGATATTCCTAAAACATATTCTTAAAAACCTTCTCCGAATTCGAACCTAAATAGAGGACCCAATAGGGCATCCTTAACTTTACGTTAAATTTAAGTTTTTAGAAGTAAGTTTTAAATATGAGTTGGCATGTAAGCCTGTCAGTCATATATAGAGTTGATACTTAACCTAACTTTTGTAAAACCAACATAAATCAATAAAAAAATCTCCTGTCGAAAATACCAAAAACGAATGATGCCCTAAGTTTTCATTGGTATTCACTTTCTGTTACTTTAAAGCAACGCAATAATAACGTACATGAAAGAACAAGATTACCTAATAATATAATTGTTGAAAATTGTATAGAAAAGTGCTCGTCGTTACGGATTTTTTGCAAAATATTGGTGAACTTAATTTAATTAGAGAATAACTTATTTATAACAATCTATTCCTTAGTAAAGAAAAGTAGAAACTCACTTCTTATTGTAGTAAATCAATTACAAATGTCAAATATTAAAAATTGTCAAGAAAAATTTAAAGTATAAATTGATATTATCTATAATTATCTATTTTTTGTAAATTTCATATAATTGACAATATTGTTACACTGTATTAAAAAAACCATTACGGATTGCTAAATGAATAAATGTAAAAGAAAATTACTACTTACATGTAAAATGCAAATATGATCTTTAATGACCCGCACTTCTAATCGACCACAAATAAATCAAAAAGCAGAAAAAATAAAAAGATAAGATGTCCTTTTAAAAATACGAATTTCCTGGCCAGAAATCAAAAATATTAGACGTGTCATTTAAGATCCAGAAGATTTACAACGCAAAGTCAAAGACCAAAACGCGTTCGGGAAAGAAATGTGATGAGATTAAGAAGTACTAACAACAACGGAAATGAATAGGAATGTGGAAAATGATGAATTAATAGAACATCAGAAAATAAACACTGTGAAATGGTATACAATAGTGAAAAAGAGAAGAAATGGAGTTAAATCACTAATTGTTTTACTTATATCGAAAGAGGTTTGCTTATTGAGTGTGTTGACTTACCGAAGGTTCTTCTTTGCTTTTCAACATGCAGAATGTAAAAAAAAAACATGCTCTTCCAAGGACCACAAGATTGTCGCAAATATTCAGTGCTTAACGCATAGGAAGGATGCTGAGGTTTGTGCAGTTTCCGGTGGTTGGCATATCCTCATTTTATCAAGTTATTTAAATAAGTGTGATAATGTACTGTGGCGTTTTTATCAAATTTTACATTCACCTTACTCTAATACTTTAAACTATTAGTCAGAATAAACAGCATTTTCGTAAATTAAGCTTCTTTATTCAACATTTAAAATACAATTTCTGATAGTTCTGATAGACATTTTTCTGTATTCTGTAGTCTCTAATTGTATCGTAAAAGTTATGCAGCAGAAAATACTTTACTTTTAACTTAAATTTGTGTACCAATTTTAATTGTTTAATGTCGTCTGGCAATGCGTTGTAAAGTAACGTACATGTATTGTATGTGGATTTCATTTAGCGAGCTGTTGATACTGACACTTGATGAAAATGATTTCTACGACGTGGATTGCAATTATAAATATCAATATTACATGAAAGTATGTTCGCACAGTTACGTAAGTAAGTGTTGACAAATACTACAGATTTATAAAGAAATAGGCAAGGAAATGGTAAGATTCCTAACCCAATGAAAAGACGCTTGCAGGGATCACGTGGATGGGATTTTTTCATTATTCGGATAATTTTCTTTTGCAATCTAAATGTCTGGGTACTACAGGGTGAGCTTCTCCAGAATATTGTGCCATATCTCAGGCGGGAACGTACATTTGCAAAATACAAATAACGAGCTTCATGAAGGTTGACAGGATTTGAAAGAATTCTGAATGCGTAACGTAATGAACTTAATTTAGTGTTTAATTCTGTTATATACATATCCATTTGTGGTATGAATTGAGAAACCTAGAAATTTTGTTACATGAACATCAGCTAATTGCTTATTGTTCGTTTTCAATTGAGCATACGATTGCCGATTTGAAGGGCAAACATGCATTGAAACAGTTTTTCCTTGGCTAACTATTAACTTGTTACTACCAACCAATTTGAAACTTCTGAAATAGTACTACTTATTGTTTCTTTTTTGCATAGAATATTCGTGTTATCAGCAAACAGAACTGTTCTTCCATTTTTAATAGACGAAGGCATATCGTTTACGTACAACAGAAAGAGAATAGAATCTCAGATCGAACCTTGTGGGACCCCATGTTCAATTGGCAAAGAATTGGAAAGATAAGTAAATTATGTCCTTTCATGCCAGTACGGAATTTCTACTTTTTGACATCGATGTTTAAGGCACGAGGTTATCCAATCTAGGGTAATACCACGAATTCTATATGAATTCATGGAGAGCAAGATGTTATGGTTAATAACGTCAAAAGCTTTCGAAAGATATAAAAATATTCGAATGGGTTCTTCATTATGGTCCATTGATAAAACAACGTCTTTAAGAAAAGAGAAATATGGCAGTTTCCGTAGATTTTGATTTTCTAAAACTGTGTTGCGAGTCTAAAAACGCTTCGTTTTTTCAGAAAAAAATTTACATTCGCGTATAGAAAAGCCTCTCTAATATTTTGAGTAAACTGACAAAAAATTAATTGGCCGGTAATTTTGAATTCTATTTTTGTTGCCTTTTTTTGAAAATGTGAGTTAATGTGTGTATAATGGCAGGTGCACAAGTTTTTAGTAAACAATCCGGATATTCATTTAAACCAGATGAATATTTCTTTTTTACTTCACGGACTATTCTGTGGATTTCGTTGTAAGAAGTTTCGGAAATAAACATCGTGCCGAAAACTTTTTGGGAAGTTATGATGTTGAATTTTGTGGACTTAGCGCCTTCGTGAGATCAATCACAATCATAGTGTTGGTTGAAGAGATTCGCAAATTTTTCTGGATTACTTGCTTCTCCTTCATTATCCTTTAAAACAACATTCTCTAAGAAGTATCGTAATAACGTGGTCGCATGTTTTACGATATTCCACATTGCTTTGATATTGTTACTAGGGTACAAAATATCTTCATTTTCATAATTTTTGCCTGAACTATTACTTTCCTTTAAATTCTTTTGTATTCTCGGAAGTGGACATCGAAACCGGTGGATTCGTTATGATGTTTAGAAATGAAGTAAAGCGTACGTTTGTTTTTACACGATGTTCTAATTCCTTGTGTGATCCTAGTATTACTTTTTCGTGAAATGTTTAATTTTCTCTCTTTAAGAGGAAAGCATGCGGTAAAATGAAATGAAAGGTTTGATAAAAATTAATTATATTTTTCAGTTGTGTCAACAGCGTTATAAACTGCGTTCCATGATTCCTCCAGCAAGTAGTTCGTAAATAAGTTTATGTTAACTTTCGTAAATGCTCTGTACATGTCTGTATTATTTAGTGTCAGTATTCATGTTATTGATCATTGTAAGAATTTGTGCATCGTGGTCACTGTAACATATGTTACTCATTATTTCATATCTAGTTGTGGTTTTGTTAATTATAATTTGATCTATCGCTTTTCGTGTTAAAACGTATGTGGTACGTACAACATGCATCGCTAATACTCCAAGTGTGCTGCACGCTGTGGAGGCCTACAAAGCGGCATAGTTCGACAGGAACAACGTTCGGGTTCAAGCTGCTAACATCCGTTGGCTGCTACGCGACGGACGTCACTGCAGCGTGCTAGTGTGCCACAATGCATACGCGTCCCTGCTGCGCTGGGACGGACGCACTTTAACGTCTGTTGACTGACGCTCGTGCGTCGCTAGCCAAATAGGATTTCGATTTTACGAGTTAAACGGTACAATCTAACTTCTCGGGATACAAAGAACCATCATACTGCGAATGTCAATTTCTTTTGTATATTAAAATGTTCATTATTCATTACAAAATCTAGACGTCATCTCACATGAAATAAAACATGAATATTAAAAATCAAAATCTTTTATTTGTGCTACTAAATTACCAAACAGAATAATTTGAATCGAATTAAATCATTTAGAAGTAAAATATCAAAAGTATTTCAATAATTTCTAAATCTTCTTTTTAGTACATAATATAAAATTTATTTCCATAAATTCTTTCATGGAGTCTTTTCTTTTACTGTAATGTCAGGTCAGTCGAATCTTATTGATATTCTATTGTCCTCAAAACTGTGTTCTGGAGGTGGGATATCACTAACCACTTCAAGGAGAGCACACAAATCTTCATTGCTAGGAGTACAAGACGGCTTCCTTTGTTCCTCCGGAAGCGGCAGCCTAGTTACACTACTGGAAGAGAAGACGACGCACGTTCCATTGAAAAGCCTAGGCATGTGGCTCCTCGCTTCGGTGAAATTCATCACCTCGTACTCCCCGAAAATGTCGAGAGCGAGCCTGCCGGGAGCCACCAGCTCCATCTCGCGGCCGTCGTGGCACTGGCTGTCGAAGGCCATACGCCTCTGGCCGGGCGGGCAACCCCCAGCCACGTGCCTGCACTCGGCTGGCTGTCTGGCCCACTGCGTCCGCGACAGCACCACTAGTTCGTCCTTCGCGCACGGGCCGCGCTGTAGCAGCGGATAGCAACCGCTGCCAGACCACTGCTCCACCCACACCTGTCCTATGGTGAAGCATCGCCTCTGCTCTGCAGAGCAGCTCGGAGTTGAAGCTTGCTCTTCGGATCGGTTCGCTGGCGCTCCGGGTCGGTTCGCCGGCGCTTTGGTTCGGTTCGCCGGCGCTTCGGTTCGGTTCGCCGGCGCTTCGGTTCGGTTCGCCGGCGCTTCGGTTCGGTTCGCCGGCGCTTCGGTTCGGTTCGCCGGCGCTTCGGTTCGGTTCGCCGGCGCTTTGGTTCGGTTCGCCGGCGCTTCGGGTCGGTTCGTTGGCGCTTCGGATCGGTTCGCCGGCGCTTCGGGTCGGTTCGCTGGCGCTTCGGGTCGGTTCGCCGGCGCTTCGGGTCGGTTCGCTGGCGCTTCGGTCGCGTGCGCCGGCGCTGCGGCCGCGCGGCGGGGGGGGAGGGCGATCTTGAATTTGGCCGAGAGGTCGGCCGGGAAGCGGAAGTCCGGGATGCGGCAGAGCCCCGCCCTGGCCGGCTGCTCCACCGCGGCCGCCGCGGAGGGGGAGCAGCGGCACTCCACGCCGCCCAGGAAGTGCCGCGCCGGCTCCGCCGCGCAGCCGCAGATGACGTCACGCACTATCTTCTTCCGGTAGCAGCGGCCGTCGTATGCCATGCGGTGGCCAGGGCACGGGTCCTGGTACTTGCTGCAGACGCCGTAGATGTGGCCTGATCTGTAAACCCAATGTTTATGACCAGCACTCCAATTTTCTCGCCCAAATCGTCCGTCACCCTTCTCTGTGTGTGTGTGTGAGAGAGAGAGAGGGGGGAGGGAGAGAGGGGGAGAGAGAGGGGAGGGAGAGAAAGAGAAAGAAAGTGTGTGAGAAAGCGAGAGATAGAGAGAGAGAAAGCGAGAGATAGAGAGAGAAAGCGAGAGAGAGAAAGAGAGAAAGCGAGAGAGAGAGAAAGAGAGAAAGCGAGAGAGAGAGAAAGAGAGAAAGCGAGAGAAAGAGAAAGAGAGAAAGCGAGAGAAAGAGAGATAAAGAGAGAGAAAGCGAGAGAGAGAGAAAGGGAGAAATAGAGAAAGTGAGAAATAGAGAGAAAACGAGGGAGAGAGAGTCACTCTGTTTGCCTGTCTCTAAACCTACTGAATATATCAAAATAAAATTGAAGCACATTATAGATGCTATCCATGGGACGAACTATTTTATTATTTTCGTTTTACCTTGACATCCCCAACAGTTCCAGATATGATTGTTTTGTTGATCACTCCGGTACTGTCTTACTCTTTCCCTTACAATAACAATAGTAATAAAGTGCTCAAATGTGGAATACTTTTCACATTTTTGTCTACAACTTCACATATAAGCGCAAATTTGAAGTTTAGAGTAGATAATAACTTAAACTAGTCGTTTATAAACATGTGTGGCTAATATTATTCATTTACATCCATTAGAAATGCACGATATTTCGTAATTAAAAAAGATCTACATATATTCTACATTAGGCGACTCACACTGTCCCTAAAGTGAAATAGTGGACGCTTTTTGGTTTCTAGCAAATACTAAATGCATTAACGTCTAGAATAACGTTTATTTAAGCAAAAATACATATTTGGTTTAATACTGCAGACAATTTCTGCAGACAAAATTCGTTTTTGGATTAACTGTACATGGGACATGAGCCCGGCTCTTACTCTTATGACACCGAGTCTAATCAGTTGAGCTCTTGGACCATACACCTCCACAGTATGGTATAGAATGTCCACATTGATATGTTAGAATATGCAACGTAATATATACAGCCAAAAGAGCCATGTACATTGCACACACAGCAGCATTGCGAAATATTCTATATTAGGGCAATGCTCGAATTCCACATTGGGGACACAGCGGCCATTGCTTCTAAGCTATCTCGCGATCAAAATCTTCATCAATATTCTGTACATATTCTGTGATATTTTCTTAAATATTCAACTAATACATACTACATAGCTAATTATTCTAATATTTACGGCACACGAGTAACAATTCTTTTGTTTATTACTCCAATACTTTTGTTGACGCTCTGAAGAAAACAAGCTCTGCCTCTTGACTCAAGAGCTTCAACTCAAGAACCATTTTCTAAACTCGATCAGCGCCCTCAGCAGCAAAGTAATTCTCAAATTTTGTGTCGAGACGTCAGCTCAATCCAGGTCCGATACTTCGGTATTTTACACTAGAAACGTATTCCACATTTGGGGACTTTACCCTAATAGTAACAATAATCTGAGTTAACCTTTAATATTCAAAATTTTAATTTTTTATTAGAATTTTAAAAAATCACAAGTAATATATCTTTCTGAAGCATATTTATAATTTTTTACTGAGACCCTCTGAAGCCTAGTCACTTAGAAGCCGATAAACGCAAGGTCTCAAATCCCGTAAAAGCAATAAAAATATTCATGACCAAGGATTCGTAGCCATTTCAACTTTAATATATATCACCCTCAACTGTCATTCATTCATAATCATCACGCATGCTCAACCTGAAGAAAGAATGTGGTCGACAAGCTGTCTTAGGCATATGAACTATATCAGCGATAGAAATAAAATTGGCTGAGAAGGACTGGCCAACTACTTCAAAAGAAGGTACCACGAGAAATAGGGTTGCCTCGATTCTGAAAGGATGTATGGATGTTCCGGATGTAAGGATGTACCGAATGTTCCCTAAGGAGTGTGGACAACAGTCGAAAAGACTGCGATGGAGGATGGCAAGTCTTGTGAACGATCTAAATAGATTGATGTTTCCGCCAACTGTTGTGAAGAATTGCATGTTGCATATCGAGAGATAGCCGTACTTCACCTCCACTAGCCCGTGAGAGCCACTGCCGACTTACACGTCAGCTTACAGAGTCTTTGGTTCTCTAGGTATCTCTTTCTGCGAGGCACCGCCACAGTCGGGGCAAGCTCTAAGCTTGCGAGAGATCTCCCGACATGTGTGATAATGTAGAGCATGTAAGTGTGTGTGTGTGTACGCGCGCGTTTGCGTAAAAGAGGAGAAAATATGAAGAAGAAAAGATCGCATGTGGTCTGTAGTTCCTTTGTTAAGGTATTGCTCCGGTATCTCAATAATATGATAATTATTTTTAATTCCATTCATTGTCAAGTTCATTACTCACGTTCTTACCAACATTCACCCACACCCAAAAGAACGCTCGTCTCAAGTGCCACTCACCCGCTTTCGTACTCCGTCCGGTTGGCCGTGAGTTGGCAGCCCGTTGGAGATCCGTGTCCGAGGGGCTGGCAGCGGTCTGCCTTCGGGTTGAAGAGCATGTTGTAGCGGAAGCACACCTTCTCGTCGGAGGTGCACGGCACGGGGCGGCCGATGAGAGAGTCGTTAGCGTGGAAGCGGCTATACCCCCGCCACCCCAGCACGTAAGATGGCGGGAGCGTGGTGGGCGGGGGCGTAGTCGTCGAGGAGAAATTGGCTCGCCGAACCGCAGGTTTCACACGCCCGCTGACGACTCCCGTTGAGAGAAACGCAACACCAATTGCGACCAACGAGAGCAATGTTGCAGTGGTATACATTGCTCAGTAATGTGTGGAGTATGGACTCATGCGGGAACTCTCAATATCAGACGAAGACGTACGTTTAGTGTCCCTGATACAAATTACCTGCGATTCACAAATGCAATTTTATAACGTAAAGATAATTCTTACAAAGGAAACACTGCATATAGGCACCCAAGAAAATTACCACATAACAAAAAGAAGTAAATGAAGATTTGATAAAGTGTATTGCGGAGGAAGCGGTTAGAGATGAGAGCGAAAGAAATAAAGTCGCAGGATATAAATGTCTTTGGTAAAAAGAAATAGTGAGAAAGACTTCCAGAAATATGAGAATATCCAAGTGAAAAATGAAGAGAGATGCGAAAATAAATGTGAATTAATGCTAAAGTGTTAAAAGGGATGAAGTCTTTTGTCAAGAGTTTTGTTTTGAGTTGTAATATTTTTCTCTCTCGACTTTCTACTTACAGAAGGCGAACGCAGCTGAAGAATTTCCTTGAGAAGCACCCCTTTCTCCCTTCTTCCGACAACGTAAAAAGCAACTGTTCGTAAATGGTTGTGAGTGAGGAGTGACAACGTAAAATACGCTCCCCGCAACACATGACGGAAGTTGAGGTTCCCCGTCATCTCTTCGTCGACGGGTGATTCAGATGTTTTTTTCTTCCTCGTATAGATTTTATCTTGTCCTTTTTCTGAGATGAGCAGCTTTAGAGAATTACTTCAACTCAGAAGTTTCCCAAACAAAGCATCAGAGAATTTCGTCATCGGAAATTTTGTAGGCAAGAAATGTAATCTCGAACATCAATTCTTTATTCTTTTATTTATTTATTTTACGTCAAAAACAGTTAAAACTGTGTATGACGTGTTATGGGGAGAAGTGAAAATGTTCATAAGTCATCATCCTGCCATCTTAATGAATATCGCCTGACAAGTGAGGATAAAACGGAAAAGCTGAGTTTGATTCCCGGTCTACGTGACCAATTGTTTGAACTGTTTACTCAAATTACCTGGTTAGTATACTTTGAAGTTGGATTGTTATTAGCTTTAAGAACCGTTTATAAAAGCTTAAAGTGGAGGTGTTCCGAAAAATTTAACTCATCGGTCACGGACAAGAGAATTGGCTTACAATTGACATTTTTTAATTAATAATCTGCAAATAAATGTATTATTTTAAAATAGATCAATAGTTTTAAATCATTGCTTATCATATTATATTGTATAAATGTTGCTTCTTATATTATTGTTTTATACATATTGCTTCTTATATTATTATTGTATACATATCGCTCATTATATCATTATTGTACACATATTGCGTATTACAATATTATTGTATACGTATTACTTTTTATATTATTATTGTATGAATATTATTATATTGTTGGAGGCCATTTACATGTTCTATTATACATTATGTTCACACCAGTAAAGGAAAAAAAAGGTATATGAATTATTACAAAGAAGAGATTTTACGATTGACACACCCGGGCATAAGGGGTGGTGGTAAAAATTGCACCCCAAAACTTATGATTTCTCTTTTGGAGAATCCTTTACAACTTTTGAGTTCACATTGCTTTGTAATCCCAGGAAGACGTCTCTGAAAGGTTCCATTTGTGAAGTATCTTCGACAAGCATGAAAGTATTTTACAGCTCATTCCTCCTTCGGGGAACTTTTTTCCATTTTCATAGCACTATATCCTTAATCCCTTTTCTGAACAGTCTTCAGGATTTCGTTAAACGCGAGACAAACCACGAACGGGTGAAATTGTTACATATGTAAAGACATTGACTAAAGTCGCTGACGCAACCACAACCAGCGCCCCTGGTTTTGCATTTATTTAAAGCCAAAAACATTTACAAATTGTGAGTGACGTGCTATGAGGAGAAGTGTATTACATGCACGTTTTCTGAAATCCTCAGATCCCTACCCCAACCTACATTCATGATGAATTCTGAATACAGATTAAATGAGCATTTTTGGCACAAATTGATGAGAAAGATTTGTTTGGACGGAGGTACGTCGAAATCTCCTCAGCACTGGGTTGTTTATGCGCTGGGTCGTTGCTTTCGCTAACCGCTCTTTGTATAGAGACTGCGCGTAATGCTTAAACTCGAAAGGCCCACACATTTGCGAGTTCTGAAAGAGTTTTGTGTCAGAGAGACATGTTTTACCCGTCCGGATAAATACATGCGCTATAACCCTACTGATCAAACTGTCTCCAACAAAACCATTCAGTTCATGTTTTTCTCCAAAGCACGGAGTCGTGGCTGACCTTACTCTGAACTTATCTGAGCGTAAACTCATACCAGCTACAGTTTTATTACATCTGAGAACATGAGAGTTCTACCGTTAAGCAGAGACGCGTGTGTGGGGACACCTCTGAATAATATCAAACTCAAAACGTGCAAAACCCGGACTGGCAAACTGATCCTGTAGCCCGATCGTGTGTGAGCCCCTTTAGAGTCCCCCTCCCTGCGCGGAAACACAAGACTCTCGCCTCTGCGGCGGCGGCCTCCGAGCGGCGGCGACGGCGGGACAGTCCGGTCGACTGACTCGCCACGTCCTGTTTTATTTCCGCTGGTTAATGCGATTTGCCTTCTGGCACAGCAGAGCCCCCTCTCGCCGCCTCCTGCCAGCCACAACAGCTTCCGCGACGGCTGTTTTCTGTCTTCGTTCCCTCCCCTCTCGCTCGAGGCCGGGGCCGTCAAAGAAGAAAACCAGTGACGAAGCGAGACGACATCGAACGGGTAGACGGTGCTATTTGCGTACTTTTTTCGAGGTCTCACTTTGCTAGATGCGGGAGGAGTGAGAGATTCACGCAGTATTACCTAATCATGTGTTGTTCATTTGTCGATGCAAATAGTTGCTCTTATACTAAAGCAAAACTTACATTCGCCAACAACGCTAATTGCTATCTTTTAGTCGCCTCATTATTCAACTACGCATGAAAAAATAAAAAAAGATTCTAGAGCTCACGAAAGCGCACAAGTACTATTGCAATGTTGGCAGAAAGCTTTTGAAGTGGTGGTTATAAAAGATAGTTTATGTATATTTCGTAAGCAATTCTTTACAAAGATGATTTGCTCATTAATATACACTATAGCTGCAGCAAGAACTCAACAAGTTGGAGCATGATTTTTTGTGATAGAGAAGTAATAACGTTTTGAACTAATGAGTCTTAATGAAATAACCTTTCCCTGTGTAAATATAACGGTGATTTAGAGGAGACAATGTACTTAAATGTGAATAACGTCAATCATATGTTTTAGGGAATTTCTCACTATTCTTAGTAATTATTGAGGGCCATAATACGTTAATACTACCGACAGAGATGGATCAGAGCGACAACTGTTGGCACTCCAGTGTCACTGACCGGGAGGTCGTAGGGATCCTGTTTGGACAGAAATGAATTTTTGATAGTAGCTATATGCCTATGTCGAATTCAACCGCTGTTTGCAGGTTAATTCTAGCAACCGGCTGCTGTAGTGACTACGTAGTTTTCGTGATTCTGCCAATCAATCAATCAATCAATACGAGGTAATACGGAGCAATCAGGTTACGGACCACGCGCGATCGTTCCTTCTTCGCCCTTTTCCCTTCCTTCCCCTGTTAACTTTTTTAACTTTCTCTGTCTCTGTCTTTGTGTGTGTGTGTGTCTGTCTCTCTCTCTCTCTCTCTCTCTCTCTCTCTCTCTCTCTCTCTCTCTCTCACACACACACACACACACACACACACACACACACACACACACAGACAAAGACAAACATTCACACACACTTACATGCACTACATTACCACACAACTGTTGGGAGACCGGTCAGATGTCAGGTTAGAGCGGGAAAAGAAAAACGCCATCTCCCGGATGTAACATGCACAATACACGCGGAAGTACTGAAGATAGCAACTGACTTGCCCGAAAACAAAATAATAAATAGAAAAAATTATCTTCTCAAATGATCTTTCTCAGCTGCTGTTTCTAGTAGACTGCATAAAGAAACATTTTGAAGCATTCCACAGCGTGAAATACAGTGTTGTCAGACTAAAAAAAACATTCTTCTATTCTGAAAACAGTGCCGAGACATGACGCGAAGAATCATTTGCTAAAGTTGGACAAAAAGAGGGCGAACCTTCCACTTTGTTACTTTTGAACGCGCGCAGTTCTTTTTTTCTCCAAACGTTGTCGAGCTCCGTAATTTGGTCTCAGTTGATCACTTCGTGGTCGGCTTCTCTAAAGAGTCATTTCAATGGTTTCTTCCCACCCATTCTTAGTGGATGCCGAAGCCGGTTGTTAAACAATGGGTAATGGATCGCGAGTAATCTTCCATTCACAATTCTCTCCCCACTCTCAGCCTTCCATAAAACTCGGAATGTATATTTTCGTCGAAAACCGCTGTTATCTTACCAACTATAAGTTTCACATAAACCTCTCGATCGAGTAACATTGCAACCTGCAGTGAAGTAATACAGTATCCAATCAACAAACATTTTATTTCTTATATAATTACACCATTTACACTAATAGAAAAATAAAAAAGACTAATATTGTTACAAAACTTTTAAACTTTATCTCTCCGTTTAGGTTCCCTTCTTTTTAATGACAGCAATTGAACTCATTTTTTTTAAGTTTAATATTAGGTTATGAAAATTCAGTATAAAATTTATTGTCAGCAATTCATATACAAATCACTGTGGTTTGAGAGCACTTTTGTCCGCATCATCAATGTACAGTAAGTAATATTCTGTGGGACTGATCACGACACTCCATTGCGTGAGGTGCGAGACTTCTACCTGGTCAGGTTGGAGAAACACTCCTGGCTGAACACAGCCTGGACAATCATTCTTTTTACATATGCCAAAATTATAATATGAATATAGTAGCCTGACAAGACACTATTTCGGTAAAAACCACATTGAAATATTTTTTACTGCAACTTCTGTGGCTCAGGGCATTAACTGATGTCACTGCAGAGACTCTGACTGTGAGGTCATAGGGTTCGGGTCCTGACAGTGGCAGGATTTTCGACACTAGCTACATACGTAATCGAGTTCAGCCGCTGCCTGGAGGAAAATACTAGCAGCTCACTGCACTGATCGGTAGTTTTCCGTGCGATCAACACCAGGCAAATGCCGGAGCCGCATCCCATCAAATGAAATGTGCCACGTACCGCGCGAAATCATTCCTTCCTCTTCATTGTCTTACCCTCTAGTTACACACACACTTGCATGCACTACACATGCAGTAGCACATACAGGGAAACCAGTCGGGAGCTTCTAGCCTCCCCCAGCTGGGGCGGTACCCACCTGTGGGAGATACCTGTTGGGGGAAACCGCAAGCCGCCGGGTAGGACGGCGCCGGATCTATCCAGCAGGGGAAGACCATCACCACCTCCCGCGATGAGAAAAATCATGCACTTCACATACGCAACTAATGACCTTATCAGTTGAAGCGCCCGAATTCAATAATGAATCAATCGAAATATGTTCAGCGTTCCTGAGATTACCCCGGACAAACAAAAATATCAAAATAAAACAATTGAAATTATTTTTGTATCAACTAAATAAGCATATGAGATTATAAAAGACCATTATTTTTAATTCGCAGACAGACATCCAATTTTATTTACATGTATTTGTAGAGGAAGTGGAAACCATTTGGATTCCCAGGATGGCCGACGGGGTCTTCGCCCTTCGTCTGCCCTGATTCCGCGGGCGGTCGCCTCGCCCCTGCGCCGTGCATATGCTCGCGGGGGGGGGCGAGGGGGGGGCGCAGGGGCTGTTAGTGCGCAGAAGCGCCGTGCGCTCAGACAGGCGAACGACACTGCGGCAACGGGGTCGCACTGCCCCCCCCCCTAACCCCATCCCCCCGGGCCTTTAATATCAGCGCCTCTCACACTTCCCCGCCCGCACCGTTTGTAGGTCACGCCCGTCCGCGCTCCATTGCCAATTACGAGAACACGCTACATGCGCGATTCTCCGAGGTCAGAGTTCGTTCAAAAACCTCTCTCCCTCTTCCGCTTCCACCCTCTCTCTCCCCTCTACCAGTTTACGTTTTCAATAATTGGGGAAAAAATCATTTACGAAATTCTTGATTGCTGAGGATTTCAATGTAATCACAAAATATTGAAGCCACAAAGCGATACACAGATCCAATTTCCCAATAGTTTTTTTCTCTGAAATGCTAAGAGAGGTATTTTACAATCCTACATTCTACAGGGTCTGAGATTTATTTATATTATACAAAAGTATTCTGAACTACAATAAAAATACATACTATAACAAAATAAAGCCTGTAAGAGCCACTGATAACTATTTGCTACGAATCAATGCAATGTTGTTGTTTTTTTAATTCATGTTAGTTAATTTGAAATTTGTAGAATTCTACTTTTTCAGTTATCCTTGTAGATTTAAAATCAGCCACCGCACCATCTTGCTCAGTCAAACTAAATATGTGAATTTAATATTAATTATTTACGGGGCTTGGAGAAAAAATGATAATTCACTACTTTTTAATATTCATGATAATAGTTATTCATTATACGCGAGACAAAATGGCATTTTATTTTGGGAGCAGGAAAAGTGCGCCACAACGTCGATAGGCCGAGTGGCGCAAACCTACGAGCAAAATAAAATCACTTTTACCACGTGTGTCGTACTCTAGAAATCATTACATTAGACAGTCGTATTACGAGACTTTCCTTTTTTGTTAATTCAAGAATAATAATATCTTAATTGGGTGCTAAGTTACATTATGATGAGTAACGGATGGAGTTAGACTAAAAGGCTTGGTTTTCTTTGTTGAATTCACAGTTTTACTTCAACATTTGAGCATTGCCTCTCTCTTGCACTAGTGCTAAATATTGAACTTTTAACACGCTGTGCAAAAGGTGCTTTAATTAATGGGTGAATACAAATATTTTAATGAGCAATTGTAACGTTAGCAAATAACTCCATAGATTGAAACTTGTTCTTCGGCCGAGGAAATATGCAAAACAATTAATCATTTCCGAAGGTCTCCGATGATAATTTCTTGATTATTGAATGATGTAACAACAGAATTCTTCGATATTAAATTAACTAGTAACGCCCAAATGGGGGAACGCTAAAGACGTTTGTTGGGCATCAGTCCCCTCCGGAAACAAATGGCACAAACAGATTGGCAGTTTTTACTAATTTAAAGGCGACTTCACGCATTCGTTATTCGACGAGTAGCGAGCAACCGCTTGTCGAATCCAGACTAGTGTGGATGAGTTGCTTACTGTTTGCCGAGTGACGAACATTCGGTGCTCGCCCTACCCAGCGCGTGTCGGTCTTTACGACCCATGAAAGGAAGCGAACATTCGCCGAATACATCAGCTGCTCGGGATTGGGCAAGCTACTCGACGAATGCCGAATGTGTAAAGCCGCCTTAAAACGAAAAAACACCATTTAATTTTTTGTATAATAATAATAATAATAATAATAATAATAATAATAATAATAATAATAATAATAATAATAATAATAATAATAATAATAATTCAATTCGTATTTTTGGCCTGTTCTGTTAATTGTAAAAATCGAATTTTCACATTATTATAAATAAATTAATGTGTTCTGTAGTTTTATTTTAGTCGGGCTTATTGAAGTGTGTAAATCAAGATTGAATTTTATGTATAAGTTTTGTGAAATTAAACTAAAATAGTATAAGCAAATCTGCTCGTACAAATCTGTAGAAAAAAAAATGTTTTCATTTTTCATCTAAAAGATATTATAAAATGATTAATACTGGCATTACTTAATATGAGATATGACATTATATTTAACAGCAACGAAAATCATTGAAAATTTACTTGTGTCATGATTTCTATATATCGATAATAAATGTATATTCCCGCAACCCCTTTTAAATATGCCTTTCTGAAATTACACAAATAAATAAACCCGTATGTAATTATTTACCCATGGGTTGCGAAGCACCACTCTAACAAATTTCTTTGAAGTCGTGGGTACGCGAATCGACCCTATACAGGGAATCGAAAATATTAATATTTCTGCTTGGGAAGAGGTATGAATTCAAATGTATTCGTATGTTGCTGGGATAATACCGTCGGAAATAATAACTCCTAGGTTTTCTAATTAAAGTCAATTAACTTCATTCTGAATTTATTCTGAATTTTCTTTTTCTGAAATGTTCGCGAGAATCTTCTCGCTACTTGTAACTAATTTAACAAATAACAACAGACAAATACATGTAAAACCTTTTTCACGGTGTCCTAAGAATAATATTTACAATTAATATTCTTTGCTTTCACCAATCGAAATTTTCATCATTAAGCAAGTGTACTTTGTCAATTTATTAAAACAACAATTAATTTAATCTTTAATAAATGTATGCATAGTCATGTTCTCTCAATACCTTAAAATAAAATGACATTCTTGGCCTTGTTATAATCTGGAAATAATAGAATATGAAATGTATGTTTACACTTCCCTTTGCTGTAGTTCTGCGACCTATCGATCTCCACCATCCATATCCTAATCCACACTAATTGTAAACAGGAACATCCTCCATTTTCCGCTGCATTTCAACACACTTCCATGGTCCGCGGCTTAACCACCGATGCTCCTCGTAACTCGGCTCGACTGCGTCTCAAGAAGTTACATCTTCTGACCACGTAGTTTTTAAAAACAAAGGATGACTTGTTCATTACGATGTTCTTTCATTTTTCTACTTTTATTTATGTTACTCAATAAACCTCGCGGTATCGTCACAATTTCCACAAAATGTTCCCAATTAATGATATTATCCGTGGTTCATTTTAAAAATACTGGTTACCTTTTATTTAATAAATAAATACAGTTCTGTTTGTCACCTATTTATAACATCTGACGGTCTTCTCACAATGTATAATATTTCTTATCATTACGAACACTATTTCCTATTGAACGGAACAATGGTGGCATGTTTTTATCGTCAAAAATTGCCATAATTTTATTTGTTGCCGTATCCAGAGTCTATTTTAATCTTCGTTTCCGATAATGTGAATAATGGCGAATTATTACATTTCACCAATGCATCTGCATTTGTTTGTCCATGCCTCCGCATTGCAAATCAAGCGTCTTTTTCTAATTAAAAAAATAAACATCGGACGCGACTTAATAGACAGTCACACTTGCAAACGTTAAACATTACAGTATATTCGCCGACTATAGATGCAAGTAAATATAAATCGGTGAGAAAATACATCTCCAGCCTCTGTCTAAAGGAAAACTGTGGTTACGCCATTGAAAATAACTAACATGCACTTTTCAAAGTAACTGAAATACAAAACTACTACTATTACTAAATACTTATCAGGGTCTCTTTAAAATTAGTTTAATTGTAAGTAATTATAATCTAACTCGTAAAAAAGAAAAGGGAAAACAAAACAACCATTACTCTAAATCCACCAGCAGGCATTAAAAATATTTGTATATTATACGTAGTTTTATACTTGTGATATTTCTTCTGAACTAATATCAATTATAATAATTGGCTAACGTCTTGGAAAAAGTCACCGAGAATATTTAAATAATCTTCAACAAATGTTAGAATTCCAGATCTTATTTTTAAAGATTAAAACATGTCTCCAATTATCGGAAAATTAAAATTAAGATACAAATAATGCATGTTATTCGATTAAACAAGGATATTGTAGCGTCATGGACTTGACTCCCTGCTCCGGAGAGACAAGTCGCAAGGTATGGGGATGAGGGAGCCAAAAATAGGCTTCCAAACCAAGGCCAACCCTTCAGGGAAAGTCCAAAAGGGGAGAGGGCTTGTAGGTGCCGGGTGCAACTTGCAACGGCGGAAGCAGACGCCTCAAGACGAGTGCGTGGGGAGAATGATGACGCGGAAGTCATGTGACTCGAGCATATAAAAGGGCTGTCGCAGAAGCCCTGGGTTGGGTAACGTTTCTGGTTTCCTCGCGGCTAAACACCGCAAAACTTGTCCGGCCAAGTCTGGCGCGGAA
This sequence comes from Teleogryllus occipitalis, assembly GCA_011170035.1. NCBI lineage: Eukaryota > Metazoa > Arthropoda > Insecta > Orthoptera > Gryllidae > Teleogryllus > Teleogryllus occipitalis. The sequence goes on along the minus strand of BLKR01000748.1, from coordinate 35,134 downwards.
GTGCTGTAGGCACGTGTGGGTGTTCGAGTCTCGAACACTGTGAAGTATGCTCGATACTTCGGGGCAGAGTGTCTGCCGAGGCACATCAGGTGCCAAGTTGCAAATCGGCCGAGTTGGCTAAACGCAGGCGCGGCCGCAAGGCGCGTGTTGGGAGAGCTGCAGGTAGCTGCTGCAGGTAGCTCCGACAAACACCTTAGAGTGAGATCTGTATCTAGTGTACATAATTTATTGTAAATAAATTGTAAATACCCACTCGTGTCTCTTTCTTTGTGGCGTAGATCCCTACAAACGACATTACAATATGATGACCCGCCACTTATCTCAAACCGGTAGCGGTAGCTAAGTGCATCAACTGATGTACCTGCAGCGCCTCTCACTGGGAGGTCCTGGGTTCGTGTCCTGACGGCGGTAGGATTTTCAACATTAGCTTTCCAGCTCGGTCGAATTCAGTCGCTGTCTGGAGGAGACTTCTAGCGGCCGGATGCTCAGATCGGTAGTTTTCCGTGGTTTCTCCGATCAACACCAGGTGAATGCCGGAGCAGTACCCTATCAAACGGGCCACGGACCGCGCGCGATCTGTCCTTCCTCTTCCTTGTCCTATCCTCTCCCCTTACACACACACTTACACTAACATGCACTACACTGTGGCGGCACGATTATTACTTAACATTAATAATACGTAGTCATAGAGAAGTGGGGTGGTGTGTTTACCGCTCGACTCTTCCGTCGCCGCCGGCGCGGTGCCCCCCATGGGATTTGCGACCCCGGCCCGCGCATGTTCCGTCTTGTTTGGGACCGCGACCCTTTTCTGTGAGTGCTTTTCCGGTCCTTTCCAAAAGGTTTATACAACCATAAACACCACGCCCGTCCAGCGAGGGGAAGCCCTAAGCCGTAAATGTAAAACTATTTATTAGAGCGAGCATTACATGACGCAATGAAAGGTTCAGAGCGCACATGTGTACGATAAATGCGAGAGAGAGAGGAAGAGTGCGCCTGGCCATGGAAAATTTTGGGAAATCCATGCTTCTGATTGGCAGGAAATTTAAAAGAACGTATTATCTTTGGGCCAATAGAATGACAGGTACCTGAAGGAAGGGTGAATGTGGCATAGGGCACTTGGTAGGAGGAGGACTTGATAGACAGGGCCGGTGGAGAGAGGACGCGCGCAAGCAGCGCTCCTGAGAACTTTATAAGTTCGCGAGCTTGGGAGTGGGCGCGCCTCAGCAAAGGGATTTCGGTTGAGAGACTTGGACTAGAATGTTCGTGCGAGCAATGCACGTAAAGGGGAGGTTGTGTGTAGATTTGGAAGAAGTTTCGATCTTTTAAAGTTCTTCCTTTTGTTATTAACAATCTCGTGAGAAGTAAATTCAGTGTCAAAGCAAGCCGCTTTCGGACACTGCACTAGTGGACCCGCTAAATGATTAACAGGCGCATACACGCCTCTTATCATGAACTAATTCGGAGAACTCTCTGAGCCACACCGTGATCTGACACTCCGGTCGACAATTGATGGACCGCAAAATTGCCGTGAAGAAGAACAGACGACACCGGGCCCGCCGCCTGCTGCTAGCCGCCAGCGCCGTCGCCTCCGCCGCGCCGTGGCTAATGCCCGGCGCTCCCTGAGGACACACCACCACGCCGCCCAGCTGGCAGAGTTCACCGACCCCGGCACAGCAGTCGACGCATCGCTCCTTAACATAAGTCGCCTTGTTGGCAAGAAAAGAAAACTCACGCTAAAGAGTTCCCTTTACCTGCTCTTCGAGCGCAACGAGGACGTTTTCTTTTTTTCTATTATTTTACCAGCGTTTGCCGCGCCCTGGCATGTTTGTTACTAGCTCTAAGAAGTAAATTTATTAGTAGTTTTCTATTTTTTAACAGTAGTTTTTACTTTTCAATTTAACCCGAGCTCATTAGGTAGGATTTTAGTATTTAATTCATTCCTTCCAGATGTAATTTCGCTGACACCAGTCAAAAAAAATTAAATGAAAATTGTTATTCAATCATCTAAATGTCGTGTAATTCTGTGGAACAGTCCCCTGTCAACTTCCTTCCACCAGCCCTAGGCAGGAAAAAAACAAATATAAAAGGAATTAGCGTCATCTACCGATTGAGCTACTGCCGGGCCTCGGCCGCCCGCGTCGATGACAACACAACCACATATTCCGGGAGACCGGTCGGGAGCTTAGAGCTTGTCCCGGCTGGGGCGGTGCCCCGCTGGTGGGAGAGTCCTGACTAGGGGGAAACCCCACTAGCCGACGGTAGGTCGGCGCCGGATCTCGCCATCCAGCGGGGGAAGATCACCACCATCTCCCAAAAAACATGCACTACACTAACGGGACTAATGACCGAAGCAGTTGACGCGCCCGGAAACATGAAAAAATCAATCAATCAATCAAAAGCCACTTCGCTCAAGATGCCGCTTTGCTCAACAAGCCAACTTTACTCTTTAAAAGCGGCAACTCAGAACACAGCAAATCGCCGAACCTGACAATGAGTATTCTTCTACAATTCAATGTATTGTACTTCAAATTAACCAGTCACTAATATTTCACCCTGTAATGAATTGGTACACGTACCAAGGGCGTGTCTTTCAGAAATTTGCACATCGTAACATGTTTCAAAATATAGAATTCTAATATCAACAATAACTTAATTTCTCACGCATATGGCTTACCTCAGTATAAAGATATCTTATTAACTCTTTTTTTCAAACAACAAACACAATTTATCTCCATAAGATTCTCTACACAAGCGAATCTGGAATACATACAAATGGAGTTCAGAATTCACGTCATTTACTTTATTTTCCTCGCTATTTTGAACATAAGCTCTTGGAATTCACAATTGGTCATTTTTTGCCTTCTAATAACGTTTCACGAGTTCTAAAGTCACTAATTACTGCACCTCACGCAAAACGGAGATCAGCAGATCAAGACATCAACAATATTCAACAATAGTCTCTGTCATCTCTAGCAACATTCAACACTCAGCAAACACTTTCAAATATCCAACAAATACAGAGTGAATGAATTACACAATTATTAAAGGTTTACTTCTTATGAATATAAATATCTACTAGCAGGAATTCATAACAGTAATCATTGCACAAACGATTGTGAACTATCAGCTTTAACAGTAATAAAAGCGTTTCAGAGCTCACCCTATATTTACATATGCATTTTCTCTAATAATGCTCACCAGGATTAATTTCACCAAGTGAAGAATGAGGCGAAGCTTTGCGTCACGAAAGGGAGGCGAGCGTTGTATTAAAGGAGATGGGGCGTTTATGAGAGGAAGCATTTATGCCAGATCACGATTAATTCTCTAATTACGAGTTTAAACCTTATTAAGCCATATTAATTTCATTTACTTTAAATACTCTATTTTTGATGCGATGCAAAATCAAATGAATATTGTTTAAATGAATAATATGTTCATCTGAATTAAACCTTATGAAACCTCAATTTCTAGCATTAACCTACCAAAATAAAAAATTGAATTGTTAAAATCTTGCAGCGTTGCAATTATCACTTTTAGAGTCGCGTGATTTTAATGCATACAGTTTATTTATAATACGTAGTAGTGAAAATTTTTTCAATAATTTTCTCAACTATGTACAGAAGTTAATATGATGTCTAAAGGTACTTTCCAGGGACATTCGTCAAGGAATTGCCTAAAACGCAGTACAAAGAAAAGAAAAAAATAAGTTTTGAGCATTGAATGAATTATGTCCTGGGCGAATAGGACTGATTTTCCCGGAGTGATTTTTAAGCATAAAAAATCAATTTCATAAAAGCAAAAGAAAACGAATAGAGGAAAAAATTGAAATGGCACAAATAATATTCGACTTATTGCTTTTATAATTTTATTCACACGCATTCGTACTCTTCTGTGACATCAGGCAGCTTCCTAGAAAAGGACGAAGAACCATTATTGCATTAAAAATCTCCAAGGTAGTTAATCTAACATTATTCTTGCATTGAGAATGCACTTTACCATCCTTGAACTATCCTGATATACACCTTTAAAATAACAATCAAAGGAATGGTTTTCGTTTACGTAGTGCAAGGACAAAAAGGCCATCCAATGTAGGATTTAGAGAGGTAGAGTGACATCTGTTATCGCGGCTGGTGGCAGGGAAAGCAATCAATGCGCATGCAGGAATCAGGCGCCATGTGCCGTACAGCGATCTGTAACAGTGGTTCATTATTATTATTATTATTATTATTATTATTATTATTATTATTATTATTATTATTATTATTATTATGGTTATACATTGTTTTACTCGGTATTCACCGGATTTTTATTTGACTTTGTGTCGGATTAATAACCAAGACACAGGTCAATTCATGTTTCGTCGCAATTTAGGAATTTTCGAACAATCCTGCATGTGTTTAAGATGATCGATTTTTGCATAATTTTATAGGTATATTTTGGTATTTGAATAAGTTCCAGATTTTTATGAATTTATTTGGTATAACTCCTGTACACGAAATGACCAGAGGAACAATATGAACTTTTTGGAGATGCCATAGTGCCTTGACTTCAGCTGCTAGTTCTGTATACTTTGTTATTTTTTCTGCATGTGCTGTTTGAAGATTAGCTGTTTGTGGAACAGTTATGTCAATCAGGAAGCCAATCTTTTGCTGTTTATCTACAAAAGTTATGTCTGGTCTATTATGGTGAATAGTTTTATCCGTAATAATTTCTCTGTCATAGTACAACTTAAAGTTTGAATTTTCAAGTACAGTATCAGGAACATATTTGTAATATGGGCAGGTCATTTCTTGTAAGTTGGATTTCGCTGCCAGTTTCTGGTGAATAATATTTGCAACTTGATTGTGCCTATAGGTGTAATCTGTATGGGCCATTAATTTACATCCTGATGTGATGTGCTGTATGCTCTCAACTGTTGTATGGCATTTTCTACATTTGTCATCTATTGTTTGTTTGAGGATATGCTTCCTGTAACTTTTAGTGTTGATCACTTGATCCTGTATAGCGACCATGAACCCTTCTGTTTCGCCAAACAGATTACCGTATTTTAGCCAAGTGTTTGAGGCTTTTGAGTCTACATGAGGTTGCTTGAGATCCTTTGCATGGCGTCCATGGAGTTCCTTTCTTGACCACATGTCTATTTTGCAGTTATTGTCTGTAACCCGCGATGAAATGTCCAGCTGTTTGTTGTTAAGATTAAGAGGGGTTAATTTAGTATCTGTTATTATTATTATTATTATTATTATTATTATTATTATTATTATTATTATTATTATTATTATTATTATTATTATAGCCCGTTCAATCCCTTGAAGGCAAAAGGCCTCCTGAATATTCAGGGAAAGCTGTAGAGTATGCATCATATCAGCCACTTCTGAAGTTAGGAATTAGTAACATTTCAATAAGCTCTTAAACACAGTTTACACACATATACTCTTAGTTTTTATAGATTCTTTCAACAGTTCTTTACATATATGAGTGTTACAGTTACAATTATCCTACTAAATTTCTTTATCTTACCACAGACTACAAACTACTAACCTTAAACATGAGCCTAATTAATTATTTTCACAGATAGTTCTTTCTTAATAACTATTTGCAACATAACACTTGGTCCTCGTGACCGAATTTGTAGTTATGACTCTTCTCATTTTCTCTCCAACTTTGCCTTTTCTTGAGCTACTCTTATCAATTTTCTTCTTGCTCTACATTGTACAGCGGCGGCCAATAGAATAGAGCCACCCCAGCGCTTTCTATAATAAATATATACCATAAAATTTTCCCATGTGAATGTCTCGGCTCGTATTTAAAATCAATACCCCTAATCTAACCTATCAGCATAAGATAGCAGTCAGTGAGGCACGTTTCCGACTAGGCAGAGTAGAATCAAGGTTCGAAGGTAAGAATTTCATCAGTCATAATAATGGAGCCACTGTGAACATTTATTATAAAGAGTAGTTTTTCGACTTATTTCGATTCTATTTGAGTTGTTTGTGACCGCTTGATCTTATATTAGGTATTTTATTGAATATTCTAGATGGAATGTGCAAAACACGCCATTGAAACTGAATGACAGATGATTTTTAACACGTGGAAAAAAGGTCATTCAATGAATAAAATTGCAGAACAACTTCAAAAGCGAGTTCAGTATGCAATTCACAAATAAAAACAGACGAAGTAGTTTCCAAGAAATCGAGGCAGACCGCTGCAAACGTCCCCACGAATGTATCAATAAATCTGCTTTGAAATTCGGAAGGATACATTCCTTTCAGCACCTTAATTGAAACAAACAAATTCTCATGTTAATGATGTTTTATTATCTTCACAACTCAATGGACGCACCCCAAAAATAAAACCACTTGTCTCAAAACGGAATATTGCGAAACGACTAGCTTTTGCAAAAAGGACTAGGAGAATTCTGGGTGGTACAATGTACTCTAGTCGGACGAATCCAAGTGAAATAGGTTTTCTTCTCATGGAAAGGTGTAGGTGTGACACCCTCCAAACCAAAAAACCAATCCCAAGCAGACTTTAAAAACCGTGAAACATGAAGGTGGGTTGTGTAATGGTGTTCGTGTCTGGTGGTTGTGTAATGGTGTGGTATCGGTCCGTTGTTCCGAATAAAATGAATTATAAATGCGGAGATAAAGAAAAAATACAAAACAAAGAAATAATAATGTCAACTACGCTTCCTTAATCTCGCGAGGAAAACCTTTCGTCTGAAGTTTATGCAAGGCGACTCAAAACATACTGCAAAGTTAGTGAAGTGCTTTCTTGAGAAGGAAAAAGACACAGTTTTGGATTGGCCACCACAGTCCAAAATTTAAATTCAATTGAATATTTGTGAGAGAGTGTTGATAAAAGGATTGATCGATCCAAAGGAACTAATTTAGGCAAACTGTGGGAAGAAATATAAAAGACAAGGTATTCAACTACAGAAGAATACAAATGTTATGTGAGCTCATTGGGAAGAAGATGCCGTGTTGTACTAAAACATAAGGAACATCCTACCGAGTTCTAATCTATTCAAGAGAAGGAAATGTTTTTGTCTTTTTCGCTATTTTTCCAAGGCGTTATATCAGATTGCTCTATTTTTTAACTTCTTAGAGAGATAATAATTTGGGTCTGAATGCTATGTAAAAGTTTGTTTCCATATTGAGTACAAAATAAAAGATATTCTATTTATTTATAAAACAAGGTTATTTGCAAAACAAATCCCTTAACTTCCTTATCATGGCTTAGTGGCTCCATTTTCTGGACCGCCACTGTATCTCACTGCTCCATCTTGTCTTCTGTCTTCCTACGCTCCTTTTCCCGATACGCGGAGACCAAGCAGTAGAGGTGGTGGTGGTGGTTGTCATGGTTACTTCCAATTATTTGAATTCCTGGTGCAGTACCTTTAAACAATGCCCATGGACCTCCTCCAATCATTTCTTCTCCAACCAACGAGCGAAATCCGTCGCCGACCTACCTTCGGCTAGTGGGGTTTCCCCCTAACCAGGAATCTCCCACCAGCGGGGCACAACCCCAGCCGGGACAAGCTCTAAGCTCCCGACCAGTCTCCCGGAATATGTGGTGGTGTAGAGCATGTTAGTGTAAGTGTGTGTTTGTGTGTGTAAGGGAGATGATAGGACAAGGAAGAAGAAGGACATCTTGCGCGGTCCGTGGCCCGTTTGTTAGTGTAGTGCTCCGGCATTCGCCTGGTGTTGATCGGAGAAACCACGGAAAACTACCGATCAGAGCAGCCGGCCGCTAGAATTCTCCTCCAGACAGCGACTGAATTCGACCGAGCTGGAAAGCTAATGTCGAAAATCCTACCGCCGTCAGGACACGAACCCAGGATCTCCCAGTCAGAGGCGCTGCAGGTACATCAGTCGATGCACTTAGCTACCCCTCCCGGTATCAGGCGATGGGTTGATTCCCCTTCCCCATATGCCAGTTTTCAATATTTCGGAAGAGTGTGCTGAAAGCAGTACGTACGCGACCGCCAGCGCATGGCTCGAAGTGGCCCGCGGCGCCGTAGGAAGAAGTGTGTGCGCCGCGAACGTCGTTCGATTGTGGGGCGCGCGTTCCCATCTATACTGTTATGTGCTCCCGCTGACGCTGTGCTGCGTCGTAGAAATGCGAGGCGGCAGCGGCGGCAACGCCTCGACCTCTTTCCCGTGGCGCTGAGGAGGTATGCGGTGTATGCGCGAGAGAAACGGTGGTGGGGAGTGGAGGCTGGGACGCGGGGAACGGTAATGCAGGCGTTGGAAGGGAAGGGGGTGAGTGGCAGGAGCCGTGTGGAAGCAGGGGGAGACGGGATCACTGTGGTAGAACACACAGGTGGGAATACGGACGGGGGTGGGAACGAGGCTGGAGGTGGTGAACAGGAGAGGATGGCGAGGGTGAGGGTTGACACTGGCGGTGGAGTTGGCGTGATGGCGCAAAGCAGGAGTGTACGGGAAGGGAAGAATGGGAGCCGAGGGTACGTGTATGGTGATGACTGAGGAAAAGGGAGAGCGATGAGCTGGAGGTAGGGTTGAGGGCCTGTGATAGAGAAGAGGGTGGGAGCAAGACTCGAGACGAGACAGGGTGATTGCTGAGGTGGAGATGAATACGAAGGCTGGGGCGAGGCCGGGGAGGAGGCTCGGATGAGGATGAGGATGAGAGTGAGGGAACAGGAGAGGGTGAGGGCGAGGGAGCGGGCGAAGCGGATACGAGGTCGGTGACAAGGGCAGGGGCGGGGACGAGAACAGGTGGATCGGGGTGATGGCGGGGTGAGGGCGGGGGGGAGGGCGGGGGGAGGGCGGGAGCGAGGGCGGGGGCGAGGGCGGGGGGGGAGCCAGGGCAGGGAGGCAGGGGGCGAGGGGCAGGGGGCGAGGGCGGGGGCGAGGGGGCGAGGGCGGGGGCGAGGGCGGGGGCGAGAGGGGCGGGGGGAGGGCTGGGGGCGAGGCGGGGGTGAGGCAGGAGCGAGGGGGCAGGAGAGGGCGGGGGGAGAGTGAGGGCAGAGGGGGCGGGGCGGGGGCAGGGGCGAGGGGGCAGGGGCGAGGGGGCAGGGGGGCGAGGGCGAGGGCAGGGTGAGGAGGCAGGGGCGAGGGCGGGGGGAGAGGGCGGGGGTGAAGGCGGGGGCGAGGCGGGGGCGAGGGGGCGGGGGCGAGAGGGCGGGGGCCGAGGCAGGTGACGGTGGCGAGGCGGGGAGCGAGGGCGAGGGCGGGGAGGCGAAGAGGGCGGGGCGAGGCAGGGCGGAAGGCAAAAATGAGAGAGCGAGGCAAGAGTGAATACGGGGGCGAGGGGCGGGGGGCCGAGGGTAGGGGACAAGGACGGGGGATGAGGGCGGGGATGAGGGCGGGGGTGAGGTGAGTGTGAGTCAGGGGAGGTAGGCCGGGGGGTCGGTAGGGGGTAAGGGGTGAGGGCGGGGGTGAGGGCGGGGGTGAGGGCGGGGGTGAGGGGGGGTGAGGGCGGGGATGAGGGCGGGGGTGAGGGCGAGGACGGGAACGAGGACGGGGACGTGGACGAGGACGAGGGCGGGGACGGACAGGGAGTGTGCGGAGGAGGCGTTGAGTTTGGCGAGGGGTGGCGTGGGAGGAAGAAGTGTGGGCAGGGATGGGAAGGTGGCGAGGGCGGCCTGGATCAGGGGCGGAGGACGGCAGTGGCGAGGGAGTGGCATCCTAGACGGGAGTTGGCGGTTTGGGAGCGCGACGGGGTGAGGGGGGATAGCCATTGCATGCGGAGGATGGCCGTCCTGCAGAAACGGTCCCGAGTGAATGCACAGAACGCAACGCGAAAGCAACAGCGTGTGAAGATAGTGCCGATTCGCTGGAAGTTAAAACTTTTTTCGCAGACCACAACACATTCGAGAGCCGTTTCGGTGCGACATCGAAAAAGCAATATCGGCAACATCGACAGAAAAGTTTTCTCAACTGCTCGCTATTGAGCGTAAAGACATTTCTTTACTGCTTTTAATTAGGATGTTCGGAGAACTGTGAACTCTAACATCAATGTAAAATACAGCCGATTTACTACTAGGTCCTACTTCCACAACAAAAAAGAATAGTTGTATTTTTATATAATTAATCGGGCTTGTTGTTCACTCACAGAATTATTTTGCAGTTTCATTTACATTGTTGATCGATATTTTCAATTAAACAGTTCTAACAATCCTGGAAAGATCTTGTAAATATTGCCAGGAATAGAGCTAAGAATCCAAGGAATGATGTCAATGTATGTCTCCACGTAAATGTATGAGTGAACATGATTACTTAATTTTATGTTAAAATGTATATACATTCAATACTATCATCTAATTTATTTTTATATAAGATAAAGACATTTTATCAATTGAACAATGTTCATAATCACTTTTCTGATACCCGAAAGAGAGCGAAAGAAGTACTGAAAACTTCTTCGCATTTATATTGTAAACTCTACTACTGCTTTTCGATAGTGCCCAAGTATGGATCACGTGAAATAATTTTCATGATCATTTATTTCCTTCCAGTATTGAATTATGCTCACTTCGCGAAGCCCTCTTGATTCATTTGTCCAGATAGTGCTTATTTTCCTGTTCACCATTTCTCGTCATTTTTAACGTTTCCCTGAAAGCAGCTCTGCCTTTTATCCCATTCTTCGTCATCCCTATTTCCTTCGCATCGGTTTCACCTCCTTGATTTAGATTTATATTTTTGGAATTTCCTCCACTAGAAGCTGAAAATCTATGATTTACTTTTGTTCCATTTATTTTCGTTAGATAACCGTACAACGTATTCTATTCCTCTTCTTTGCGCAGATTCCACCTGTTCGGTTACAAATTTATTAATTATTTCTAAGTTTTCACAGGTTTTCACATACCCTTCTTGTACTTCGCTTGTACTTATTTTTAATACGATTTTCATATACGGTTCTCGTTCTTTGGTTTATTTTCTTCACAATTTTCTTTTACGTCTGCAGCAAATGTTTCGGATGTATGTTTTTTTAAATGTTGCATTGTCTCTGGTCGTGCATGTCTGGCGCAAAGGAATGCAATTGGCCGTGCGGTGATGGCGGTGACGAACGCGCGGTGGGGCGAGGGGGGCTGCATCTGCGCAGCGCCGGGGATTCATCAGGGTCGCGGTTGCGAACGGCGGAAACGCCGCCAGCGCCGCCGACTGCGTGGGCGGTGAGGGCGGCGGAGAAACGGGGGCGAGGATGGAGTGGCGGCGACGGTTGAACAGTGCTGGAGGAGGCAGCAACCCTGGGGAGGTGGGGATAACAGAATCGTAGGACGGAGAGGATGCCGAACACCTATGTGGATAGAAAACAGCATGAAAGCAGTGGAGAATATTCGGTCAGTGACGACAGAACGGAGAAGGTGTTTTCTTGATTGATTGAATAGAGATTTCATTGCACGTCAACTGCTAAGGTCACTAGTCCCGTAAGTGTAGTGCATGTTTATCGCGGGAGGTGGTGGCGACGATATCCCCCTCTGGATGGCGATATTCGGCGCTGACCTACCCGTCGGTTTGCGGTTTTTTTCTAAGCAGGTATCTGCGAACAGCGGTGACATGTGGGAATGACAATGTGACATTGCAGAAAGGTGAGGGTGGCAGCGAGCGCGTACGGGGTAACGGATTTCACGATAGAGATCAGAGAGCGGTGATGGGGAGGCGGAGAAGCGACGTTCTCGGTGTTGAGGTTGCCTGCGACGGTAACGAGTTCAAGGGTGTGGGGTCAGGGGTGGAGGAGGTCTGCCAAGACAGCTGCATCCGCATGCAGCGGAACCTGGCTGTAATGGCGGTACTAAGAGTAAACGTCGCGACCACAGCCACCGAGGGCTCTAGTGCCCGAGAGCTGCGGCGGGAGACGGAGACGGAGGGGACGCCGCTCGCCGCGAGGTTACCGCCACGGCGCACATGCTCGCGGTTGTGGTTACGCCACACACGCACCCGACGATGGGAGCGGCGATAAGGGGCGCAAACCGAAGTGGAGATTACAAAGGAGGAGACCATCACGAGAAAGAGGTCAAAGGCTAGTCACGAGGACAAAGGCAAAAATGTGAACGAAATCGGTGAGGACCAATTTACGAAAGAGGACGGATCCGAGAACGAAGAAGACAAAACGAGCACAAAGGCACAATCGAGAACGATGGCAAGAAACGAGGACGGTGGGGAGAATGTGTACAGAGGCAAAAACGAGGACGAAGGCAAGAGTGAGTTGTTCCAAGCAGAAACAGAAGCCGCGGACGTCTCCAAGACGAAATGAAAACAGGTTCTGTGGATGGGGTAGTTACGTGAGAGTTTGCTTAATCGAGCAATTGCGGAAAAGCCATGCGCGGTTCCAGACAAGGGCTACACAAACTCTAGATCAGGAGGCAAATCTGACCAGACGCAGATTTTAAGAGCTATAAAAGGATTTTGGCATTTGAAAATTCGTTTAAAATGTCGATGTAAGAACTCCCGTTTTGTTCCCTGTTTTTATTTTTTGCTGTGACTTTTGCAGTTATAATTATATTCTGCCATCTTGTACAGTACCAAGCGTATTATTCTCCTTATACTACCGTGAAAATTTAACATATCTGTGTATTAATTATCCTTTATTATGTAGCGGGTGTATTCAGCAAATCAATGTAAACGTCAGAAAAGAAAAAAGAGTTTGAACAATCTGGTTCCAAGTCGGATCGAAATGTAAATTGTATATTATATTGAATGACCTTGTGGATTAATTGCATGTCTCCGCTATCAAAAATATTTTATTGAAAACTGACGTTTTGTCTACTCATGCTGCCCCTCTTGAGAGCTTAACGAAAAGTAATCGAAAAGGAACTAGTAGTGTTAGCGAGTTAGTGTCCTGATCTATTTTATCTGAGCTAACTTTTCGGTTTTCACCACCCTCTTCTATATATATTCCGCTGATACTTATCGGCGTCTAAAATACGTTTTTTTCACATTTTCTGAAAATTTTACACCCTAAAATTTAAATTGAAAAAGTCTTTAAAAATATCATAGAAAGTGAAATATGTTTTTATACACAAATTTTTATTGAAAAATCTGGACCCCTTTTCAAAATCACATCGTTTGAGCATTTCTAAAAATGCAGAATTTTGAGCCCATTTTCACAAAACAAATGCAAAAGTGTATTAAAAGCGCTCGCAAAGCATTAACGACTTGAAATATGTATAAAAATTGTTATGTGTACTTATTTGCACAAAGAACGAAAGAATACATCATAATTCTGTTTATGTCATGTGATTCAGTGCATTTAGCAGTATCTGAAGATCAAGTTTAAAGAAAAAATCGGTGCCAAAATTTGGTTTTCGGAAAAGATTTGTTCATACCTTTCCTCACATTTTATTCAAAATGTACGAATATTAATATTTTCGAAAAGTTACATTACTCTTTCTAAGTAATTGATAATGAATAACGATTTTATATGAACAATCAATCTCCATCTTCAACATCGTAGTTGTAGAAAGACACCGAGAAGATTTCAAACTTTTGAAATTTTAGAATATTCAGCGTTAACATTGAATGCCATCTTCATTACAGTATTCACTGCATTCGTACAAGAAATTTAATAATAACATTTAAAGCTATTTTTTCGAAAATGTTGAAAATGTCCCTGGGACTTTCTATAATGTACACCCAAAATTCAAAGAATTATTTCCGACAATTACAGACACAGAGACGTTTTAAAAACAAATATATTCGGAATCAGGGGACCCCAAAACATGTGTTTCCTTTCAAATCTCGAAATTGATTTTCCGTGGTATTAAATAACTTTCTTCTTATTTATTTCGTATATACGTACGTATAGGAGACACTAAAAAGAGAAAGAGAGGAAAGAAGGAAAAGAGAGCAAAAGATAGAAAGGGTTTCCCAATTCATTTCACCATCGCGAGATTTACTTGTGACTATTGTGAATCTGCTGCCATCCCATCGTTTTCCCTTGTGCGAACATTAAGAAGGTAGCAGTGATGTCAAACTTACAATCAACATGATGCATAACTTTTATAGGAGTTGTGTGTAACTCGTGAAAAATAATAGTTGAGGGAAGAATCGGAATGGCTCGTCGGTTACAATGAACGCGGGGGTGTTGAGAGGAGAACTGGGTTGAGTGCGTTAGAGAACAGACACCTGAGTGTAGATCTTTTCAATACCCACGCGATATCAACTAGATAAACACCAAATAGTAGTGTCTTCAGGAAAGATTAGATAAAACCCTAATGGTAGCAAAACCCTGATGAAGGAGATTTCCAAGTAGAAACAGAACGTAAAATTGCCGAGTGATTCTTGATATATGAAATCATGAACAACATACTTGTTTTATGTTTAGAACTCAATTGTAATTACTTAAACTACCTCAAGAGAGAGGTCAACCGCCAGCGACGTTTGGTGAGTGGCTCTACAGCTGCAGCTGACTTCAGTCGGTTATTAGCGTTATAAACGGTTGTGGGCATTTCAAATGCATACGCTGTTGCGGGAACATAAGGTTCAGAAGATTCGTAACACTGGTGACCCTCGGGAACAGGCCTACTTCCCCTTTGGCCCTGAACAGTCAGCGTTTGCCGCCCCCTGCTCCGAGACACAAGTTGTGGGCGGGGCCGGCGCGAGTGCGGGCGAAGGCGGTCGCGGAGCGCGGAGGACGCAAGACAGGACATGTAATTTCCCAGGCGCAGTCGTTAAGCGCCGTGCGTCGCCCGGCCCCTGCAGTGTAGGGGTGGGGCTGGGTGGAAACGGAGGGCGCCGCAGGGGAGGCACCAGCAGGTGCAGGAGGCGCCTGGTGATGGTGATGGAGAGGGAGGCCGGGAGGAGACGATGGAGTCGGGGTGAGGTGACGTGTAGGGGCGCCAACGGGATGCATTGATTAATTGATTGATTTTTTCTTGTTTCCGGGCGCGTCAACTGCTTTGGTCATTAGTCCCGATAGTGCAGTGCGTATTTTTTCTCGGGAGATGGCGGTGATCTTTCCCCGCTGGATGGCGAGATCCGGCGCCGACCTACCGTCGGCTTTTCCGTTGGGGTTTCCCCCTAACCAGGACTCTCCCACCACAGGGGCATCGCCCCAGCCGGGACAAGCTCTACTTTCCCGACCGGTCTCCCGGAACATGTGATAGTGTGGTGCATGTTAGTGTAAGTGTGTGTGTGTGTAAGGGGAGAGGATAGGACAAGGAAGAGGAAGGACAGATCGCGCGCGGTCCGTGGTCCGTTTGTGAGGGTACTGCTCCAGCATTCGCCTGGTGTTGATCGGAGAAGCCATGGAAAACTACCGATCAGAGCAGCCGGCCGCTAGAATTCTCCTCCAGACAGCAGCTGAATTCGACCTGGCTGGAAAGCTAGTGTCGAAAATCCTGCCGCCGTCAGGACTAGGACCTCCCGGTCAGAGGCGCTGCAGTGACATCAGTTGATGCACTGAACTATCGCTACCGGTAACGGATGCAGGGATGTGTGAGGCGACAAGGGCGGCGAAGCGGTGGGAGGGTCTGAGGAACTGCTGTGAGGAGAGAGAGACGACAACGGCAAAAGAGCGGGCACTGCGGTGTACGGAAGTGGTGGCATCGTAGGTGGTGGCGAGGTGGCAGGGGCGGCGGCAAGGGCGGCGGCTGGGGCGTCGGCAAGGGCGGCGGCTGGGGCGGCGGCAGGGGCGGCGACAGGGGCGGCGGCAGGGGCGGCGGCAGGGGCGGCGGCAGCGGCGGCGGTAGAGGCGGCGGCAGGGGCGGGGGCAAGGGCGGGGGCAGGGGCGGCGGCAGGGGCGGCGGCAGGGGCGGCAGCAGGGGCGGCGGCAGGAGCGGCGGCAGGGGCGGCGGCGGGGGCGGCGGCGGCGGGGGCGGCGGCGGCGGGGGCGGCGGGGGCGGCAGCGGGGGTGGCAGCGGGGACGGCAGCGGGGACGGCAGCGGGGGCGGCAGCGGGGACGGCAGCGGAGGCGGCAGCGGGGGCGGCAGGGAGGCGGCATCGGGGGCGGCAGCGGGTGGGTCAGCGGGGGTGGCAACGGGGGCGGCAACGGGGGCGGCAACGGGGGCGGCAGCGGGGGCGGCAGCGGGGGCGGCAGCGGGGACGGCAGCGTTGAGAGCGACCGCTAGGGTGGTAACGTGGGGTGGCAGATTGGTGGTAGTGCGGGTGTCGTCTTGGGTGGTAGCGTTGGTATCAACTTGGGTGTTAGCGTGGGGGGGATCTTGGGCGGGGGGATGGGAGGGGAGACTGCAAACGCTTAGCACCGCTGAAGTCGGGGAGGGGTGTGAGAGGCGGGGCGAAGGCGAGGACGGTGGAGAGCAGCGAGAACGGCGCAGCGGCGCGGGAGGGTTTTATTCCGGAGCACCGACACACGCTCTTCCCCTAGCCGACTCCTAGTTTACGCAACGGCCTCCGGGCTGCGTTCAAGTGCCCGTGTCCAACGCAACCCGTTCAATTAGCGACTTTCACCTTTCAGGGAGATGTTTTCATATGTAAAAAAGCAAATTGCGCCGGCAACTCTAATGTCGTTAGAAGCAAAGATGAATATACACGTGATTCTAAATCAACAACCCATAAGGCTAATGAACATTGTTGGAGAGCAAATATGAGAGATCATGGTCACCGCATGTCATTGCATTCCTGGATGATTTTTTATACATCTTGACCCTGAATTAAAACGCAGTGCCATTATCTATTCGCATGTGTCCCGCGAGCATCTGAATTTGATTTATATCTTTCAACAAATTTTAGGTGAACACTGAACTTATTTTCAAGCTTTTAGCTGCTGACACTAGTCAGTCAAACCTTTAGCGCACACGCGAAATTGTAGGAACTTGTAGTGTAACTAACTATAGCGATGACACTTGTAAAATACTGCAAAAACTTGACATATAGCAAGAAAATTTGATAAATAAGTATTCAATTAGCACTAGAAATCACTCAGCATGATGAAAAGTTTACATTCAGAATAAGAGTTAATATGCAGAGTTAATTTCAAATAAAACCATTAATTTCAAAACAATTTTTTTCTTAATTTAAGATGTTAAATAATCATTTTAAACAATACGAGTCTAGAAAACAGCAAGAAAACTATATTGTAATTCTTATCAGGCCTACACTCGATTATTAGCCACTATAACTAATGGTATTTGTAAACTTTATTCATTTAGTAAGTTGGATTATTATATTAGAGTTTATTTGATTATTATTGATATTTTATTGCTATTATTATTGCGTTAATTACTATTAAATGCGTCCCTGTACTAAAAATATAATTATATTGAAATTAGTATTGTATTGAAGTCTGGTGACGTGTTGTGCAGTGTAGTGAAGTATAGAAATAGAAAGAGAAGTGAATTTCAAATGTTGTGAAGTGAAGTGTAATTAAAAAGTCGTGTAGTCTTGTATTTAATAGTTTAAAATAACTGTGCAGGTCAACTATAAAATGTAGTTAATGCTATTATTATTATTACTATTATTATTATTAGTGTAATGATTATTACAATAATCATTATAGTATAATGATTATTATAATAATCATAATAATAATAATAATATTATTATGTCTTTAAATAATTTAAAGTTAATATTTGTAATATGTAAATTGTAGTGTTCTGCCACCAGGGTGTATATACCTAGCTGGAGAATAATATGTATCAATCTATCTATATGCTGAGAAGGTAGCCAATTCAATTTAACATTTCCACATATTTTATTCACTGTGCAAATACACTAGATGAAACCCTGATATTACATCGCACACAAAGAAGTACTATATTCCACATTTTTTAATGTGGCGTCTCAAGGTCACGTGCGAAAGAGGGAGAAGACAGAAAATTCAATGGGGAGCTGAAACGTCACAAGATTTCCGATTTTTACGGCTCCCTATTGAAGCCTGCCTTCCATCTCCCTCTTTTACGCGTGACCTTGAGACGCCACATTAAAAAATTAAAACATTAAAAAGGTCGCCATCTAGGTCATTAGCGACCACTATTGGAGTTCACGTTATGGTAACTGTATATTTGAAATGATATGGTGATGATAAGGGGTGAAAGGACGAACACAAATATAACCAAGCCCGAGGCGGGACTCCAACCCGCGACCCTTCGGTCCGAAATCACTACGACACTACTGCCTCACCGATCTCGGCAGCCGGGCCGACGTTCACTCTTTGTAGTCTGGTGGTGCGCATACCCATTCCGAGACATTCACGCAGCAGCGGTGACAGACAGTCGCCACTAAGGGTACGTGCTCACATTGCATTTAAAACGATCTTCGAGCTTCAAACACTCGCTGTCTTCACTTCATCAATTTAACCTCACGATGCAGTTTTCTTGTTTTGTGTCGTAAGGGTCTCAAGACAATGGGCGAGATTAGTCTATAAAATGACGTCATTTAAATATTCAGCTGATAAACATCAATTCTATTCAGTTTCTTTTTTTCAACTTTAGTGTCTAAAGTTGTCAACTTAACGTTATTTAGACACGTTAGTTAATTAAACACGTTAATTAGATCAAGTGATAGAACATCTAGAGCCTCTTACCTACCTTTCATTTAAAGGGGAAAAATCAAAATATTCGGTTGAGAGGGAAGCTCACTTTATAAACAAAAACCCTTATTATTTTAAATATATTACAGTTTATGCACCGAAAATACCCTAGAAAGCATGAACCATGGTGTTCGGTGTCTCTCCGGACGTATGAACCCTTCGTAAATACTACCCGCATAACACACCTATGCAGCAAGTTGCCTATCGAAACGAATACGAAACTGCATATTTTTTACTATCTAATTGAAATTACCCGACGCCCGATAAGGGGATACGACGATAAAAAAAATTACTTCTAAGCAAAGTAAATTGTACTCAGCAAGAAGAAATCCAGCTTTAACGTGGGCAAGTCTGGGGCACAAAAATTGTAATTATATGTTAG
The DNA here is from genome assembly GCA_011170035.1 of Teleogryllus occipitalis. Classification (NCBI taxonomy): domain Eukaryota; kingdom Metazoa; phylum Arthropoda; class Insecta; order Orthoptera; family Gryllidae; genus Teleogryllus; species Teleogryllus occipitalis. The sequence continues at coordinate 16,299 of BLKR01000748.1, read as the reverse complement.
CTGCAGACATTGCATTCTAGGTTAGGTCCTATGAAGCTTCACAATGTAAATTATGACGAAAATAATTTTTTCAATTAATGTCACCAATTTTCGTCCGATTTTTCTGAAAACACAATTTTTTAATGTGAACATTCCATAACATGAACATCTTCTGATTACTGGTTATAGTATGAACAAACTACTTGGTATTCGTCCGTTACTTGCCGTATTGATAACAATCTTACAATGTAGCACACGGGATCCTTCAATGCCCTCAATTACGTTTTAATTAGTGAGTTCACTTGAAAATAGGCATCCATGTTGCACGAATTGGCGTGGTAAATACACTCGCCCAAACTGTGCTTGTGTATGTGTGTACACACACACTCAGAGTTTTCCTCTGAATCAGTTTTGAAGTCGATAGAGGTAAATCATGTGTTAACGTTATTTTCTTCAAGTAAATTTCTATATTTCCATACTATCATAAAAATATGGAATAGTGATATAAGTTAATAATTAATTTGTAATCATGGTTCAAAGTTTATAATTTTGGTATGGATAATTACAGGAAAATTTGTTTAGAGGTTACTTAACATACAAAAATTCGTAAAAATAATTATTACAAACATGAACATTTGTTCACTCACTGAATATTCTGTACACGCTTTGAGCACACGTAATGGCGTTAAGATCGTATAGCCAATAAAGGTAGTGTTAGTAATAATAACATTTTTTGTTTATGGCAGGTTGAAAGGTTGATTTCGCTGATAGGGTCGGCGTGTCGTGCGAATCCAAGCAACTCGTCCCAAAGCAACCGGAGGCGCCTCTACGCGGGCCGCTGGACGTCGCAATATTTGAACACCCTGTATGCGATGGCTGCCGCGGCGACGTACGCGCAGTACAGCAGCATGCAGATGCGCAGGTGCGTGATGATGGCGGGGGCGGCGGGCGGGTGGGCGGTCGCGCCCGCCGACGTCGTCGTCCCGGACGACACCTGCGCGTACAGCAGCGTGAGGAGGGCGAGCGCTAACTGGGCCTTGAGGAACACCACGAAGCGGCTGAGGCGCGAGTGCGCCCAGGCGAGTGCCGCGACCCGCACTTGGCGGTGACGAAGTTCCTGCTACCACACAACGTTTGGAAAAACGTATAAAATCAAGCAGAAGTATCGACAAATCTGTGATATTTAGCCATAAGTACAGACGACTCCGATTATAGTGAACTCGGATAAACTGAACCTTTGGTTGTAGTGAACTTAAGTCATTGGTCCCGTTTCACTTACATTACATGTAAGCATAAGAAGATTCAGTTATTGTGAACCCAAGCCTCGACTATAGCAAACGTAGGAAATACAACGTCCTGAAAATTAATTCCTTCCTGAAAAAGAATACATCGCCTCAGTGTCACAAATTCAAACACCAGGCAGCTTGGAAAAATATCGTCATTCTCGAAGAAGACTCTACTGAGAGGAAGGTACTGGACTAGGAATGGGAAATTTACTGATGACCTTATGCCACTCATTTTCACTGTGGAAACAAAGGTCGTGTCCTGCGTGGGTTACAACTGGCGGCGGCAACGCGCGATTGCTTGCTTCAGTTTCAAAATTGGTGTTATATTCCGTAGGATAAAGCGCATTGTCTTCTATCAGGCGACAGGAAGCGCGCGACCGCCACAGCCCCACAGCGTGGAGACACCTTCCGCGCCGCGCGGAAAAGCGATCATTGAAGGGTGGCAAGACTACATTACGGTTCTTAGAGAAAATGGGAGACAGGTAGAGAAGTATGGTGAGAGCACGAACTCTGGAGAAGGTTCTAGACAAATTACTAATAAAAAATGTACGAAGCAAACATTTAAAAATAATTGATTTTTTAAGGAAAAATAAAGATATTTAAATTTTTAATTCGTACTGTTAATGCATTTTGGTGTCATTTTTTAATAATGAAACTAATCATTGTGAAGAAACCAGAAATTACTCGAGTATATTGTACTGCGCATGCTGTGAGAAAAAGATTTCAACCTCCCAACAGTTTCAAGTCACGCAGCACATCGCTACAGCAAAACACAGAGAAAACAAAGAAAAAAAATTGAAGCTTCAGCAAACATTCCTGACATCTTCACCTGATGTTCAATCAAGTTTTCTTTACCGATTTGTGTCGTGCAATAGTTAGAGCCGATATTCCCATTTACAAAGTCACGACTCTGAGTTCAAGAGCTTCTTAGAAAAATACACTGACATACAAATTTCGGATGAAAGTACACTCATAAAAAAATTCATGGAAATTATTTATTTGGAAACTCTCATTAAATTTGTGAGGGAATAAAAACTAGTAAGGTCTGGGTTTCAATTGATGAAATACTGGCGTTCAAGGAAGATATATTGCAAATATTATTGTAGGAAAGATGTGCCCTGAATATCTTTTGACATCATTTCTATTAAATTGTGAACTTTTAGAAAAATGCAACCACGCTACAATTTCCAGGTTTTACAGTGACTCGGTGAGTATGCTGTGGCCAAGTGGTATCATGCATGAAAACGTGTTGTTGTTTTTAACAGATGCTGCTCATGGTGAAAGCGGGGAGTGCATTAAAAGTGTTCTACCCAAAGATGATTCATCTTACGTGCGTAGTACATGCTCTTCATCGAGTGGCAGAAACTGTTCGACATCAATTTCCTGATGTTGATACTTTGATATTAACTGTTAAAAAAGTATTTTTTGAAAGCATCAAGCAGAGTTAAAATGTTTAAAGACAGTTATCGTGAACTGAATTTGCCTCCACAGCTGGTAATTACAAGATGGGGCACGTGGTTAGAAGCAGCTAAATATTATTGTGAAAACTTTGAGCAAATAAAAGATATTCTTTTGAAGCTGGACTCCGAATCATCTGCGGCACTACAAAAAGCAAAATCTTTGATTTATGATTCTTGTCTGAGATACAACTTGGCTTTCATTTCTGCAAAAGCAATTTGTTTAGGAAATGCTATCGCAAAGCTTGAGGCTCAGAACATGCCATTAGCTGCTAGTATTGAAGTTATTAATAGTGCATTAGCAAAATTAAAAGACATAACAGGTGAAAACACAGAATAATGAAAAAGAAATTATTAAGAAACATTCGTTGGAGAAAAATCCAGGCTGCAAAGACATAAAGATTATTGCCAACATTCTCAGTGGAGGAAAATACAACTCAACTTTGGCACTAGAACTGAACCCAATGGATATATCGGCGTTCAAATATGCTCCAATTTCTTCTGTAGATGTGGAACGTTCCTTCAGCCGCTACAAATCTATTTTGAGAGCTGATTGACATTTCCTCTCTGAAAACGTGAAAATGCACGTTGTATCTAATAATTTGAAACTCTAACTTCAATTTTTATTTTACATATTTTTAAGTTTTTCCTACATATTTTTGAAAAAATAAATACATCCATATGAACATATTTTGATTTTTATTACAATAAAATCCGTTCCCTATTGATCAGCATTTTAAATATTCTCATGCTCATATTAAATATATTTTATGTAAGAACTAATAATTTTTAAAGGATTTTCAAAAGATTGTACTTTTATTTATTTATATACAATGAACGAATATTTTCCCTAGAGGTAAAGCAATCCAGAAGGCGAGATCAGCGCCACGACCTGCAACTAGCTATGGTGGGATATACACTTTGACGTTCCGGTACAAAACACACAAATGGAAGTACCTATTCGTGTGTATTAAGTACTGATACTCTAATCCATCGGCATGTTAAATTCATTTTACCTCACAAAGACATTCCAGAATATTTTGATATCTAATTATTAAATTGTTGCTCATCACGAGCGACAACAGAGTTTCTTAGAATATTTTCTTCTATAGAATATTTGGTATCGAATGCAAGAATCAAAACGTACAGTACATACTATTGATTCACAAGAAATATAATCAGCAGTTTCCAAATTCATGTTCAGGTAATTCATTTCTTAAATATAATTATTATTAAAGTCGTATTTCATTTCTACTGTACGATACCCTAAAAATGAGAAAATGTAAAAAATATATCATTTGACTCCAATACGTGCTATCTGGGTAGAGGACGGGGCAATATCGGAAAGCTATTCATAACCAATAATCGTCCTACACCATTCTAAAATGCTTAACAGTAGGTTTCTAAGGAGAGGGGAGGCAGTAAAGATCTCTCACAAATTCTTCTTTTGAATGTAATTACCTAACAAAATATTTTATCTATTCGACGAGTGTAAATATACTAAATTTATTGAGTTGATATCCATAATAAAATTGATTTTTAAGATACGCCAAAAAGATCGAAATCGTTCAGTGGAGAAACTCGTGGCGTTTCCTATTCTTGTATACTAAACACTCCTTGCTTAGCTCACCCGCGACCAAAAGAAAAAAACATTTTAACGGCTCAGGGGGAGGAGCTCTTTCATTAAACTGCCAACTGGAGACGTCTATTTCAAGTCAAAGCTGGTTATCACTTTCCATCCACACACGAACCGTATCACAGACCAACAAGGACCAGTACGTGAGCTGAGGCTGACGCGCAGTGTAATCCGACACGAGGAGATCATTTGTAGAACTGCCATCTAGAGACGTGTGTTTCGAGTAGGTCAACACTGGCTGCCACTCTTCAACCACACACGAGCCTTTTCACACACCGGAAAGATCCAGGAAGTGAGCAGAAGCTGACGCACGATGTAACCTGACACCACGGACTAGTGGAAGCTGGCGTGAAGGGGCAAACCGAACTGATAGACCTCTATCTTATCCCCTCGCAAGTCGGCGCATTTACTGAATTCGTTATATTGTCGTTGATAATACAACCTCTTATGTGGAAAAAATAAAAAATTTTAGGAGGAAGGAAAAGTGATTTTTAATGTTAATAATGTACTGTTGGCTAAGTTTAGGCATTCTACATTTTCTATGTAATAGCATTAAATATTTATTTATTGCAATATTTTTCTGAAAGTACCTTATAAAAATCCGCACATGTGGCTCGTACTACATTCTAGATATTCTATCATCAATAAATTGTCAAGGTCACATAGGAGTCTTTTTATTTTCTATTTTAAGACCACAACTTCTAGTTCTCTTTAGAAATATCAACATGCAAATCCTGAATTATGAAAGAACAAGCATCATATAAAAGGAGTAAGCAAATTCTGAATTATGAAAGAACAAGCATCATATAAAAGGAGTAAACAAATTCTGAATCATTGATACTAAAATATAAATATCGCCAATTCCGTCGCACTGGAGGTTGTCCATCAACGCTATGTTCCGTGTTAAATGCTCAACGCAATTTCTTTCCTTCCTCCTATTGAGAAGCGTGTTCGATCCACCACTTACGCCTACATGCCGCGCGGGGTGCTCGCCAACGCGAGGTGCAAGCGACATGGCGGCGGGGACGAGGCTGGGCGGGGAGGGGCGGGGATGGGCGGGGCGACGCGAGGCGAGGCGGGGTATGTTAGGCGCCCTCCGTCCACCCGCCTCGGCGCAGAGACCAACGCCCCTCTAGGCGACCGCGCAGACCCATTGTAGCCCTATATTCTTGCACCACAACAATTAGCATGGCGATCATTTTTACTGGCGAGTTCACAACGATTTCCACGGTTCCGCCTGGCGCTGGCAGGCATGAGAGGATGGCTGCCGCTTGCCGCGACCGCCGCCTGTCCGCTCGCCCGCGCCGTCCAGGTGCCCCCCACTTGGTTATTCCGTCGCATCCGCCCACGCACATACTCGCCGCCCGGCCGTGGACCTCTTCCCCGACGCCAGCCTACGTTTTTATGCCGTCGTTTCTGATGTGTGATGAGTCATCATTGAGCCACATAAACATTAGTAAATAATTTGAATTCAAAATAAGTACGACGTCATCAATCGAGAATTCGAAGTAGATACTCTGTGATGACGTAAATAACAAGAATTTAAAGGAAGTGAGTGTAATCAATAAGCGAGGAAAATGGTGTAATTTATTGGGAGAATATATTTTATATGGAGACGTGACGAATTTCCGTGGGATTAATAAATTAAATGAGAGGATGAAAGAATCGATGAGCAAGGAGTAAACAGCATTAGACGCTGAGGCATGTGTAGCCAATTAGAAAGGCGAAGAGGTGAGAGGGAGAAGGAAATCAGCGCAGGTGAATGACGGAGGAGCGGATTGGGGCCAGTACTACGCATCTTTAAAATGTAAACAAATGAACAGCGTGCTTCATGAACTGCAAAGCAGAAGCTATTCCGACACGGTGACGATCGGATGGGTAGAAGCTAGTTACCCGCGGTGAATGTAAGTGCGAAGTTGGATGAGTAAAAAAACGTGTGTGGTCAGGAGAATATTCTAAACATGATGGTTAATTTATGGAGAAGTAGTAATTGGATGTAATGACCAGCGGTGCGTAAAAATTCGTCATCCAAGAGTGCACAGGAGACACAAACCAGAAAAGTGACAAAAAGGACATTAAAATATACTTATTGTGAGAATATCAAGTTTTGTTAGATATTAATAATTTCAATAGTGTGATAAGATAAATAACCATGCATGCTTGGGGAAATAAAAAAAGATATATGAATGTATTGTAAATAATTTGAATAGGAAAGTTAAATGGGTAAGGTTTTTCATGTGTTATTATTGTTTCATTTTACGTGTTGTTATAGAAATATGCTATGTATGCTTTTCTTCAAAGCAGAACAACAGCTAATTATAACGTTTTGTTTGTTTGAAGAATGGGTATTATTATTTTCATAATGGTAAATAGAATCCAAATGAGACGTTACTATAAATATTCATTACGTAAATTTTCGTAGAAACGGTCCTGTCGCCCACGAAATAAATTTTCTCACGACGGATATCCTTGGCAAGCAGATAGGGTATTATACGTTGTAATACATATATAAATAATATTTCGAAGTAAGGAGATTATAGGTTAATGATAATAACAATAAATACCCGGTTAGTACAAGGAAAATCCGCCAGAGATAACGGATGTGAAGTGCGCTTGGAGTCCCGTTTAGGGGCAGAATATTTAAGAAAAGCAGTGTTAGGGGCGATTTTGTATTATTCTAACTTTAAGTGTAATACTTTTTATTGATAATGTTGTTGTATGTAACCTAAACAGTAAATTTTGTCATGTCAATGATGTAAGGCTACTTATGTTGGTCCATGTGGTCCACCTTTTGTCAATTCAATGCTGTATGGATACCTTCAGAACAAAATCAAGCAGACCCCCTGTCGCGGTCAGCTTCCGACAGATCATTCTACCCCTAGTCAATCAAGAGCCAGCGTTATGTTACAAACTTAAACGTTAAATTTAAGCTAAAGAAAAAATTATTTCACCCAGACGTTTAAATAAATCAGACATAATCTTAAGAAAAATAGTATGTTGAACTACGCTGCGAAGTAGTTTTGTCTAACTATATAAACATTAAAATAAACACCGACTTCATGTGGCCTTATTACAAGTAAAGGATAATTTTCGAAGCTAAAATTATTTATATATTTTTTTGTGCTGAGAAATACTAAAGAAAACGAATTGTGAAAAAGACCTTTAAGGAACCTCGCATTTACTTACTCTACTCTACTTACTTTTTTACATTCTCCTATGCAGCAAGAGACACTAATGTAATACTGCAGGAAAACGGAAACTCGGAAGGATTTTTGTTAGAAAACCACATTTTCTGGGCCCTTGGGGGTAAAATGTGGATTTTGTCTTATATTCGATGTTTATTACTTTCTTCTATAAGTAGTAATCAAGATCCACATTATGGAGCGCTATTACTTATTTTCTCAAAATGAATGTCTCTTTGTCTATCCTTCTGACCGTACGAGACTAGAGCCTAAACCGCACGTAGGAGTTTCATCCAAATAAATGTTCCCTGGCAGATCTTACCGATCTGACCTCGAATTTGAAACGGATTTTTAAATTTTGGGTGACACATTACGTGAAGCTCTTAGGACATTTTTGAAAGTTCCTCAAATATATCTACGTAATTTTATCAAGTATTTTGCTTTAATAGATCAAAGAAGGTTTGAATATAAAAATAATACAGATCTGATTTTAAGTAAAATCTCTGAATTTTCCAAACCTGAAATTTTAACATTTTCTTCGACGCCTCATATTGAATATGATTTGACCTTTTTCTTTAACTCTGTTCTATAAAATTAGATCTTATCATGTGCAATGTTTTGGAAATGTTAATAATTTTAGTGGAACTGAGTGAAATCGTGGCAATATTTTAAAAAATACTTTCAATATCTCTTTCTAATGCCGCTTCAATTTTTTCTTTAACTTTAAAACTATGAAACTAGTGTTCTTTGTTTTTGGACAAGTCTTAAAGGCTGGAATTCACACAGTAACCGGAATGAGTTACGCTGCAGTCAGGGGCACGAAGTGTGTGAGGAGAGCGTCCGGGGATTTTAACGTTTAAATTGCGCGACTTTCAAGTCAACACCCTTGAGGCACGCAGGAGACAAATTACTTACTCCTCATGCACTTTCCTTGCCCTTCATAACTTCACCACCACTGCGAGAACTTAAGTATAAAGTCTCATGTGTCATGCGTTCCTCGGAAGTGTATGTTTGTACGACGAGTGAGCTCTAACTTTTTAGGTTCTAAAAATGTAAAGCTGTTTTTGCAGTTTATTTAGGTGTTAAAAATTTCCATCAAGGTTTTTCCGGTTTTCATTAGCAGAAATGTTGACATCTAGGTTTGCTACCCCTTCTTTATCGAAACAAGTGAAAAGTATTCAATGTTCTTAAAGCGACATTGAACAATAAAAATCCTAGATTTGTTAAGGTAAACTCGTTCTAGAAACCCCTTATATTTCAGTGCAGGAATAGTTCGCAACACCTCACACTATTTAGAGATACGCGAAATTCACCTCTCTTTAACTGACACCACAACAAGCTGTTACCACAAAAAGAGATATTCCACAAAGAGAGATATTTAGAACTATTTAATTGCTAATCAATTAAGCAAAAAAATTATTATTTTTTTTGCTCTCCAAACTTCCGAGTAATTAACGGTGAACTAGCTCTTATGATTTTAGCTACTACACCAAAATTGGTACCGACAAAACACATATGCAACCATTAATAACTCTTTAATAACTAATTAATTATGCAAATATAAAGTTTTTTGCTCTTCAAACTTGCGAATTAATGGTAATATGGCAGAATATTTAGCTGGCACACCACAATCGGTTACCACAAAAACAAATATGCCATCTTGTAGAACGATTTTATTGCTAATTAATTACGCAAAAATTAATTTAATTGCTCTGCAAACTTCCGAGTAATTAATGGCGAGTTGCCGGACGCGGCCGCCGGGAGCGTCGCGGTCAGCCTGCGAGTCGCACGGTCAGCCTGCGAGTCGTGCGGGTCGCACGGGAACTGGCTGGGTGCAGCCGATTTAAATGAAATACATGGACTGGACGAGAGTTGGTTTCGACATTGCGTTTTCGTTGACCAACAAACCAAAATAGTCTAATTAATATTATGCCAATACTTTGTTACTTTCATATAAGTGCTCCATAAACTTTAATAATCGTTGAATTTCTATGTGTGGCCTAATCTACGGTAAGTTGGTGGTGAAGCCTTGATTTTATCGCAGTGCGTTAGATATCCGTGTCATCGAGTTAAAAGTTTGTGTTGAAATTATATTCATTATAGACTTATAACAGCAAGTACTTGTTCACTTGAATACATGTTCATTCATGGCTCACGATTTGAATGGACAATCTTTGTAGCATTTACTAGTTTTAAATCAGTAATTCCTTTGAGGACTTTTTGCACATGCCATCTAGATGGCGAGTATTAAAAACTGTTTCTTATTGTTTTTGTTGTATAACCTGACTCAGATTAGTAAGCCGCAACAGCTAAAGCCAAAATTGTAAATAGTTTGTATCGTCAATCATCTACATGTTCATATTCTCCCCATTATCACATTAATGTTAATTGTGTTATGAAAATGATTTTACTTGTTTTATTGAACATGCAAACCTGCATCCACTCAGAGAATGTTTACCTTTGATAATAATCAAATATCTAGACATGGACCAAAAAGTAGCAACCGATTGTGGTGTGCCAGCTGAATATTCCGCCACCTCACCATTAATTACTCGGAAGTTTGAAGGGAAAAAAAATAATTTGTGTAATTAACTAACAATTACCATTAATTCTTAATGGTGACATATGTGTGTTGTGGTAACCGATTGTGGTGTTGCTGAAATCTTAATGGCTAGTTCACCATTAATTACTCAGAAGTTTGGAGAGCCAAAAATTAATATTTGCTTAATTAATTAGCAATTAAATAGAGACAAAGATATTTTTGTGGTGACCAATTATTGTAGTGCAGCTGCAGAGAGGTGCGAAATTCCTGTCGATAATTTTCTTCCTCCATTGCCATATTAATAATTTCAGGATCCCAAAACCGGACCAAAATATAGGATCCCTAATAATATTTAAACATTGAAAACGTGTAACCGAAATAAATACGAAAATATTACTAGCAATCGTTCAATTTACTAAATTATTTTCTTTTACTTTATATTTCCTAACATTGCTTTTTAACAGTCTTAACGGTCTCTTAGTTTATTAAAAATGAAATAGTAAAGAGTAGTAATAATTTCATAAAGTTATTTCAAAGCAGTTTATTTTAAACAAAACATTTTATATTTTGATGCTTCGTTTAATTCGTTAGCTACCATTTTGCAAACCCGAAGCATGCTTGCTTATCTCGCACGTGTACTTAGCGACTAATTCTCCAAACGAGTGCAAGATGCTTCATCGAGAATGTGGCAAAGTAATAAGGTAAGTTATCTTGGAAATAGCTTTGAAACGTGCAATTTGCTTTCGGAGCCGGAGAGAATATGTTGCATGTAGTAGCTCAATGAAATCCTCAGTTTACTCCGTACTGTTCGGTGGGCAGCTAAGCTTCACAGAAGAATATGAACTAATTGCTGAGATTTGCAAGCTACAGCAATGCGAGGAAACTCATTTCGCAGACAAATGAGAAAGCCAATTAACTAACAAAATTGTATTCTGAATGAGCAGATTTTTGCATTCCGTAACACTATTTATTAGAGACTTTCAATCCAATTTGTTTTAGGGAAAATACGAGTAGATTTATTTAATAAATGAGCGTTCAGTTAAATCATGTATTCTCCATCAACAAAATAGTAAATTTTACAAATTGCATTCAGAATTAGTTATTACAAAGTATAAAGCGTAATTTGTGTTCGTCAATCCGAATTACTAAAAATGTTGGTCAGTATTACGCGGTTCAAATTCAGTTACACTTTCATCATAATAACCGAAATTATAGTCATCGTAAGTTTGAAAAAGTGAAAAGGACTCGCATTGAAAAACCAATTTAAGACTACATGGTGCTGAAGAATAAAGGTAGCCGCTAAAATGACAATTCGACTTCATGAATAAAAAAAGTAAATCACAATACTAGCATTATTGATTTAAAATGTCAATACAAACCTTAACACTGACGTCTTTCTCAGTGTACTCATATTTTACATTCAAAAGCATCAAGTGAGAAGGCCCTATATCGGACATTTGACTGCTTTTATACGCTCTTATTCGAATTAAATCAATCACTAGAGTTGGTGGTTTCAGCGCATTCAACCATCGAAAGGGATCATATCTTTATTTGGAATGAACATGAAGATGGTGGACCTGTGACGTAGATTTACTGCACGAAAAGGAATTCTACCAAGATTGTATCTATTATTGAACGGAAGTCAAAGACAGCATCACTAACTGAAAATTCGTTGATGGTAACATTTTAGAAACTTTGCCACTAGAGTAATACTACAGTTTATCGCGAAATGGCATCAGACCAGCCACCTTTTACAAGCGATATTTTCATTGCGAAATAAGCACAAGAATATGAACATGGTTGCGATCTCAGACGAAGGTAGTAGTGGCGAAGAAGAAGAAGGAAAAATCTGAATTGCTTTCTTACACTGCCAACCTTATTCTGCAGTAATCCCGCCGTGCACTCAAGGTTGTTGAGATCCCTTTGTATGATAATATTGTTTTTATACTCCCATTGCATATTACTGTTATTTGAAGGCTGCAACCAGTTGCATAATGATACTCATTATGATACAGATTCTTGACCAATAACAGAAAGACAACTTACAAAGAAGAATTTACAAGAAAACTTACAAAAGAAGTACTGTGACGGTCTATTAAGACGCGTCCAATGTTTATTTTTTATTAGAAAAAGACGCTTGATTTGCAATGCGGAGGTGGACAAACAAATGAAGGTGCATTGGTGAAATGTAATAATCGCAATTATTCACATTATCGGAAACGAAGATTAAAATAGACTATGGGGACGGCAACAAATAAAATTATGGCAATTTTTGACGATAAAAACATGTCACCAAGTTGTTCCGTTCAATAGGAAATAGAATTCGTAATGATAAGAAATATTATACATTGTGAGAAGACCGTCAGATGTTATAAAAAGGTGACGAACAGAACTGTATTTATTTATTAAAATAAAAGGAAACCAGTATTTTTAAAATGAACCACGGACAATATCATTAATTGGGAACATTTTGTGGAAATTGTGACAATACCGCGAGGTTTATTGAGTGAGTAACATAAATAAAAGTAGAAAAACGAAAGAACATCGTAATGAACAAGTCGTCCTTTGTTTTTAAAAAAACGTGGTCAGAAGATATAACTTCTTGAGACGCAGTCGAGCCGAGTTACGAGGAGGATCGGTGGTTAAGCCGCGGACGATGGAAAGTGTTGGAATTCGAACGTTGAAATGCAGCGGAAAATGGAGGATGTTCCTGTTTACAATTAGTGTGGATTAGGATATGGATGGTGGAGATCGATAGGTCGCAGAACTACAGCAAATAGAAGTGTAACAAACATTTATTATTCTATTATTTCCAGATTATAACAAGGCCAAGAATGTCATTTTATTTTAAGGTATTGAGAGAACATGGCTATGCATAAATTTATTAAGGATTAAATTAATTGTTGTTTTAATAAATTGACAAAGTGCACTTGCTTAATGATGAAAATTTCGATTGGTGAAAGCAAAGAAAATTAATTGTAAATATTATTGTTAGGATATCGTGAAAAGGGTTTACATGTATTTTGTCTGTTGTTATTTGTTAAATTAGTTACAAGTAGCGAGAAGATTCTCGCCAACATTTCAGAAAAAAAGAAAGAAAATTCAAAATAAATTCAGAATGAAGTTATTTGATTTTAATTAGAAAACTTATGAGTTATTATTTCCGACGGTATTATCCCAGCAAAATACGAATAAATTTGAATTCATACCTCTTCCCAAAGCAGTAATATTATTTTTTCGATTCCCTGTATAGGGTCGATTCGCGTACCCACGACTTCAAAGAAATTTGTTAGAATGGTGCTTCGCAACCCATGGGTAAATAATTACGTACGGGTTTATTTATTTGTGTAATTTCAGGAAGGCATATTGAGATATACAAATTTTCTCTACATTAATATCGCGCAAAGATCTTAGCGTCCGGCTTGCTGGGTCAATGGGTCACGATATATTATAATCCTTATTACCTTTATAATGGATTATAGGATCCGCAGATTATACAGCGCAGCTGTGAATCTTTTTAGCAAACAATTTAGTGAATTTAATAAAATGATTTGATGTAATGCCTTTGATCAAGATATCTTTGAATTTACAGTTTTATAGCGCGGTTAACTTATCGATTCTTCGTTGATGGCCCTCGTAGACTTCTCAGTCGAAACATATTGCGAGCTTGCCGTAGTCCAAAGTCCCAAGAAATCCTCTTCTGCCCCTATCCAAGCTGGTCTCAAACTATCAAAATTATCAGTCCCGATTACGTCCTATGACATAGTCCCGAAATCTATTACTCGATTACCACTCCCGACAAAGTCCCAACTTATGCATCAATATTACTTCCACATGCAATATCTGCAATATCATTTACTGTCCTTAAAATTTCACGATCTGATAACCCGATTCTGACTATCTGTATTATACTCGTTCCCTCTCACGAACCTACGATCAGTTCAGAAACGCGATGCCGGTCAGAATGAAATCTTCCTGCATGATTCACCCTCGAAGACTTCGTATTAAACTACCTTCCTCTTTTTTCATAACATTTGCCCGTCCTTCTCTCACCCAGCCAATCCATACGTTCGTTATATTTTGGTGTAGCTGACCTTTCGATCGTCTAAACTTCTTCGCCCAATCCCAAATTTTCTACTTTCGGCATCCAGCCACCTCTTAATGCATTTACAAAAAACAAAAACAACATTGTTTATTCACGGTCGTTGCTAAGCCCTTGCTCTCGTGATATTTCTTAATGCATGTTCCACCATATAGTCTACAAATAAATGTTAGTTTATTTTGATGTGACATATCGGTATGTCACAATATTTAGAAGGGGTTGCGGATATATATATATATATATATATATATATATATATATATATATATATATATATATATATATATATATATATAGAAACCATGACAGTACTGACACTTAATTGATAATTGAGAATCGTTGTAGTAAATATTTCGTTCGATTGTGTAAATTAAATTGCATTTGACATTATATTATACTTGTCAGATTTAATTTATTTTATTATTACTAATTTTTTCGTGCAATATTATGTAAAATAAATTGGATTTTAATTTCATTTTGATCCTATTTGACTAGCGCAGTACTCCCTCGCAGGCGGACTAGTAACAAGTCACCTGCGCCAGTATGCGAGGGTAGCTGTCCGCTTGGTGGTCTTGGGTGAATCCTGCATGTCAACTACCACTAAACGATTCAATGTAAAAGTTTAACTTATAAAAGTCGTAGAAAAGAACCGTATGAAACTCGATGTAATGGGTATTAATACCCATCATTACATCATCGTTTCTTACTGTACTACTATCAACGAAAGATTCCGAACAGCTGAATGCACCCATTCAGGTCTTATAAGCTTAATGTTTAAAATGGTATTTTTATGGATTTATCGTATCACCACTTTTCAACTAAAATGACAAGATAAAATTAATGAAATGTTTCAACATAACTTAAAATATTTATTATAATTATTAGCAAATTTAATGTGTTTGGGTCAAATCATTTTAAACATAATTACGAACATTCATTACAAACTTTAACCGTACATTTTACGATGCTTGAATCTTAACGCATAATCAATCAAACAACTGAAAGTGGTTTTTGTCGTAAAACACGCATCAGTAGCTACGTTGATTAATAGGCTACATTACAAAATAAAATAAAAAAACGACGCTGGACCGTTTTAGAAAAAAATATTTAATGGCACATGTTTGATGTATCATAATGAAACTTGTTTCGCTAATAACTATAAAAGCTTTCCAAGGTGAATCATTCATTACAAATATTTTATGACCAGTGACCTGTAGCAGCAAAAGCAATTCACTATTTTGTCACATTTTAAACATTCTATTAAAACTATTAGAATAAAAATATAATGAAAAGAAGTGAAATATTCTAGTCATATTGCTTTATATGTCATTGTATTCAGAGCGATGACGAATATAATAATAGTTATAATAGTAATTATAACAATAATAGTAGTATTAGTAGTAGTAATAATAATAGTAATAATAATAATAATAATAGTAATAATAATAATAATAATAATAATAATAATAATATAATAATCAAGGGTTCGAATACCGAAATAATAGCGGTAAGTGTTTATGCCGGTATAGAAATACCTTTACCTCTAATGTATACCTTTATTTCAAAATACCACTAAAAATACCGGTATAAGACGTCAAATACCGATATTTTTTAGAACGTACTATCCGACGTCTATACCGGTAAAATACCTCTGTTAAAGGTATTATGTAATTCTCTCATCAAAATACCGGTATTTTCATAAGAAAATACCGGTATTTCAGTAGAATCATACAGGTATTTGGGGGAAATTCATTGTGATTTTTCCCGCTGAGATGGCTCAGAGGAAACAACTATTTACACGGCGGAGTTTCTGATCGGGAGGTCCTAGAGTTCGAGTCCCGAGGGTGGCGGATTTTCGACACATATTCTAGCTAGGTCGAGTTCTGCCGTTGACTGGGAAGTCGAGTTCTGTCGTCAGACGGAGGGACCAACCAACGGTCTTTCGCAGACATCAACACGAGCTCGTTCGCTGACCTTGGACCTCACGTCCGGGCGCAGAGCTTGGCGACACATGATAGAGTGTTCAAAATTTATCGTATTTCTCCGTATAAATCTTGTCCTTTCTAGTAGCGATACAAAATGGAGAAACGTGTCGTCTTGTCCATAAATGAGTCT
>BLKR01000747.1:170000-412449 GCA_011170035.1 Teleogryllus occipitalis | reverse complement strand
CGCCATCGCCTCCGCCTCCGCCATCGCCTCCGCCTCCGCCTCCGCCATCGCCTCCGCCTCCGCCATCGCCTCCGCCTCCGCCATCGCCTCCGCCTCCGCCATCGCCTCCGCCTCCGCCATCGCCTCCGCCTCCGCCATCGCCTCCGCCTCCGCCATCGCCTCCGCCATCGCCTCCGCCTCCGTCATCGCCTCCGCCATCGCCTCCGCCATCGCCTCCGCCTCTGCCAGAGGCCCTGCAGCCGTGGCGGTGGAATCCAATGAGTCCTAATAGGCGATGCGTCAGCTCCTCACTCCCGCCCTGGGTCGCGACGCGGTCCCTCCACGCCTCGCCACACCGCGCCGCCACTTCAGAGAAGAGCCTTTATTCGAGGCGGCGGCGGTCGTAGCAGGCGTACGCGTCACTGGTCGCTGCATTCAGTCGCTTTGAAAGGGTCCAGAAACAGGGGCGGGAGCGGGGGCGGGGGCGGACGGCAGGGGGCGGTGCAGGGGTCCGGGGCGATTAACGATTTGTCAGAGTAGCTCTTCACGAGCGTACGCAAGCAGCAGCTTCCTTTCTTCGAGGGAACCTTTCCCACGTTGGTGTAGGGCAGGGCCTTGGCCGTAGAAAGGGTTTTGATTTTTATAACTGACAATTTTTTAAACGGTTCATCGACAATAATTTCATACTCCTAGATTCTGAGATCAGCTTGAGAAAGTGTTTACGCAGACATGTAAACAAAATAGCGCGTACATTTTTTAAAGTAATTTTACGTTCGCAACTAAGTTTATGAATTATATTAAAATGATTACAAAATAAAAATTCAAATCCATTAAATATAAATTATATTTAAAAATATTTCTACTGTTACTTTCTTTCACAACTTAAAAAGAAATACATACTCTATTTTGAATTCTAACGTTATTTTTTAAACCCAAGGTTTCTGTAAGACTTGGGTAATTAGATGACCTGCTGAATATATTGTGACTTGCAAATTATGCAGTTATCTTTACGTTAGTTGAACTTTTTGTACTTGACGTACTACCAATTTTACGATACTTTTCTCGCGCAACGAAGACTCGCAAGAAATTGAATATGGTAAAAATTTACACTTCATGCGCACTTTGCGCTAATTGATTCTTTCCAGAAGACTTTATTTACATATCACCAACTCTCGCGAACTTTCATGCAGGATTCCAAAAACATTCTAGAAGAAATTATAAAGATTAGCAGTTAGTAGAACGTGTCTAATATTTTAAAAGTTAAGAGAAGCAAGGTCAAAAGAGAAATGTACATTCTTATTTTAAGAGAGAACGTATCTGGTAGTTTGGATAGACATAAATTTCCTTATTTATATTCATAATGAGTTTTATATATAGAAGGGTTGACGAAATTTTTGCCGAGTCCTCCCTCCCTCCAAAAAAGTTTTTTAACCCTTGTACAAATAGATGAAAAACCTTATTAAAAACCATAGAAATTTTTAATCGGCTTCTAAATACTTTTGTGAACCGAAATATTGATTAAAAACTCAAATTTGACCACAATAAATGTACACAATAAAGTACAAAAACCAACAAAAGAACCAAAGTAAAAGACAGTTAAAGAACAAATTCTTTTGCCGGTATTGACACCTCCAAATTCATCCCAACAAAATCGCACAAACACAACCTTAGTTCGCTCAGAGCCAGCTTCACAATTGTTTCTGGAGCAACTCGCACCGGGAAGCCCTAGGTTAGTCTCGACGCTGAAAAAAAAAATTCGACACTATTTGGCTAGATCGAATTCAACCGTAGATCGGATCTGATCTGATCGGTCAATTTCTGGTGGTTTCCCCAATTACTGTGACTCTTATTTCGGGGAAGTTCCAACCAATGGGCCAGACCACGCGATATTCCCTTCCTCATCCTCGTACCCTGTTCTAACACACCCACTTACTACAAGCACTACTCATCCACTTGCGAGACCGGAGCTAGACCTGGATGAGATGGCGTCCGACTGGAGGGAGATACCTAGCGAGGGTCCTCCTCAAGCTGACTTTTGGGGAACACAAGATCTTACCATCCAGCGGGGGAGGGGGGAGACACCATCTCCTCCCGGGATGAAGTGTTCGTCATAGCGGCCATAGGAGTCGACGTGCCCAAAAAACAACGCATCACATTTTAAAATGCAAAAACAAGAATACAAAATTAATTTGCAGTCAAATACAAACTTGTTTTCCAATTTTACTACATCTAACGTATTTGTTACTTTATTAAGCAAACATAACCAAATTAATAAAAAAAATTACGTGTAGTTATACAAATTTGCGTTATACAAAACTGCTCCGCATAGATTTAAAACAGTTCTCCTGCAAAATGAAATTTGTTTAAATCACTCTTGAGATAGAAACTTTTGTTACCAACATTTTTTAACGGAATCTTTGTTAAACGAGTAGTTGTAAAATGTTTGAGCTTTGGTTCTTTCATAGTTTATACAAACTTTGCGGTGCACAGAATATCGAATGTCTCTTACTGTAGAGTAGAGAAAAAAAAGCTGAGACAGAAGGAAACAAATTGCCTATGCTACATTGAAAAAGATAAGATATTTCATCCTTTGAAAGACGTACTTCATCGAAGGCGTAGAAGTCGTTCTTTTTTTCCTGATAAGTTGTTCCTCTTTCAAGGGTATGAGTCTGTATCTCGCTGGAAGCACGTTACTCCCATATGTTATTTTCCATTCGATGCATTATCGCAATAAGCTAAAAATGATCGTAAATGTATATCAGCAATCTCTCTCGTTATACTCATAGGTTTTTCATTTTCAGGCAAGATTGAGACACAAACTTTAGCTCCACCTATACCTATTTAGACTAACATTAAAAGCAATGATTTAATGGTATTTCAAAACTGTCGCTGAGGAAAGGGTTTTCCGAAAATTATAAAGCGCTACACATAATTACTTCATACTATGAAGTGATTTGACTCGAAACGCTTTTAAAAGAAATACTTATCCGTACAACTTAGTGTCACTATTGATCATATTTAAATATTAACCCCAACACCTATAGAATACTATAAATTTATTTTTCAAAGTTACTCTTTCTCGTGCAGGAAAGTTGACATCTGATCTCGTGCCCAGGATGAAAATTGTTAAATAATTATCGGTGTATTAAATAACTAATATCACAAGACGTTCTACTACGAGTAAAGTAAAAGAAGTATCCAATCATTCAGCATTTACTACACAAAACATTAGTAGTGTTGTGCTGTTAAAAAAGTTTTTCGAACTAATCCGGCAGCGGAAAAGATCTCAGAAAGACTAAGAGTGACATGTAGAGAGATCTGCTTTGTAGAGAAGACGAACGGGACTTCGCCATTTGCAGCTTCGATTAAGGAGAAAAAGGAGCAACGGCGAGTGCTTCTCGAGCTCGAATTGCTGCTGGTGCTGGCTATCGTTAGTCTCCGTCAGCCTCCGAAGTAGAGGCGGAGGAACGCTCGTCCTCTCGCCCTCCCTCGCCGCCTGGGGCGCTTCGATCGGAGGGTGGAGGCAGAGCGGCCTTCAAGGGGATGGGTTTGCTCTCGCCCAGGCACGACTTCAGGCGCGGGGGAACGAACCTAAAAGAATAGGATGGATTTTGATTAGTGATTCCGGGCGCGTTAACTGCAAAGGCCATTAGTTCCGTAAGGGCATTGCATGTTTTATGGCGGGTGGTGGCGGTGATCCTCCGCTGAATGGCGAGATCCGGTTCCCATCGACTTGCAGGTTTTCCCCAACCAGGTATCTCCAACCTGCTGGACAAGCTCGTAGCTCTCGACTAGTCTCGCGGCATGTGTGGTAGTGTAGTGAATGTGTGTAAGTAAGAGATGAGGAGAGGTCAAGGAATTGGAAGGAAAGATAGCGCGCGGTCCTTGGCCCGTTCGTTAGGATACTGCTCAGACATTCGCCTAGTGTTGATCGGAGGAACTGCAGAAAACTATCGATCAGATGGGCCAGTCGCTAGAATTCGCCTCCAGACTGCGGCTGAATTTGACCTTTCTATGTAGGGAAGTGTCGAAAATACTGCCACAGTCGGAACTCTTAACCAGAGAACCTTCCGATCAGAGGCACTATAGTGGCATCAATTGATACCCTGGGACACCTACGCCTGTATAGATTCTGAGAGATCGCAGTGGTGTGAGGAATGTACAGCTGAAGTGAGCCTTCAAAAGGTTAGTAATGTATTGGATTCTGAAAGATTTGTTTAGAACTTGAAACTTTTCTTAAAATTATTTGATTCTCTAGTTAGTCGTATTTCAACTAGTAAAAAGATCGTAATTTCTTAGGGGATGAATTATTCCCGCCAATTCGCTCAAGAACTATATTAAATGTAAATAGAACCGAAATAATATAAGATGGATTATGTCAGGCTGCGATGGCATTCGAAGAGGAACATTGATCTTTCGAAAGGTTCGAAATGAGTTTCTAGAGAACGCGTTCAGAACTTGAATATTAGAGATTGAAAGATTCAAAAGTTTTAATCGGCAAAGCACTAAATTACGTTAGAAAAAAAAGCTTGAATGAAATATTTGTAAAACTTTTTTCCACAAATGGCAACCGCATAAAAGGCACCATTGTGATGCCAACGCTTCGGCAATAATGTGATCTTCCTTGGGTCAGAAGTGACAAAGCATTTCCACTCCTCCACTCTGAGGAAGAAAAGGAAAAGTTGATCGGAATGTCAGCATTACAGCCTTGCTGAGTTCTCTGTGAAATCACTATCACATCGACTCGGTTAAGAACATTCGTATGATTCTGGTCGTGGAAGCTTCCTATTTCACAGAATTTGACATGATTATTAGGGTGCCACTTGAAGAATCCCTGAGAATATTTTACTGCAGGTTTTTTCAATTAATGGAAAGTTGAATTTTGTCATGTTTTGAAAATTATTAGTCATCTAATTTACATTTGCCATTCTCTAGTTCAGTTTATTAGAACTATTCATGAATTTTTTATTACGTTTCCTCCCTTATAATGTTAGTTTTAAAGGTCCAACAGTTTTTCATATAGATACGAATTTATAATTCACTTAGATTTGTATTAATAAGGATATGTTTTAACTTAAATGTTTGTAATTCAATGTATCCACTTGAAATCTTTGGTGAATCTATTAAAAATCTACGTTTTGAAACATGACCAGATCTGATATTAGCGATGCTTAATTGATTGATGCTTCCGGGCATACCAACTGCCACGGTCTTTAGTCCTGTTAATGTAGTGAATGTTACATCGCTGGTAATGGAGTTCCTCCCCCAGTGGATGGTGGGCCGCCGACTCAGACGTCGGTGTTCTCCTCCAGGTATTCCAGGTAATTCTTCTCGGTATTGGTGGAAAAGTTTCCATACTTAAATACGAGACTTGTCTTAAGATAATATGCAGTCCAGTCATCGTTCCTCTTTTGCAAATGATTCTATGCGTACGTTATAAACATTTCCCTTGATAACGTTTCAACTGCAAAAAAATATCCTTGCTCAACCAAGCCGTTGAATCCATTTTATGCTTGAGAACTCCTGGGAATAACATGAGAGATAAAAATGTTTTCTTCGAAATGGCCCAGATTTTGTGCTAGGTAATGTATATCGCGGAGTCACACTCCAGTTGCCAAAAACGCTCCCAAAACTCTTATTAAATGGACTCTTTTCGTCCAAGGACACGCAAACCATGCTTATCAGATCGATGAAATTTTGTTCTAAAACCGTCAATACGGCAGTTTGCGCCGGAACTCTATGAATTCTTTCAAAGTATTGAATTGAAATGAATAAAAATTGTGCTATCTTAAAGTAATAGACCTGACGAGGCAACTTGGTAATATTTTGTGCATCTTCTAAATGTGTTTATACTACTTCAATATTGAAATTAATTTAATATCGTTTAACTATTTAATATTGCTTACTTCAAATGATCAAACTCAACGACCTTCGTCCTGACCTTCCGGAATCTATTGCTAGTCAATGCTGCGGCATCATTCCATCCCAACCACATACAATGGTTTTAAGCCACCAATGCAATTACATCCACAACTCTTAAATCAATAAGTTGCCTTTGAAGAATTAATGTTCTAATAAATGAACTCGTGTATTTCCGGAGGCCCTGAGCGTGCTGCTGAACTGGAGCAGTTGCGCAAGCGCTGAAAGGTCGTGGAGACTTCGGTGAATGAACTGAGCCGAGCCGTCGCTCTTCTGCCGTGGAGCGATAGCTACCGGAAAACAACAGTTATGTCGGGAGCCGCTGCGGAGTCGAATACCGGATATTCCGAATACAGGCCAGCTTACTGTTCTACCAGCAGTACGGGAGAAGCACACTTGGTATTCTGCCACGGATATTATTAGAATAGCAGAAATAGTGGCGTATAGTTTAATGTTCATTAATTAATTGTGTAAGAGGGTAATTTTAAAATATGAATATTTAGGAGAAATTGAAAACGGTTTTCGTTGTACGTTACAATGTACGTTCATTGTATTGCAAGAAACGAATCTATATGCATGCTAATGTTAATATTCTTGTTACTCGAATGACATTTTGTCTCTATTTGACACTGTACTGTGAACATTGTAAGACTGAATTCCCCCAAATTGTCTGCTAAATTACATGACAGCGTACACTATTAATAGTTCATAACTTGTAGTAGTTATTAATTATTATTAAGTATTATAATCCCCGACAAAAATCTACTTGAAAAATACGAAGGGGGAGGGATAGGATGTGCACTCGGAAAGTGGTTCGCGGAATTTTGGGAAAAAATGTAGCATTCTTTGCAGTCTAGTGACTTTAGATGCAACATTATAAACTTCGCATAGCATTGAGATGATTTAAGGTTCATTATTGGAATTTTGAATATTCACTAACAGAAAATAATTTGTAGAAATTTTGTCTTATAACATACAAAGTAGGACATTTTAAAGATCAAACGGCGAAATTGATATTTCTCAATGAAACTAAATGCAAACTTCTACGAAGTGGGGAATGCAAACTGGTCACTGCTAAACTACTGGAAATTAAGGAAATATTCTACTTAATCAGCTCGAGAACTTCTAATATTGATTATTTAAATTTAGAATTAAATCTATTGTTTTGTAAACATTGTACAATAACTTGTCTCGTAATTGAACTTCCTAGGTGTCTGTAAACACTACGATCTCAGTGTCGAAGTATTAAGATACCGTCGGTTTTCGAGGACCTATTGCTATCTT
Source organism: Teleogryllus occipitalis (assembly GCA_011170035.1). Classification (NCBI taxonomy): domain Eukaryota; kingdom Metazoa; phylum Arthropoda; class Insecta; order Orthoptera; family Gryllidae; genus Teleogryllus; species Teleogryllus occipitalis. Next base: position 405,267 of record BLKR01000747.1, on the reverse strand, counting down.
AAATCCAATCTCCAATAAAGAATCTCTTGATCTCTCGGGTGTACCTTTAGGATTAGTTTCCACACATTGAAGGTAAGCTACTGTAAATCAGGTGTCGCGTGCTGCCTCAATGAGTTTGCGTGACAAATCTGATTTATTGCTTCATATCTAGATTTTAATTCCCATTATCTACCGAGGAGACGCCAATTTTTGTGAAATGCAATCGCGACATCTTTGATCTTATAATTATATCAGTCTAGGCTCGTGTATAAACAGTTACGCAACTCCATGCGATTAATGTCTGAAGTGCCCAGCACTTAAAGCGAATGATAAGATTATCCAGCAGTTTTGGCAAAGATTTGCTGTACCGCTTTGAAGCAAGTATTCAAAGAAAAGTTGAGAATTTTACTTCAGAGAATATCTACTATATAAAACACTGCATGTTCATTTATACGTTCAAAGCAATAGGATTTGCTATCGTGTACTTCTTAGTGCCACATGTACTTGCCATCAGAACTTGCAAAAAAATGTCTAACACTTCATTGATCAGGTAACAAAATTCACACTAGATAAAATAATTCTAAAAATATATTTTTTATAAGAATTTTAAATACTTCATTTTATAATTCGAGTGTGTTATTTATAAATTGAAATACCCCAATTTGTTCTGAAATTAGAATTCTGTTTAGAAATTAGAACGTTTACCTTAATTTCGCGAGTTCCTACATTTTCTTCACAAGGGAGAAGTTAAATATATTTAAATTCTCATTCAGCGTTGCATATAGTCTCAAATTAAAAATAATACATCGGTTAATAGTAGCCAGTTTCGAAGTTCAATGCTTTCTTTCTTCGGAGAAAAATCTCGACGTAGAAATCTTCTCGAGGAGAGAGCTCGCATCCCGCCTTACTCAACGGTTGGGGAGGATGTTCTTCTGATGATTGACACTGATGGTTCATAAAACTAAAAGAAGCAATTGAGACCGGGTCCTTTCATAGGGGAACTCGTAAAGAGGGGCGGTAACAGTTGGTAGCTTGTTAAATGGAGCTCCAGAGCTCTGAAGTTATGAAGGAGACGTGAAGCAATCCGACAAAAAAATTCTCATAGCTTATTTTGCTCTGAAACGATCTTGACCACCCGTATATTATTTGATCTTCACAACTGATCTGGTAACGCTATGTGGTATGTCGAAATCAATTTAAATAAATTACTGATGACCTCCAATTTGAAAATGGAAAAATCTTTTCACTTATTCAGCTCATCACGCAAAATTGTGATCATTGCCAAAAATGTTTCATTATCACAAAGTTCCCATCATGCTTATGATTCTTGTAGGAGTACGTCGTAAGATTTTTTGAGAACTTTCGGAAGAACTTCATACAGATGGCGCTAAAAGTATCGGGCTACCCAATAGAAGCAAATACTAAGTATGAATTCGAGGAGTCTGAATTTAGGATCCATAATGTAATATTTGTAAATACGAGTATTGTAAAACTTCCAGGAAAATATTCCATGATAGAAATCGCAATTTCTTCAAACTTCAAACATACTGTACGATAAAAAACGAAATAAATTCAGTCATAAGCACGAAATTCTATGTTGATGACTTGTTGAAACAAGGAAGTGTGAGCTCATACCATCAAATTTCAATGAAGCTATCTAGGAACTATCTTACGAACGTGAGATTTTGTAAGCATTTTGATGTTTCGGTTGGAATGCGAATTTGACCTCTAAGGAATTTTTCATCACCTTCATATTACATCATGAGCGTCTCTGGCATGTATTGGGGGGGAAGGGAGGAGACGCAAAAGGAAGTTATTTAAATGAGTACCAACGTGAAATTTTAGTTTGAAATTTATTAATTTATTAAAGTTAGCAAGGTGTTAGCAGTCAGATGAAATGGGGAAGTTACATCGCACCTATTTATCAATATTTAAAAATAAATACTCCTTAACTAGACCTAGAAAACTATTTAACACGAAAACATTCACAAATATATTTACATGAATAGTACTGAATTAGATTGCCTAAACACATACTACCAATTTTTTGGGGTAAATAAGACCAAAGATTGTCGTTCATCTGCCACTTTCCAAAGATCGTTCTGCACGACATTCTCATAAATCTGTGTACTAATTCGTCTAGGTCGTATAAAAAGAAAGAAAAGTCAATTTAAAGCTTCATGGTATATATTCAAGAATTCGAATAATTAAATGTATATGAACTCGTTATTAGGTACGTAACATTACAAGAGCATTTCTTGGGGAAAGGTTTACTTATTTAAAATTTCGGTTTTGCAGGGTGGTAAGACTTAGGTCATGAGTTTGAAATCGAATTTTTAACCCTTTTATTCTCAAGACTCTTAAAAATAAAGATGGACATTAGTTTCAAGAGGACTGAGCAATTTAAACATTGTCATGGACCGGAAAGCGAATTAAACCCAGAATTATGGGGAGAGGATTTGTAGAAGATTTCGGATCTGCAGGAGGAGAGACCTAGGTCGCAGAAGGGATGAAGTGGAAGCTCGAAGTCAAAGTAGTCTCAAGGAAACTTAAAGTTCAAACTTCGTCTCAAGAATCTTTAACGCACAATAGAATTCTATAGTGCGAACATAACTGAGTATTTGACGCATTTTATTTATTGGAGCTCCAAAGTATGGCTGTTGGAAAACCATTTTATTAAATATTTCAGTCTTAAAGGATGGGAAACGGAAGTCATAGAAGTCAAAGCCGATTCCTCCACACACTTCAACAACTTGGAACTATTAATACAAAAAAGCGAACATATCTGGGCAGTACATTAATTTCTGTGAACTGGGGTGCAGACCTAATCCATTGAGGGGAGCGCGAGGGCCGTTTTGTGGACATTAAGAAGTTTTATAGTATCCTCTTTCCATAACTGCCTAACAAATGGCCAAATGAGCACAAGAAATTATTAAATATTTTGGTCTTGAAGACTGGGAAACGGAAGTTAGTCAGTCGATACTTCAACAGTCTTCTTTGACTTAGAACTGTAGACACAAATAATGCGAACAAAACCGGGAGTACATAAATTTCCGTGAACTGGAGTGAGATCCAATCCAGAATGGGGAGTGAGGGGGCATTTTTGTGTATACAAAGAAATTTTAAGTATCCCCTTTCCATGTCTGCCTAACATACACTAGAAGTCCTATGAGGAATTATTAAATATTTCGGTTTTGAAGAAAAGGAAACAAATAGTCGATACTTAACATTCTCCTTTGACTTAAAACTGTAGACACAATAATGTGAACGTAACTGGACAGTACACTAATTTTTGTGAATTGGAGCGAGATACAATCCAGAATGGGAAGTGTGAGAACATTTTTGTGTATACAACAAAATTTAAGTATACTCTTTCCATGTCCACCTAACATACGACAAAATTCCCATAAGAAATTATTAAATATTCCAGTTTTGAAGGAAGGGAAACGCGTGAAGTCAGGCGATACTTCAAAATTCTCCTTTGACTTAGAACTGTAGACACAAATAATGCGAACAAAACCGGGAGTACATAAATTTCCGTGAACTGGAGTGAGATCCAATCCAGAATGGGGAGTGAGGGGGCATTTTTGTGTATACAAAGAAATTTTAAGTATCCCCTTTCCATGTCTGCCTAACATACACTAGAAGTCCTATGAGGAATTATTAAATATTTCGGTTTTGAAGAAAAGGAAACAAATAGTCGATACTTAACATTCTCCTTTGACTTAAAACTGTAGACACAATAATGTGAACGTAACTGGACAGTACACTAATTTTTGTGAATTGGAGCGAGATACAATCCAGAATGGGAAGTGTGAGAACATTTTTGTGTATACAACAAAATTTAAGTATACTCTTTCCATGTCCACCTAACATACGACAAAATTCCCATAAGAAATTATTAAATATTCCAGTTTTGAAGGAAGGGAAACGCGTGAAGTCAGGCGATACTTCAAAATTCTCCTTTGACTTAGAACTGTAGACACAAACAATAACGCGAACCTAACTGGGCAGTCCATTAGCTGGAGTGAGATCCCACCCTGAGCGGGGAGTGCGAGGGTGGCAGTGGGCTGGCCGCCAAGCGCCCCGAACTTGTTGGAGCGTGCGGGCGGTGGGGCCGACTGGGCCAACAGGTGGGCCATTGCCCCTCCGGGGGCGGGGCCCATCGACCCGGCGCCCCCGCCGTCGGGGGCGGGGGCGGGCGCCGCGCCGTCTAGCCGTTGCGTGAGGCGCCGCCGCGCCGCGCTGCGCCGGGACGCGTGGCGTCGGGGCCGGCGTCGGCGTCGGCGTCGCGACGCCATTGATTGGGCGTCGGCGGGGAAATGGGCCGACGCCGGGCGCCGCGGCCTCGTCGGCCGACCGCGATGCACGTCGAGAATGCGAAGCCCCGACCGCGACGGGGAGGAATGGAAGGCCGGACGCAGAGCTTTTCAATGGGGAAGCCGTCGCGTTATGAGGCGGCGCGACGCGGAGTCTGCCAGAAAGCGAAAGTCTCTCGTAAGTGGATTGCTGCGGGAAATGATGGTTGTATTCCTGACTTTTATCCGATGTGTTATGGAGTGGACTATAATCTGATAACGGCGTGGTTAATTTAGTTTCATTTTATCGGCGCCGGTTAGCTAGGATGGATTTCGCACACTTGAAGTTGCCTTCAATAAAATATTACTTTTAAAATTAAACGTACTGTCAATATTCAGGCTGTACCTCGCGTAGTAAATTGTCAGTTTTGCAATAAACAAATATATAATGCATTTGCCTGTGTTAATGGACTGTTGGAAAAGACGTTAACGAGTTATACCAGAATCCATCTGAAACGGTCGTTTATAAAAGCTTTAGATCCAGGAAATAATTTAAACTTATTTCAATTTATTCTAGAAAGATAACTGACAAGTCGCTGAAGACAAATGTTTTTTTTTCATGATTTCAAAAACTAGCGAACAGGACTTGATTCAAACAGTTATGGGATGTCGATAAGTAATCTTACGCGGTTTTAAAAGACAGCTGTCCAGCGCATTCTACCGTATACTGCAGGAAGTACAGGTTCTGAACGCACCACAATACACACAATGCGTTGAAACAAGCGGCTTAGATCCCGACCCGACCCGACCCGACCCGACCCGACCCGACCCGACCCGAACCTAAGCAGCACACTCACTCTTGTACCTACGGAAACAGATATGAATGCACAATTACACAAGAATTAACATTTGCTCATACACATTGCTTATATCACCGAAGGTGGCTCAAGGCATCAACTGAGGTCACTGCAGTGCCTCTGACCGGGAGGTTCTATGATTCGAGTCCAGACAGCACAGGATTTTCGACACTAGATACTTAGCTAGGTTGAATTTAGCCGCTATCGGGTGCTCTGATAAATAGTTTCCCGTGCTTTCTCCGATAAGCGCCAGGTAAAATGCGGAGCATTACCCTAACAAACGGGCCACGGAGTGTGCGCGATCTTTCTTTCCTCTTCCTTGTCCTATCCTCACCCTTACTCACACTTATACATATGCACTACTCTACCACACGTCGGGAGATCAGTCGGGAGCTTGTAGCTCGTGCCGGTTGGAGCGGTGTTACTACGCTAGTGGGAGAACCTGCAAGGGGGGGGGATTTTATTAAGCCGGCGTAGGTCGACACCATTTAGATCTCACCATTTAGCGGCGGAAGATAGTCATTTCCCGCAATAAAACATGCACTACACTTACGGAACTCTTCAGCTTAGCAGTTTTCGCGTCCGGAAGAACTAATCAAATTACATTGTTTATCTGAAAGTCAGCCAAAGCAAGGTTACTAATTTCAGGACGCCATTAAATTTCCATATGTAAAATGTATTTTTTAAAATTTAATTTATTTTAATCTCGTCAACTTCTGTGGTCATTTTTCATTTATACAGTGCTTTAAATGAAAGTATGTTAAATTATTTTTAATTTTTACAAAAATGATTCATATCAAAATGGTGACATAAATTTAATTATTATAAATAACCTTATTAAGTTATACTTTTGTGTAACTGGTAATCTTGGTTTTCCTGTAGGCACGATGATTGACTTAGTAAATAAGCCACAATAATCTTCCCATGTTTCCCCCAAAAAAGCTACATAAAGGACTGCGTAATTTTTATGGAAAATTCCTTTTCTACATGTTCATCAAAAAAGAAATTATCTGTAACTCATTATAACGACTGTCACAATTTAAGTTTATTAAATTGCCAAAAATAAGTTCTGAACTGCAAATGGTATCCATCGTGTTTCATCGATAGCCATTGAGAACTGGAATATATTTTATATCTATTACAGCATTAGTTATATATATAGTGCCTCCGACCAGTAATCGAAGCTGAGGATCTTGGTGCCAAGTTCTTTCACCACAATCCTAACGAGGCGACGAATGCTCTGTGTATGAATGCCCAATGTATCTATGCTCTTTGTGCATTTCATTCTGAGGCATCACACACTCGCTCGTCCGGTTTAAAGAATACCACATTGCAATAAATCTCACCGGAGGGAGTCTTATTTATATTACAAATGGCCGAGATAGACATGCAAATGTGGCGGGTGAAGTTCTGGTAATTAAAATGCTGCGCGTAGATGCCAGGCGATTAAATTTTCCAGCTTTCTCAGTGGCAGCGTGATAGATTACCTAAAGTGGACTGTTAGAATATGTCGACTCGGGTATACCTAACAGTTCTATTTTGCGAACATTTTCTATTTTTGATGTATTTGACGTGTTGGAGCTTCAGAAGGCAAGTAGATTTGGAACTGACGAGTAAGCTTCTCCAACAAAATTTGAAAGGTGTAATGAACAAACTGCTTCATTACATTGCCACGTAACGAACTTCCTTCTCTGTGGGGAAATATTTTTCCGCTGTGTCCAGAGAATGATTTTCTATTTAAGTAAAAACAATGAATTAAGCAGATTTGATCAAGTGTTGCATCATGCACAGCTCTTCTGCACTATCCTCCTGCAAAATTCACTATCACGTTTGAAAAATTAGATTATACGTGAAACTTTAAATTTAATAATAAAAATGTAATAATAATCATTTTATTGTTATTTGATCTTAAACCGCCTGGTCAAGTTTTAAAAAATGCGTAGAAATATATTTAGTGTTACACAATTGCCAATTACCGTAGCAACCGAATCTTCGTAATGGGGTATACACCGGGAGATGTAGGTTAGATTTCCAGCAGTACATTCTTCGAACAGTATTATTATTATTATTATTATTATTATTATTATTATTATTATTATTATTATTATTATTATTATTATTATTATTATTATTATTATTATTATTATTATTATTATTATTATTATTATTATTATTAGGTCAGCATGCATTCATAACCTAAATCGGGGCAGTTGGTCATTGCGTATCGATGTACCTACTAAGGTATTCCGCATGTAACATTTTTATCTACGTAATGGCGCGGAGTAAAGGCAGAAGTGGAACGCGACCCATTCTTCCGTGACCGTGAACATTAGTGGACACCGTTTCACTTCAATTTCCTGCCTAACAGGATAGACTATCGAATTTATAATCTAGCGGAAAAGTATTTATTAAAGTCTCAATTACTTCTGCGAAGCTTGTTCGGTCAAGTGAAGTGACATGGATAGATTTTCTGCAGGTGTGTAAAACACAAGATAGGGGAGTATACAATTCGTTTCTTATCAGCAAACTATACTGTTAGTGAGATCAGACCTAAAGATTACTCGTCTGAATGTTCAGGAAATGTAGCTCTTACTGAATATATATAATGCATTTTAAAACACTTTTTGAAGTGATAAATTGATTCGTTCCTCATTTTATAAAAATGTTTACATACACGTGCAAATACAAAACATTGAAAATCTGTTAATTGTAGAGTTCTGGGTAGTTGTAATCGAAAGGCAACATGATACAAGAAACGTTTGAGGTTATTTCAAATCACTTGTACTCGTTATGTTCGCAAAGATTGCATATTTACACTGCACATATTATGGCATATTTTCACATTTTATAAGACTATAAAAATGTTTTATCAGCTTTCGTCTTTAATTAAAAAATATTATCGAATTTGGTTAAATCGTGTGATTTTTCCAGTTAATAAATCTCCGGATCAGTCTCTTTCAAAATATCGTAATTCTCCTGATGGCAGGCGCTTTGAGATTTTCCGGTGGCCGCGTGCCGTAAGGTGTAGGGTGACGGGATTGCTCAAATAGTATAATACGTGCCGGTTTTCTTGAGCCCCGGAATATCTACCCCCCACTCCTATACTAACATTTGTAGAATTCATAATAAATGTTCGTGATGAGCGTTGTTGAAAAATCTAATTACAGATCTTTAATCTATAATTAGACTTTTAGATAATAATTAGATAGATAAGCTTTAAAATCTTATTGTCAGAAATGTTTGCTCCCGTGTAATAGAATCTATTTGGCATTGAAAATCAAGCTACAAATATATGGTAGACCTGTCTTCGAAACAACCAACACCACCACCTCCCCTCGCAACTAACGAAATGAGGGCTCCAGAAAACGCGCGCGGATAAGTCGTGGTGGGTCGCTTCGCTCGCTGCGAATAGCGCCACACGCTGCCAACACACGCACAAGCGCCACCCACGCGCGATGATGGATCGATAATGGTGCATTCACGTCGATGGCAGAGATGCTTTGGTGGATAGTGCATCGCGCCATTGCTCGCGATAACCTGGTTTGGAGATAAGCTGTTAAATAGTGTTTGCGGCCGGTTTACCAGCTGATAGAGCTGTGAATATGAACTATTTATTTTTCAAGTTGTAATTAGTATCTATAACTTTGCACTGAATTTGTTGTAGGTCTAAAGTAACTTACGTTCTATTTACTTCAAGAAATTTAGGTAGAGTGAGAGGCACGGGAATGAAGTCCCTTACGAAATACACTGTAAGCTCGTTTATAGTGGAGGGCCATTAGTTTCTTTTAGTTACGCTAAGATAGAAATTTATCATTACGGTCTAAAAAGCAATGAATAGATCAGTCCTTCACAATATTGTGATAAAATTATCAAAATATCGCAACGGAATTTCGTGGAATATAATGCAAAAAGAGATCCATGGGTTATCTTGCATGTTATTTTTATATTTCTGACTGTTATTTTATTTTATTTTTCAGAACAACTCGTCTGTTATTTCATTTTTCAACAGTATTTTTTATTTTAATAAAATATTCACATTGCAATTAAATGAAATATAATATTCACAACAAGTTTAAAATACATAAATTTGTTATTGTTAAATTCTTCCTATAAAAAAATGTTATATTTTATGTTAAGACTTTTCGAGTCGTGGTTTTTGATCCATCTTCAGGTTGTTGGATAGTGTGAAGGTTGAAGAGAAACTTCTCGTCTTCGTTAAAATCCCTGTTTTTCGAAAATTTCAGAAGTGCACATTTTTTTCGGAGTCTTATTACAACTAAAGTATTAAAGATAGAAATTGTTCCTCTAATAAAATATTCCTTAAAGATAGATTTTGAAATTAGGTCATGTACAATTTTCGAAAATTGGAGTAATTTCGCGTGAAAATAAGAGTGAGAAAAGTACGTGGTGTTTCAGCACCATAGTTTCAAAACTAATATGGTCTTGGTCACGTTTGGAGAAACCATGCTGAGTTTAAAGAAATTCAGTTCTTGCTCTGCTTACTGGCCACAACTCCACATGCATATTTATTCTGCCCTTAATCCAAATAGGGGCAGTCACTGCTTATCGACATAAGGGAAAGTGTTCCACATGCATGAGTTTTATCATAGGTTATTTCGTTTGTTAAACGGCTCTAGTGGATCTCGGTTATCCTTCCATGACCGTGAACATTCTGAAAGTCGTTTATTTTTAATTTCCAATATATTACAACGGCTTAAGATGTATCATAATATTTATAATATATTGTATACATAATAATTATTTAAAAATTGCTGCAAGTCTTCTGCTGCCAAGTGAGATAAGGCGGAGGATACATTTTTTTGCGTCTTTAGAGGAATGTGAAATCAAAAAAGTATAACTTTTTTTAACTTTAAGAATTACCGGTCGTCTAAAGATATTATTTCATATAAAAAAGGTAGTTTTGAAGAATTGTTTAAATGTATTACTGTATTCGGACGGTTAGTTTTGGTCTTTATCGATGAAGCTGTTTTTACAGAAGACATGAACAACCCATTGTATTCGCGTGATGTTTTTCAAAGCAATCTTTCTTGAGTAGTAAACTTACTTGTCTAATAAGTAAATTACATTAGATTCGTAGAAATCGGGATGCTGGTTATCCGAACACCAAAGGTGCAATAAAAAAAATTGTCTCAAAGTAGGTGAAGTTCCACGTCGATAACAGGATTATTTTTAGACTTCTAAAGGAAACCTTTACATCTGCGTTTGTGAAATCAATTTCCTTCTCAGATTACATTCCCTGCAATCCCGTTTTCTCAATACGGGCATTTACAAATTGATTTTCCTAATCACTTTCGAACCAATGCCTAGGACTTAATTTCTAACACTAGGAAAGATGTTGTAATAATATCTAATATTATACGAGAATAAATAGTGTAGCTATATTAGTACTTTCTTTATGGTTTTTATTATTGACAAAATCAATAATTTATAATTTTCAATGCAGAATTGTGTAGAATAAAAGGAGTAATAAAAATAATACCAATTTCCTTCGTAAAAATCGTATCTAAACTTCTCAAATTTAAAGATTGACACAGTTAAAAAGGCTTTATCCTACAATAAATCAGAAAAAAGAAAATAAAAATTTGCTCTTTGGGGATTTTTATTTGTACATGCAGTCAGTTCGAGAGAACAGTTTGGTTTTAAAAATATATCTAACTTTTCACTCTTGAAAACTCCTTCGAAGAGAGGCGACCATGTAAACGTGAGCCGATTTGCTCTGCGAATTCTGACAATGTGCACCTTGTGTTGCAGTGGACTGAATTTCCAAGACCTGATGGCCCGTCAAGGCGCCATCGACTCGCCGCCAAAGACTCCTTTCATCTTGGGCTTCGAGTGCGCAGGAGAAGTTGCAGAAGTTGGCGAAGGCGTTGAGAACTTCAAGGTACAGTCATTTTCAGTTCATATTGACTCATTTTTGTAAGAGCCATTTCATATGCAAATGTATAAATTTTCAGAAATTGCCAAGATTGCTTATTCTTCCCTTCATTAGTATAGAATGGAAGTTTAAAGCAAAACAAATTCCGAAGATGTGTTCAATGGAACAGTCACGCTTATCAAGGCTTAAAATTACTGGTAAAAGGTCATTCAGACTTATCATCGTAAAAACATACCCAAGCAAAGTTCTAAAATTCGTAATTCATTTTTAGTGTTAGCCCAGCTATCGTCTCGCATTAGCAAATAAAAAGTTTGTGGTAAAATAAACGGAATTGTTCCGTATTTGTAATGGATGACCGTATCCGCAAATGTAATGGATGACCTCGCATACTATCACAATTTCAAAACGAGATTTTTGAAGAATGATTTTCATGTACAATTCATGGGAAACAAGATTGCTTTACGAAATAATTTTTACTTGGATTTCTTATAGTTTACTTTAATCACCAAGAAAATAAAATTGATAAACTGACTTGAACCAAAACTCGAGCATATATAGTTACGTGAAAAAAATATATTTTTCCAACAAGTTATTGCAGCACGTGCTTCGCCACAATTTTCCAGTTACTGGTCTGGTTTCTTCGCGCCTTATTTCTCTTCCTCGTTAAATAATTGGTGCCTGCTCGTGCACGTAAAGTAATACTGTTACTCAGCAATGTTCCCTTCTGATAGCTAATGCATAGCTGCATAATATACTCCTTTATAGGACTAATTGGAGCAGATGCGGGTACCAGGCTCTGAAAGGCAGCCGCAAGGAGGAAGAGAGGAGAGAGGAGAGAGCAGAGCAGGGGAGAGGAAAGGGCAAGCCCTTTGTTCAGGGCAGAGGTCACGTAAGGGGCTTCACACGTAACAAGGCATCGAACAGAGGGTTCTCCTCCCTCCCATCCGGTTGACAAAGGGGCCGATCTCTGTACTATCAAGGCTATTCACGGACGTTTATGGCTTTTGTTGAGGCTTAAGCTGCGTGGTTTCTATTGAATGTAGTTATTTGCCTTGACGCATTTTTCACGCACGCTTTCATCCACAAAGTTGATTCATATAAACAAAAATAACACAGTAAACGAATAAAATTCACTAATTGAAATTGTATTATTTCAGTTTTATATATTTAATAATTACAAATAATAAATATCAACCACGTGTTCTAAAATGCAGATTAAAAAGCATTTGCACGAAGGGAATTTCTTTAATTTAGATCCAGAGAAAGTATTGATTACCATTAATAAGGGAGTCTAAACAATATGTGTAAATGTAAAACTACAATAGTTTCCTTTACCGAGAATAGTGGAGAACTTTTCCTCAACTCCAGTCGAGAATTTGACCCTTCCTCTGATCCAGAAACCACTAACAGGATGATTACGAAAATCTGCTTAAATACTTGGAGGTGGGAGAGGACACATGAGGATCGATAGTCTCTTCCCAAACATTCAGGTTTCTTATCGTCTGATACACATAAGCAGTCCAACGAATGTGGAAACAAAATGTTTTCCTAAAGTTGACTGTTTTTCTATTCTAGTTTGCATGATATAGCTAGTGAAATATTATTTAAAGAAATTTAAACTATTTTTTAAGTGTATGCTCATTGATCTCCGTGGCACATTCATTTAGGAAAATTTAATCTTTTTAAACTAAACTATCCATCGAAAGTAAACCTACTTTTGACTACGGAGAGCTAGGACACGGACATTACTTTTTTATCGTTTATTCCTTAACTCCAAATTGGAAAAGAGAAATTTCAAAATAATTTGTAATTAGTTTACTGAACATTTGACTTCATTATGACGTATTAACAAAAGATTAAGTGATAATTAAATTAGGAGAAAGTGAGATTTTCTGAAACGAATTCTCACATCGTTTGCCTTCTTTGCTCACATCTCTAGCATGAAACATGCTAACATTTGTACGCAAAAGAGTTTCTATTTCGTATTATGGAGTATATCATGAATATTAATCTACCATTTGTTCATTGTTGGGCATCTAACTGCACTCGTGCGAAAGTTTCGTACTTCGTAAATAATGAATGTGCCTTGCACTGCGGATATTCCTGATTCCCCCCACACAATGTGGATAAACATTCTATTATTGATAATATTTTACTAGCATACAGAAAGACGCCCGTATGAATAAATTTACGAAAATATAATGCGGTAAATTTACTTTTACAAAGATTAAAGTTCTACGCGCATATGACTACACTTCTTATGGAGTGGTCACATCCAAAACTGAATCTCTAAAAATGTAACAGAAAGTCTTTTATATTTTAGAGTGCAAGAAACTGAACTTAAGTTCCCCCCTCCCCCGCCTTGGCCCGAAAATTTGGTTTTAAGGGCTTACGAGTCTTTCAATTAAGCACAATAAATGTGTGAGGAAGAGGATAACCTGTTGCAGATTGTACGTACGCGAGGTGAAATCTTCAGAGCGGAATTCTGTAAATCTTACATTGCCTTAACTCTGTTTCATGGACACCTCGGAATGGAAATTTTCAAATCGAAAATAACATTTTTGGTATTGTATTACGATGGCGTATCCTGTAAAAATGAGTATTTTCGTGACGTTATTTACCGCGACAGATTTTCGTGAAGTATATTAATTCACACTTTAGATAGTAGACAAAGCTGTATGAGTGACCAAGAATGGATCATTTCGGGCGCTATCCGACAAATGTGGGTATTAGGCACAGAACCCTGGCAAAAGTAAGATGACTGTCAGCGTGTGAGGCGTTTTATGTTTGCGATAAGTATTTTTGACTTAAAAATGGGTTCGATATTTTTCATTCAGTAAGTTTCTTCGTAAATCGCGAAGGCTGGATGCTGAAACCTCCTCGGAAACTCTGAATAATGTAGCAAAATGTCAACCTGAGGTATGCAGTGCGATGTTAGGTTGGTTGGGATGGGGTCATGTAAATAAAACTAGACCAACTCGACGAATTTCAAATTATAAATCTTCTCTCATGAGTAGACTCTCGTTAGCAGTGTGATCCTTATTCATCACATACTACTCCTTGTCACGGTCACATACTAGCTCTTTCCTCACAATGTCGAGTAATGTTAACTTGACCAGACTGAAGTCGGAAGTAGGTTTCGAAGCTGTTCCTACTTTGTACTTATAAACCAATTTCGGATAATGGGAACATTATTAGGCTGATTTCTTGAATTGGCCAGATTTGGAATTTTCCCTAACATACTATACGAAGTATGTTAGGGAAAATGGGCTCTCTTGGGCTCGCTCGTGGCACATAGCGAAATCGCTTGCCTTTCACCACTGAGGTCCGGTTCGATTACTCGTCGAATCTCATGTGAAATCTGTTCCAACAAAACGAGTTTGGCTGCTTCACAAGGGCTAGTCCAACCTCTGTGAAGTGTCCTAAACCCTACCCCTATCCTTATTCCTTCCCAATTCTGGCCGCTGGGTAGTGACGCAGGAGCGCGTAGCAGGAGGCGCGTACGCGAAGATGCTACCTGGCGGTCCTCTTGACAACTGACTGCGACGTGACGTGACGTGACTAAAAAAAAAGGTAATGGAGGATTACTCCCGCGCAAATTAATGGAGGATTACTCCCCAGCGCAAAGCGTTTAACGCCCTTAAGGGGTTTGGAGAAGCAAAAAATTAAAAAAGTATATTTGTCATTAATCAGTTTTCTGGACATTTCGAGAAAGTCTGCCAAAGTAACACGTGGGCAACTTGAAGCGCCTTCCAGACGCTGAAGAGTGAAAAGGGAGTTGTTTGCAGGTGGGCGACCGCGTGGTGGCGCTGCCCGAATACCGCGCGTGGGCCGAGCTGGTGGCGGTGCCGGCCAAGTACGTGTACCCCATCCCCGACGGCATGTCCTTCCTGGACGCCGCTGCTATCACCATGAACTACATCGTCGCCTACATCCTCGTTTTCGAGCTCGGCGGCGTGGCTTCTGGGAAGAGCCTAGTGCTGCACTCTGCCGGTGGCGGCGTGGTAAGTCATCTCGACTCGACGCAGCTCGTGTGGAGGCTCTGCTGTAGCCTCCCTTCAATTTGGTTCCCCTCCCCCCTCCCCGGTCTCTCCTCTGTTGTTCAAACTTATTCAAAAGTACCACATCAACTTCTTAGAAACGTTAGAAATAAAGATTTACTCTTGCAGAATAAATCTTGTATGCAGTTTATATGATTTTGTTTTAAGTATATCTATGTAGCTCCTTTTTAAAATTAAATAAATAAATAAATAAATTTATCCCACAGTGATATTCGCCGGATAGTCGGCCCTTGACAGACACAACTGTTGCAGCCCCTCATTCCGTGAAATCATAGTGTGTGGATATTACTCTAAATTTATTTCGCGAGAAGTTCGTACGAACATGGGTCATTCGAAATGAACAGTATTGTGAAGAACGGAAATATCGTATTTTTAATTGTTTCATAAAGAGAGAGGAAGTAAAATTTCCTCAGTCCTGAAATTAGCCATTAGATGCACAATTGTTCAGATGTTTACTTTACCAATAAACTTGCACTTGAAAATACATTTTAACATAGAAATGGAGTAATTGACAAGTTTCCACGAAAAGTAGACATTTCACACGTTCATGTAGGAAAATATAGTAATGTATAAGAATTAAAGAATGTAATAAACATTAAAGAAAAAGTGAAAAATGATTTTTCAGTGCCTTCTTACGAAGTAAGGGGGAGAAAATAATGTAATCGTGCGCCGAAAAACGACAGAAAAAAATTGAATTTAGAATGAAATTATTTAACTCTTCAAAGGGTGTTTTATTGTAAATTTATTTGGGGAAATGAACTTATAACATTTCAAATTATTTGTTCGTTAAGAATTTTCCTGATTTTCCATAATCCAACTATCCTGTAGTGCGGTCTGCTCTCCTAAGCCCATTTCTAATTCACCCTCTGTACTCTGCGGCATATGCCTCCCACCCTCGTTCTAACCCCATTCAACACGCATTATCACGCCCCCTTTATAATCTCATTTAACTTTGCTATGCAATTATGTTTCCCTCACCCTACACCCCTCTTGTCATTATCCAAACTCGTGCTCTCTTGAAACTTCCTGAAGACGCGGAGACTTCCAAGAAGGTCGCTCTGTATATAATATTGCAAGTCGTTTGTACATTTGTCCTACAATATTCCAACTCCTTCCACATACTCCGCTCTTACTTAAACGTGAGTAATCGCTCGCTTTCACGTTGGTACTGGTTCTGGCACTACATTAAATTGGTACAAGGTCTGGCTGATTACTAAATGCAAAGGTTTTGTAATGTTCAATAATACAGGAAAATTTATTCTCATCAGTCTCAAAGACTTAAGCACAATGAATTTAGAATAAGATAGAAATTTATTATTATGGACGTAAGGAATTGAAAAAAGATAAACTTGTATTTGCTTAATCATAAAAAAAATGCAGACGTTTGGTAAATAAGTCTACCGAGTACGTTTCTGAATGCTTGAAAAACATAACTTCACAAATACAATTGAACTCTTAAAGAGTACGTTGGATGATACGTGTAGAGGTTAAGTTTCTCTGAAGATAAGATTTTCATGCATTGAACATGAAATCGATAGAAGAATACGAAACATCTGCATTTTCTATTATAATCATACAAATAAATTAACCAAGACAATTGAATAATTTTTTCGATCCGTTTTGGTGAGAATCCTTTCAGGAATTTTTCGGCATTGTCCTTAAAGCGAAACAGTGACGGGAGTGGGTGTGCGTTGGAGAACAGATGGGAGGAACCAGGGCTTGATTTCTGTCGGATCGTGACGGAACCTCGGGAACTAAATAGCAGGAAAAAGCAGAGGACAAACACGTAGCAACTTCAATTTTGAGTTCGACTACATTTCGTGAACACAAAACTGAATAATATACCATTTAACCGTATAATTTCTACGATTGTATTAAAATGATTAGTAAAAACGATACAATATAAACCTTATTTTTCCTATTATTATTATTATTATTATTATTATTATTATTATTATTATTATTATTATTATTATTATTATTATTATTATTATTATTATTATTATTATTATTTATTATTATTATTATTATTATTATTATTACATATAGAGCCAGTGCTACCGCTGTTATTAATTATAAGTATACTTAATATTTATTAAATTATATAATAAATGTTCAACTATTTCTATTAATTTAACAATTAGTTCGCGGCGGGTTCCGGAACCTAAAATTTTATAAACAAGCACTGAGAGAAACATGCAACTTATTAGATACATAAATTCGTTCTTCCTCACCAAACCCATGTGCGGCGTTTGCAGGGCCAGGCGGTGGCGCAGCTGTGCCGCACGGTGGACGACGTGACTGTGTTCGGGGTGGCGTCCAAGGGCAAGCACGAGGCCCTGACGGCCGGCGGCAGCCTGACGCACGTGCTGGAGCGCGGCGGCGACTACGCCAGCGAGGTGCGCAAGGTGGCGCCCGAGGGCGTGGACCTGGTGCTGGACTGCCTGTGCGGCGAGGAGTGCAACCGCGGGTACAACCTGCTCAAGCCCATGGGCAGATACATCCTCTACGGTGAGTGCGCCCGCCCGCGCGACGCTAACGCCGGTAAAGGTACTGCTCGCGCAAGTTTTCTTGGTGCGCGAGCTCCCGAGTCCTCACTCAGCGCTTTTTAAAAAAATCATTCCTTCACGTTCGAGATACTTGCCTTTTTGAGGAGGTTAAATTATGCACTATATATTTTTTTGACTTTTTGGGAATGGCCATCGATAAGCAGTGGTTTTTGTTACTCAGAAGAACGTAAGAATTGTGCTAAACTAAATGAAGCGAGATTGAAGACTGTTTTAGTTTAATCTATTGACCGTTATGGGGGGTTACGGTGGTTTGAATAGAATTTTGGGATACCGGAATTTAATACGTGGGTATGCAGCATTGCGCTCTGGGCTGAAGATTAAAAAGCATGGGGAAGTGTTAACATCGCTCAGCGCTGAATAGCACGGCCTGTTGAGATACTTTGGTTCGCCTCGGAACGGCACGTTCCAATTCGCAATGCTGACAACAACCACCTCATACCTTCAAAATAATTGTAGCATTTCTCGTGGCACGCTTTGACGCGTTAAGTTCATGCCCACAGTTAGTACGTCCTTTTAATCTGTGACGTAGCCAGAGCCCTCCTCTCCTTGCACCCCCGCTGTGGAATATCAAGAAAACTTGCGAGTATAGTAACTCAGGCCTCCAACTGATGTCGCTGGCCCGGAAGTTCTAGGGTTCGCCGGCGGCAGGATTTTCGACACTACCTTATCAGCTCCGTCTAATTCAGCAGCAGTGTGGAGAATAATTCTAGCAGCCTAATTCGTAATTTTTCGTGGTTTCTCCGATCAAGGCCAGGCAGAACTCTAACAAACGGATCGCGGGCGATATTTCCCTCTTCCTTGTCCCATCCTCACCACTCACAAACACATAGATTTACAAGCACGTCACTTCCACACAAGTCGGGAGCTTACAACTTGTCTTCGGGTGGGCCGGCGCCACGCCGGTGGAAGATATCTGGCTTGGGAAAATCCCCGCAAGCAGATGCAGATCGATGCCGGATCTCGCCATCAGCGGTGGAAGGTGACCGCCACATCGCGCGATAAAACCTCCTCTACACTTACGGTACTAATGACCTTAGCAGTTGACGCCCCCGAAATCAATCAAACATTAAACATGTGCCTGATTTAGGGTCCCTTCACACTCGGCAGCGCTTCAAGTGGCGCTTGCTCGCAAAGCTTTTGTTTAAATGGAGAGATTCACACGATCGGCGCAATGGCGCTGCTGTGGCGGTTAGCGGCTCACTCCTGTCTCCAGCAGCGCAGTTTCGCTTCTGCGTCACCGCCAGTAGAACAGTTCTAAATTGCAGCATTCACACTTCGGCACTCGGAAGCGCTACCGAGATTACTTGTCGATAGGTTGATTACCGAATGGCCGGCACCCAAAGCGGTGACTCACGAATCCTTCCTTTCCCACGCTTAGCGGCACTGGTTGGTAAACGTGTGCTAAGGGACTCGCTGCTCATCGATGGGGCTGGTCAGTGGCTCCATGTGAAAATAATCTTATAAACGGAAAATATATTTAGGCGACTCAAGGTCATTTTTCGGGGCTTATCCAATTTTCTCTATCTCCTCTTGCTTTTCTTTTTTATCTCCCCTTATGTATGCACTAGTAGCAATCTGCCAACATTTGCGTGCGCATATTGCAAAGGAAATATGCGAGAGTGGCAACGGAGTAGTCAGCAGAAGAGAACAGTCCCATCTAATAAATGGTTTCGTTGTAGTCCACTTACTTCAGTATTAACGTCTTCTGGTACAAAGTATAATATTTTTCTGTTAAAGCGTATTATAGTTTGTAAATAGGCGAACATCATATCATTATTTCATAAACGCGTTATATAAACATCCATCTTTCGGATAAAGGAACTCAATCTACCTAAGCAAATAAGGTGATGCTTGATAGCTGAAAGTCCTGATGACTGCAGTGTAACTTACATGTTTGTATATGCTACATTAATATTTTACATAATTTTGTTTTAATTGCCCACATTAAGCACAATCTAGCGGAGACGTAAGCTTGCCCTTGCCCTTGGCATTAATCTAAAATTCGATTATGAGATACCTAATGGTATACTTCAAAATATATTTTCATATTGAGATGAACTATGACATATCAAAAGCCAGATGACAAAATTAATTAATGAAATGTTACGAAAATAAATGGCATGCCGCACCATTGCCATATTATAAATGCTGGTTGTTATTACTTTCAGTAATATTTCAGAGTATTTTTCCATCGATCATAAATTCCCCAAATAAAATTTCTATAAGCCGAGACCTCGTAATGAGCGTTGGATTTTCAGGCACACTCCTTTAATAATAAAGACCTGAAATATTGGTAAATAATTGTATTTATTAGTATTCTGCTTGAATCGAAAATAAAATACTGAGCTAGCCGTAATATTAATATTTTTAGAGAAAAAGTTTCAGTATAGAATTGTTATAGTTTGTTAGAAACAATTTCATATAAATGTGACCGTTAATCTACTTGGTTTTGACTTTGTTACGTGTCAATATTTTGCAATTATCTAGCCAAATTACTCGCATATAAAATATTTCAAGTTTTATCATTATTCAATTGATTTAAGATGAATTCATTGTTTTTATTTCCAGATTTTGTTCTGTTAATCTCTAGCTTATAGTTGAAATTATTACTTTTGGCAATGAAAGTGAATATAGCATTCAAAAACTCGAAAATCTCCAGAAAGTAGCTTCCTAAAAATTTTAATGGTTGTGGTATATTGATAATTGTTCTGAAAAGGCAAATAATTCTCAATGTAAAAATAGTGAAAATTACAGAAACTATTGTAGCCTTGTTCCAAAATAAAAATAAATACAATTAATACGTTTAAAATGTAAATGACTTTTATCGAATTTTGTTACATTGAAATGTTTGTGCTAAATTTAAGTGTTGCGTTTCGGAGGAGTAAAATTAAAAGATGTATAATTTATTTATAATGAAAATAACTTGTTCGTTTTTTCTTTTCCCTGCAGGTTCCTCAAATGTAGTCACAGGTGAAACCAGAAGCCTCCTCAGTGTTGCAAAGTCGGTAAGTGCCAATTTGGAATATTTACACACTAATCTCGATTCACAATTGCCTTCTGATCCGCGAGGTTGGATTCTCTTCCGCGATAATGTATTTTCTGCGAAAAGTAATTTAGTAATCGCCGTAGATTTGATATTCTCAAAGAAAAATTATACCAACATTAGGAAGAGTCGCAGCCTGATGAAACTGTCTTGTGGTAGATTACATTATCCGCATTAAAAGCTAAAATTCTGCCAAACAATAATACATTCTGTGGAAGGCACAATGTGCAGTAGGAAACACGGAGCGCACGATAATGCGGATATGTAACTGTTGCGCGGTCAACGCTAGGCACAGTTAAATTTTATCCCGCAGCGTTGACGGTGCTGATTTTGAGGTCCGAAAGCAATTTCGAATATCATCCTGTAGAGATACTCGGTACACATTTCATTGATTGTCATAAGATTCTTTGCAACAATTGTTTTATTTTTGTACTGTGAATAATCTGCACAAGAAGGTAAACATTTAAAAAAAAGGAAAACCGATCTATTGTATGTGTTAAGCATAGTTAAAACTTCGACATAATATACCCGTCATAAATTTATATTAACTTGTTTCTATATTCAAAATTAAAACTCTGAGTTTTCTTTTTAGTGGTGGCAAGTGGACAAAGTTTCGCCAATCAAACTTTTCGAAGAATCAAAGAGCATTGGAGGCTTCAATTTACGCCATCTAATGTACCAACAGAATGGCGCACCTTACGTTCAAGGCATTGTCAGCAAAGTGTTCGATCTATGGAAAGAAGGGAAGATCAAGCCGGTAGTGGATTCCACATGGGCTCTGGAAGATGTAAGTGTTTCATGTTAATACCAACTCTAAATTTTCCACAATTCTTTTTATAATATATGTAGTATTTCATTAAGCGACGAATTATTTGATTGAAATTTTCTACTAGAACGCGTATTGTGTTCCAGGTAAGGAATTTTGCAAATAAATTTTTTTAATTCATTTACATAGAAAATATTTAGAGTTGAATTTAAATATGTAAGAAATTATACGGAATTATTTTATTAAGTTTCCACGTATGCGCGATGACGCGCACAAAAAACGCGTGATCTTGTTATTTTAATGATCTTAGAGCTTCTGATCTGAGTGCATACCATTTTCAATTATTATTTTTAAAGCGACCAACCTTCAGCCAGGTAGGCACAATAGGATGCAAATATCAGTGACGCGAGTGATTCATTCCAAGCATTTGTGGTTATAGGTTCCGGAAGCCATGCAAAAGATGCATGATAGGAAAAATATTGGAAAGATTGTACTGGACCCTAACATGGAGCCTAAACCCAAACCGGCAACTCCCGCCAAAGGCAAGGCGAAGGGTGGAGACAAAGATGATAAAAAGAAAGAGGAAGAGAAGAAGGAAGAAGACAAAAAAGAGGAAAAGAAGGAAGAAAATGGTGAGCAGGCTGCACCTGCTGGTAAGTATGAATAATCTTAATCTCACAATCAGTCTGTAGAGATAAAATGAGCAGAGAGGGAAGGTTAATTTTTGATTTCAAATAATTTTACTATTACAAACACCAAATTCAATTCTGTAATAAAACGTAATGTATATTTGTTAAAAATACCTTCCAATCTTAGGGGGAGACTTACTCAAGACCCCATTTCCCCAAATAGCTTAAATAAACGTTAAATAAAATTAAAATTATCTTACATAATGTAGAGACCATATTTGTTGATTACTAGGTTCCTCCTTGCATAAGTCTGAGCTAGTTTTAATTAAGTTTTGTTTAAGAGCAGCTTGCGTACATGAGTAAATGTTTTTCCAATTGTTTCAGAAAATGCTGAGAAAGAGGCCTCGAGTTGAATGCATGATGAATGGGAAAGTGCTTATGTTAAAATCGACCACATATTGAAATTTGTGCAGTGTTATATTTTTGTGTAAGATATTAGCATAATATATTTATTTTGTCTATATATATTACAAATAGAAATGATTTTACATGTGTGTTTGTGGGAATAAATGCTTTGTATGGGAGATGTGTGTCACCGCCACGTCAAAACTATCTACTACGTACACATTCTGCCAAACACGACACACGGGTTTTTTGACAATTTTTCTAACGATTGCTTACACAATCACTTATTCATACAAAAAATTATTTTTCAAACTAGTTTGGACATACATTTAGATTCTGTGAAGATCTCTTTTCATACTGCTCTAGTGATATTTTGGAAGTCTATTTTGTACTGTGGGTGACTCAAGCACATACTTTGAGGGGGCCTACTTTTAATGGTAGTTTGTGAGTTGGGACTGAAGTCGTGAGTTTTCAAGTCCGTATGCCTATAGTTTATTTTCTCTTATACTTCTGCTTTGAATGTGATATTTGGACTTCTGTACATGCGGTCCAATTGTATGTATACCCAAGCAAGTGTAGAATTGTTACTGTTACTGCTGCCAAATGCCTGTTCACGTTTCATTCTGATGTTTGTCTGCTTGTTGGTGTGATGACAATGTCGGCGAGGATGCAGATGAGTTTGTTTCTGTGTCAACATTTGCATATATTGCTGTTAACCTATATCAATTTTGTGATTATAGTATCTTAAGCTCTGTGTTGAGTTGATTACTCTGCACTATAAGAATTAAGATTGTGTGCTTAATTTGCTGCATGTCTGAGACGGAAGATGACTCAATAAAATCAACTGGACGACTGTATTTGGTTTATTCATTCATACTTTCCTTCCTTTTTATTATCGGAACACAATGAACGGAAGTAACGACAGCTGTTGCGGGTAGAGGTCGTCGTAGGGTCATCTAGGGATACAGCGGGGATGGTTGGGTGGTTTAAACTTAAAAACATTCCAACCTTAATAGACATTTTCCCAATGTTTCATGAAAATGTCTATTACAAACCCTACAATAGGAATTATTAAAGTCGTAGGTTTCCACGGTCAGAGTCGTGCAAATTGGCTGTCCGGGTGACGACGCGTCGAAAGCTGTGATTGCAACTCAAGGCTGGTCTGACCAGCTCTGAGGAAGACCACAAGATGGCCGAAACGACGCCACCACAGCCTTCGCGACAGCCAAGATAATTTGCAATAGGAATTATTGTTCAAATGATTTCATTGAAAAATCTCTACGATTTTTAGTGGTAGTTACCCTCAGATTTTTTTAAAAAGACAATACATAACTCATTAATATTTTGTTTATAAAGGAAAGAGTAACTAACATTTTCCCAGAAAATTTCCTTTGTATTTGGTTACTTTAGGGTCCAGTTTTGAAGTCTTATTTTAAATGTTGAAGTAATTTACCCCTCATTACAAAAAAAGAAAAGGAAAAAAAAACACCACTAAAGTGGTCTTCAAGTGCGGTTTGTGAATATAATTTTTGTAACTGCGTTTGAAAATATACCATTTTCCTATGCAAAACAATAAAATCGGTTCTTTACATCCACCCTTTCGCAGAGCGATTTCTCCCTGTTAAAACATTGCTCACTGAAAAAGAAAACGCGCGAGACTTTATCAAAATATCCAAAATTCGGTGGGAAAGGGCACCTCAAAATGTTTTCTAATGTGACGTAGCGCAATTGAGTTAGAAAAAAATCCTCCATATTTACGTGTGTAGCCACTTGGTTTTCACAATTTTTGAAAGGTGAACTCGCGCACACACGTAGCACATACACGTATCTCACTAAACTTATGTTAGCAGCTTCTAAGCAATCAAGATCACAAATCTGCCGTTTGCTAAACAACTTCAATAAAATTATCATTTTTCGTAATATTTTACCTTGGAGTCACCTTGATAAGCACATTTATAGTGACGATGCTGGAATTCTTAAGTTAATATTTCTTAGTTCGAATAGGTCAGAATATGTTTTGGAAGCTGGCTAGAACAAGACTTCGTAAGTGGAGCAAGCGACTTCATGCCGTGTAGGCCGATGGATCACGCCTCACCACCGCCAAACAATGCAGCCGAACTCCAATTAATGGGAATAAGGCTGATTTGTATGTATAAAAATCCGTGTGATGGGGAGAGTTCTGAAATTAAGTAAAAAGGACATGTACAGAAAAATCCCAACTTATAGCCATCAAATTACCTTCGATAAGCATAAGAATAGAAAACAATAAAACTAGTAAGTTTCATAAAGAATTCTTTACCAACAATTTTCCCTCAAAAACTGTTTTGAATAAATGGAGTGTTACTGAACTAATTTTGCATTTGGCACACGCTTGATTTTACCTGAAGAGATTAGGAGTCCTATACACAAGCTGCGCGTTCAACTATTACTTCTGGTTTCAGCCTTATTTATATTAACTTATTAATTTTGGGTTTGTTGAGTACTGCTCCGGCATTTGCGTGGTTGAGTAGCAGGCCACAAGCATTCTCCTCCAGATAAGGCCTGAATTCGACTTACCTATTTAATAGCGTAAAAAAGCCTGCCACTGTCAGCACTCGAACCCTAGGACTTTCTGGTCAGAGGCATTTCAGTGACATCAGTTGATGCCCTGAGCCACCTAAGCCGGTTTCTCAAAAGAAAACGAAAATAATGACCAGTGTCTGCTACAACAGACGAGACACTTAATATGACATATCCGTGCTTGAATAAACACCTTCCTTGTCATGATGTGATTTTGGCAAAAAAGGATTATCACACTAATTCTTTCTAATTAAACAACTGCACAGTTAAGTTTGTTTAGAGCTCTAATAATTCTATACTTTTATCATTATTTGGCCAATTCATTAAATAATGTTAAAAGCGATAATAATTTTATTATTAGTAGAACATCTGATAACATAATTTCAGGAGCAGCCGGCCAAAACTGCTGTTGTAACCTAGGTGATGCTTTAGAACCCCAGTTGATTGAGTCCTGAACTTGTTATATTTCAAAAGACATTGCGAAGAAAATTAAGTAGGAATAGAATCAAATATACTTGTGACAAAAATTGAGCAACAGATGCATTGAATACGTGCCCTCATTCGTAATCCACGCCTTGTCGATTTAATCGACAGTTGCAAGAATATAATCCAGTGGCGTGTGGTGAAATTTTTTTCTAAGGAAGCAATTACATTTCAAATGGTAGATTTTTAATTATTCACATGGATAAGAACCGGAACAAATGGATAATTTAAACACTGAACCGACAAGCACATGCGGAGTCCACCACACGCGCGCTGTATTCAACTAGCCGATTGCTTCCAAAGGCGAGCTCGACTGAATGAGCCTCCGTGCACCCACCAAACGTGCCAGCATATCTGTTGTTCACAGCATTTCCTATGAGACGCTGGATGAAGTCAGCCCAGTACTTCCAAAGAGCTTTACAGGTGAACTCAACCCTATCTATTGGTTACAATAATAATTACGTGCTCATTTTGTAAAGATAAGATTGGACGCGCCCAATTGAAACTGTTCTGACTTGTAATTTAGAATCATTTATTTGCAATCCTGGTAATGTGTTATTAAAATGTAACATATCCTTGGAAATGATAGGGAAGCAATGCTTCCCTTGCTTCCATGGAATAAACGCCTCTGATATAATCGTAATATTTTCGTTGTCTCAAACCAAAACAGGCAACAAGTCATCTACCTAATATGGCACTTCTCTGCTACGTCGATTTGCGCTAGCACCTCTCATAAGCGATGTTTTGCCGTAACTTGTCGAATTCCGCCTGGATATTATTTCATAGTTAAACTCACATGTTAAAATTTTTTATTTCATAGTTAAAAGAACACGAGAAACTTTTATCTGCCTATATCACTGAAAGTTTCTCTTGGAATCATTAATATCGGGAAAATTCCGATTGGCGCCACCATGAGAAATTGGACAGCCCTAAGAAGGTCCTTCTACCAACCACTAGCCGAACTGTGCATATCTGTCTTCAAGATTATGCGACCAAACTGCGGTTATCTGACGGCAGATCCGGGCTACACAAGCGGAAGTTTCAAGCGCAATTTTCTACGAGGAAAATTATGTATTTCATTTAATTTTAAAATAACTTCGGCAGCGAACACTTCGCTTATGAATTTCTTGTGACCCTAAAATATATGGCAGATTTGACTAAAATGACAGACCATTCCCTTGTCAGAACAGCGAAATACGTACTATCAGACAAGAAGTTCGTTATTTTGTTTCCGAGCGCGTTACCACATGTGTGTTTCTGTTAGGGAAGTGTGTGTGTGCGAGTGTGTGTTAGGGAAGAGGATGTGAAGGCGTCGAAATAGCTCGGTTTTGCCTTCGAGGTGTAGGACAGCGAGTATTAGTGTTGAACGACTTGTATGAAAACACCTTGACTGGTTCGTGCAAGAGAGGGTTCTCAAATGACAAATACAGTGCACCGATTTAAGTTAAAATGTCTGGTTAAGAAAAGAACGTAAAATTTTAATGGCTGTCAACTCGAAAAACAGATGCACCATCGGTAACGGTTGTTAACTAGTGGGATTTAGTTAACGAACGTTAAAATTGTGCTTCCCATTACTCAACGCACTTTCTTACGAACTCGATTGTCGGTAATAGATGCTCTTTGACTTTCCTCGCGCGAGCGTGCCAGGATTTACTTAAAAAACATTGGAGCCACGCAATACATACCGATTGTACATACCGATTGTCGATTGTATTTTAGTGAAGAAAATGGATCCTCCAAGAAAGAGGCAGAAATCAGCCAATTTCTCAAAGTAAGAATTAAATATTTTACTGGAGCTGGTGGAAAACTACCACAGTATTGTGGAAAATACAGTGAATAGTACCCAACTCTCCAGGAAAACTCTGAATATTGTAAAAATCAATCATTACAGACCTTTGACCTGCAATTGTTGCGGGTAATTTAATACACTGTGCACTGAGAGATGCTGCTGTTGCACTAACTTGATGCACAATTCGCTGCGTTGTGGTCCTCTGCATATTTCCAACGTCGCTAATTAAAATATTAGGAATTCACCTGTGGCGCATATCTTAACGCAGTTAAGACTCTGTTTTATAGGAGAAACTGGAAAGTTTCTGTCTGTGAGAACTCTAACCTCTCACTCAAAATCTCAACCAAATGGCACCGTACTTTTGGTTAAAAAAGAAAACTTTCTTGAAACTTCCTTTCGCTGTAGTCATTGAAAGGATCACCTATATCCATCACAATTGTCCTTTGGGTTCTTTGATGAAACAAATAATCATAATAAAACATTTCGTGGAATTCACGATCGTCACAAACTGTTCTGTACGCCAACAAATCCACTACTAACTCTCGTTAAAACTACAAACGGGCCAAAAATGCCCGATTAAAGG
Organism: Teleogryllus occipitalis; assembly: GCA_011170035.1. Taxonomy (NCBI): domain Eukaryota; kingdom Metazoa; phylum Arthropoda; class Insecta; order Orthoptera; family Gryllidae; genus Teleogryllus; species Teleogryllus occipitalis. The sequence continues at coordinate 377,349 of BLKR01000747.1, read as the reverse complement.
TAACGGCAGCTAAGAAATATTAAACGATCATTAAACTTTGGTGCATCAGAAATCTAAGACAACAGCCGCTAAGTTAACACTTAACGTGAGTTAAATTTTAACCAATGTTGGTGCCCTTGGCCAAGACTGTCAGCACACATTGTCGTTAGAATCTGCTTTCCAACATGAAGTATTTGAAGAAAATATCCGTGTTACGTGTGTCCTGAGAGAAAAAAATTGATTATCTTGTATTATTCCTTATTTACACGTGAATGAACCACGCACATTTCGCTTTGCTCTGACGCACCAAAATAGCAGATAATGAAAAATATAGTGACACCGAGTTTCGAAAACAAGACACTGACCATGCATAAGTAATCCAACATGACAAAGCAGCCGGTACATGAGAATTTCTTCTGTTTTCACGAACGTTGCAATTCGTTACCCAGATGGCTTGGCCGCTGGATTTCAAGAATTAGCGTCCATAGCGTCTTAAGTTGAAAGGAGTCAATTTCTTGGAAGAACGACAATTGGACAGAGTGGTGGAGCGCTGGTTTCAACCCGGGCAAGGTTTTGCTGCGGTCTGGTTGGTACCCTGTAGTGAAGCATTTTCGAAGAGTATATTCCTTGGACCAGCCCGCTCTCTTCTGTATTAAAACTCGCGAGATTTGGATGAAATTAAAACTATCTCGAAGGCGGGACGTTTGAAATCTACACACATGCTGTTAATTTATTCCGAAGTCAGGTTATAATTACCTCTATTTGAGACCAAATTTGTGTTATTTTCAGCGCCTATGTGTAAACATAGGGTGAAGAAAGAAATATTGCGAGCTGTCTGTGGCTCGTTTTGAAGCTATTGCTCCGGAATTCGCCTGGTTTTTATAGGTGAGACCACGGAAAACTACCGATCAGAGCAGCCGACAGTTAGATTTCTTCTTCAGACAACTCCTGAATTCGTCCTCGTATCTACCAAGCCGAAATTGAGTGTTGGGACTCATACCTGGTCAGAGACGCTGCAGTGGCAGCACCTGTTATCTGAAGCCATCTCAGCCCGAAAGAAACGCTCGAGACTAAATGGAGCAATTGAAAATAGGTCAACAAATCAAATAAATAATTCATGTGCTATTTCCACGAAACCTAAGAGCTCAACAATTAACATTATTACAGCATCAGATACGTACTTTCAGATTGGCCATTAGTCAACGGACTCATTGCTAATGCAAAATAGCGATCGGGATTCTTTCAGCGCCGGGAATTGAGATTGGCATCCGAGGTCCGCGAAGCACGTCACGTGCTTATCACTTCGCCGGGAGTTGCGCTAGAGCAGGGGTTCTCAAACTGTTTTTGGTTCGTGGCACGCTGTTTCGCCGCACGGAAGTCAGCGGTCTACTGATAACACAAAATCAATCCTACTTGCTTTGGAGGCATTTCTCATACTACTGGCAACTGGAAGAAGACCTGAGAGGTCAAGAAATCCAAGAAGAATTCATGAACCGTGCAGATATCTGACAAAGAGATTTCAAAGTTATCTGAACAAGTCACAACAAAGTTGTTCAAAAGTATCTAAACAACTTCGTATCTACGTGAAAAAGAATTTTCGGCATTTACCTTCACTTAAAGGAAGTGAGCTACATATTTTTGTAGATCAAGAAATATGTATGTGTTCGTGATTTCTCGCAGGATTGAACAACTGTACGAAAAAGTAAACAAGCTCGCGTTCCTCATTCAATTGCAATGATTATGTAAAATTATTCATTGGACATTTTTCATTTTGAGCTTAAGTTATATGTTTGCATATTAAAAAATAACATTTAAAAATATTTAATACATCTGCCTATTCTATTTTGTCATACTTTCCTAACGAGATATTTTATTTTAACAGTATTGAAATTTTAACTTGTCTCATTAGATTTAAGATATAATAAATTAGAGGTACCCATTTTTAAAGTGGTTACATAAAAAGAACCAAATAACCGAATATTTGAAGTATTTTGGAAGTACTATTAGGCATGAACAATCGAGCAATAACGACGTGCAGTCTTAATTTCGGGGGCACCTTTTATTTAAAAATATTATTATTGTAAGAAAAAACATCGATTGTAGTTAATAGTAACTCTTTTATATACTTTCGCAATTACATAAACAAGTATTTGTAAAGTACTTGCACTTTTCATTTTGTTAAACATAAACAAAATGAAGGTATTGAAAACTTTCAACATAGCCAGAAATTGCGACCGCAGTAGTGTTTTGCCAATTCTTCCTATTTTCGCGGCACAGTCAACACAATCGAAACCTTATGGTTTCGAAAAGTTCACATCTATCCGAGGTTTGCCAGGCGCACATTATTCGAAAACGCCACATCTCGAAAGTGACATATTTGAGAATCACGCACGCTTAGATTATTTTAACGAACAACTTGATAGTGACATTTTAACACAACAAAGCTACAAGCATAATCAAATAATGAGCCGAGGGATGGATCAATGGATAAGCAGACCGAACACATACTTAGCTGGATTGACCAAATTATTTTTTAAACAAAATTTCGTATTAATTAGTAAATACGTAAAATATTTTAATATTAAATGGTAAAGGCTATAGTTTATGTTCGTATACATTTTGGGATAATTATTTCAACTCTATTATAGGAACCGATAGTCAAAACATGCCCCAGTGTTCCTCAAGATTTTCTCTAACCGGAATCGCTACCTAGCTAGGTCGAATTTAACCGCTGACTTGTGGAGAATTCCAGCGACCGGCTGGTCGGTAGTTTCTTCGATTAACACCAGGTGAATGCCTGAGCAGTACCCTTACAAACGGGCCATAGACCGCGCGCGATTTGTACATCGTCCTTGTCCCATCCTCTCCTCTTACACACACTTACACTAACATGCACTACACTGCCACACATGCCGGGAGACCGATCGGGAGCTTAGAGTTTGTCCCGGCTGGGGCGGTGCCCCGCTGGTGGGAGATACCTGGTTAAGGAAACCTTGCTAGCCGACGGTAGATCGGCGCCGGATCTCGCCATCCAGTGGGGGAAGATCACACCCACCTCCCGATGAAAAACATGCCGTACACTTACGGGACTTTTGACCTCAGTAGCTGACCTACCCGGAATCACTAACAACCAACCAAGCAAGAACAAAAAATGAAAAAGAAGAATAAAGCAAAAACCATGACTATCGATGCTCTCTAATGTTGAGATCGATGCTCCGTAACAAACAAGCCACGGGCCGCATGCGGTCTTTCCTTCCTCTTTCCTTTCCTCTCCTCATCCCTTACTTACACACACGTACCCTACAACCACACATACACACACCACACTACCACACATGTCGGGAGCTTAGAGCTCGTCCCGTCTGGGGTGGTGCCCCGCTGGTGGGACACATCAGGTTAGGATTAAACCGCAAGCCGACGGGTAGGTCGGCGTAGGACCTCGCCATCCTACGAAGATTGCCGCCACCTCGCGCTTTAAAAAATGCACTATATTTACAGGACTAATGACCATAGCAAGCGGGCACTTGGCGCGCCCGGTATCACGAATCAATAAATTCTCAATATTTTATCCTTCGACCCAGGGTGAGCAAAAATTGGCGTGGCCGTTTCGAAGTGACCAATGGACCGAGGGGGCAGTGAGAGGCGCGGCGCGCCCTTTGAGAACCCCTGCGCCGCGGTGGCGACGCGCGAGGCGCCGCTGAGGTGCTCGAGGTGACGGAGGGCAATTGGGTGCGAAGCGCTGGCAACGGCGAGGTGGGATGGACGGGGCGGGGCGGGATGGGATGGTATAACAAGGCAGGGTCAAGACAGCGGAGCGGGGAGGTGCGGGGCGATGCCGCGGGACAGGAAGGTGAGCATGGTTGTACAGCAGGGCGAGGCAGTTTGGCGAAACGGCGCGGGGCGGGACGGGGCGGGAAGGTGAGCAAGCATAGAGCAGCATGGTTGTAGAGCAGGGCGAGGGCTGGCGGGTCGGTATGGTGGAACGGACCAGGGCGGGATGGGTGGAAAGGTGAGCTTAGCGGAACGTGGTAGTGGAGCTGGCTGAGCGGGGAGTTGTGGGGGTGAGTGGCAGAGCGGGGCAGGGAGGGGCGGTGTGGTAGAAAGGGTCGGGTCTGGTCTGGTCTGGTCGGGTCGGGTCGGGTCGGGTCGGGTCGGGTCGGGTCGGGTCGGGTCGGGTCGGGTCGCGTCGGATCGGGTCGGGTCGGGTCGGGTTCGGTCGGTTTGGGAAGGCGAGCATAGCGGAGCATGGTGGTAGAGCGAGGCGGGGCAGGGTGGGACGGCTTGGTAGAGCCGGGTGGGACGGGCGAGCGTGTCGGAGCGGGGCGGGGAGGATAGGAGCGGCACGGGGTTGGGTACGAAGGTGAACGTGGCGGCTTGATAGGCGTGGTAGTGGAGGGGGTGGGCGGTGTGATGGAACGGGTCGGGGCTGGGAGGGGCGGTGTAATGGATGGAACAGGGCAGGGTGGGGAAGGTTGGTGTGGTGTGTGGAAGAGGGCAGAGCGGGGAGGGGCGGGCGGAAAGGTGAGCATTACAGAGCGTGGTGCTAAAGCGGGGCGGGGCTGGGCGAGCCGGTGTGGAGCGGAGCGGCTTGATGGAGAGAGGTGGCGCGGAGCAAAGCGGGGATGTGAGCGTGGCTGAACTTGGCGGAGGAGCGTGGCGCAGTGGGCGTGGAGTGGAGAGGAGGGGCGCTCGTGTCAATTAGGTGCGCGTCGTCGGTGGCCGAGCGGCAGGAGCAGTCGCCGCTGCGCAGCTTCAGCGGAGTCTGTGCTCTTGGACGTCTGCAGTCGCCGCCGCCGCCGCATGGCGCCCTCCAGGCAGTGAGTACTGGCCCACCGGTTCCAATCACGTCCTCCTAATGAACTCTTCTAAAAAAACTAAATAAACAAATGAAACACCTCTACATTTATTAACACAGCAGTAAAAACATTAAAAATGTTGGTTAAATACAATAAGTGATTTATTGTGTAACAGTTCATAATGAAAAACGAAATCAGTGGTGTGGAATTGGCACACAAAGCGTACAAAAATGAATATAAAATTTATAATTATAAAACAAAACATTTCCTGTGGTAGTTTGTAAATAAAATGAAATTGAATCATACGGTTACTAATGTGAGAAAGTACTTGATGTAGCACCTTTAGTTTTAAATCTTCACGGATTCAATTAAAACTCAAAAGTCGTTTCGAGGTTTCACTCAAAACTTAATATTTCATATTTCGAAAACAAAAGTACCTACAGGAGATTATTTAAAGATCTAACTAAAGATAAGATTCCATTAAGAAGAAAATCTCTATTTAAGAAATATAGTTCTCGGAGCGGCCTCGAAAACGTTTTGCAATTTTCGAAAATTCAGAAATTTTACTGATTTAGACCTGCGTCATTTTTGCTCAAGCTCTAATCGATAAAAACATTGAGCCATTTTAAAATCATTTTCAGAAAGTTATTTGAACTTCGTGTAAAGTTCTCTCAAAATTTAAAAGATTCATTTCAAATTCGAGAAGCAGCGACATCAGTCAGATTGATCAGAAAAATTCACTTTCGAAAACAAAATCATTACGGTTTAAGCGCAAAGGATCTCACACGGACGGACAAGAATTTCGAAAACAACAACAAACAAAAGTTTTCGGTATCAATTACGTACAAAACGTGTTTCTGGCAAAAAGTTTTTCTGTCAAAATATAGATACCTGTTTCTTGCGGCAATACACAACTTTCTCTTTTCGTGCTACACGAAAAAGTAAATCAATAACAATTATTAAATAAATAATAAAACCTTCGTTTGGTTTCACCGCAGACGCATAGCAACGTGAGCCCGAGAACTACGTCACTCGCTGTTCATCTACGTTTAATATGCTAGGAGCGTCGAGAGTATTATAATTCGATACCACTGCAACCTTTGACGGCTCATTGACTCACAATCACTCGTCGTTACACCATAACCGAGCACTAGGAAGAACAAAATTTATTTCCTACACCACTCACAACAAAAATACTTGCTTCACGACGGATGTCGCATTGCATTCCATTTGATTGCTCCGATACTGCAGAAACCTCTGATAACAGTAAGAGACTTACTACTTATGACAGTGTACCTGCGTATGTGTGTGTTTGGTAGTGCTGCATGTACAAAGACTATACTCCTCAGCATGAGTGTGATGTGAATATGGTGGAGAAAATAATCTTTACTACCTCTCCATCCCCCAGATGAACTGGTGATAGGAGAGAATGGCATATGGGAAGCGTGAATTGATGGGTGATGCTTTGGACATGAGAAGACGGTTTAAATTTTTAGGTCTAGGATATAGGCGGGTTAATGTCTTAAAGAGAAAGCATTGTAGGGGAGTCAGATTTCTTTATTAAGGTGTAGGAGGGGATTACAGGTTATTTTAATAACGCCGTTCCTGCGTTCATAAAGCGTGCACATTTTTGACGGACTCTGGCGAACAAGAGCAGGCAAGTCAAACTGCGCCCGGACAAGTAGGGATGGGCGATTTAATCGCGATTAGTACAATAGATTATTTTATACGATTAATCGAAAAACTGAAATTGATTATTCGACATCGATTAATAAACACATCGATTTATTTTTCCAATTTTAGTTCGATTATTTTAATTCAAATATTAATTTTCAAGACTAGCAAAATATGAAAGTACATCTCTCCTCTTGAACTTAAGTAACGGAGTTCCAGTTCTACTCATCTCTCTCCAACACCATTAATTTCATGTTAGTAAAACTAATAAATGAAAACTCATTGTGTATGATCTAATATTTTAGTGATGAAGTTATATTCAGTATGAAATAAGAAAAGGATAGAATTATCAGTTTTCCTAAAATCATCCTCAACTAAGTACATCTTTAGATTACATTTATTGGTGTTACTGTATCTAGAAATTCTACGACCATTTTCCTTTTAAACTGAGTTACAGTCGTTTCTCATGAGTACATGTGAAAATAGTATTAGGTATTTAAGTAAAGAATAAACAAATATTATTAATTATATCATGCCGTGCTTCTAAAAAACTACTAAAAGATTAATTAATTTACAAATTAACAATTTTATGCATTTTACATATTATTTAAAACATGTGGAATATTAATCAATTATATAAGATTAGTCGATTAATTCGGAACGATTAATATATTCTTTGCCTGTTTTTGTTTTGTGTTGTATTATTAAATGATTTTGTTGTATGTATGTAGCAATAATGTGAAATAAATGAACTAGTCTCTATGCTGCCTAGATCCTACTCTTAGATTTATAATATAACTATTACGGGTGGACAGTCTTTTAAGAGACAAGAAGCTTTGCTGCTAACATGAACATAGGAAGTAATGGCAAAATTTCACTTTTAAATAAACGCGATGACGAAGTCAAGATCCTTCGATTCAAAATATAATCCAATGGCTTCTCTAAAAAATGATCAAAGTCCAGGAATTAAATGATATACCGCCACTCCGGAACATTTGTACAATCCTAATTTTTAAATCTCGCGCCACTTTCTCTGGTCGCAGTGCTCGCGAACTCTAGTATGCTAGATACCTTGCCCGTGACCTTGACATGCCTGAACTAAAGAATCTGAATTGTGCTTAGTATAATCATAAAAAAACTGATTATAATTTCCAATAGTGTATTCGTACATCATTTTCAATCAAGTAGTCAGGTAGAAATACTTAAGAAATGTGGAAGTATTTGAGCAAAAATAATTCGAAACTGAAAATTGTAAAAATAATTTGAAACTGAATGCAATTATAAATTGTCACAATGTGTCGTTGCTTACTTACTCAAGTGCTCTTGGTAAATATTTTTCCTTCTGAATCTGAAAACACCGTTTCAATATTTAAAGGAAATAATGAAGCGATACAGTACCAAATATTTTATGACGAAATTTCATCAAAGAAAATGAATATATTACAAGATACCCAATACTCCGAAAGTAATTCCTTATCAATAGAAAGTCTTCATTTCCCTACCATCAAGTACATCATTTTGCAATTTCCTCTCATTGAAGTTTCTCCCCTTCATTAGAACACTTGTGTGAATTTTTTAATAATTATGTTGGAGAATACCGACAATTATCAAAGGTTCTCGTGATGCATTTAAGGATGTACACACGAGTATACCTACAGGTAATCAAATCAATTTAGTCACACCGATTTTCTTGTGCGACAAGTATCCAGGGCAATCTCTGATGGCACCATCCTTTTTTGTCATTCTCTTTTAACATCTGTCATAATTTGCGCTCTACGACCACTGCACACGCGCTCTCTTTCACTCTTTGTCCTCATTAGGGCCATCGGATGTTTTGCTTCGTCCTCTGGAAGAGGTGTATTGATTGCCAGGGAAACTGATGAACTTTTGTGGTAAATAGTATTGATGGGTTCATTAACATCTATTTTAATTAACTTATTAAAATTTATTTTTACACACTGCCCTTTAATTGCAAGAAACGCGACCTACTAATAATTCGATTTTAATTTATGTTTAATATGAATTCAATTCATGTTGATAATTTGTTCTCGTTATTAATATCTTTAAATTTTCATATGACACAGTGTTTTCTAAACAATTCTTCACTCAGCAAAAGGGTATATCACGCACTTCATTTGTTCGAATGACATCCAAAGAAAAGTGTGAATTCATCACATCTGGTAAATCATATTCGTATAAGAACTCATTGCTGCGATTTGCTCCTCCTCTGTAGTTCCCAAGTTAGAATTAAAAATTATTTTGTGTTATTGTTAACTGTTACTGTTGGGGAGAAGGTGGTAATATGGGAAGGTACTTTTACTTCCTGAAAATAAGGCTCAACGTATTGGATTCTTGGCTGTCCGGGATGAGCCGCGTCTCAGTCGATGGAGCTGACGGTTCGGCCATCTTCTTGTGACCTGCAAAGCTGTACTACTCTGAAGAAGGTCTTCAGCATTTCAGGTCTGAAGAAGGACACAACAAGATGGTCGAACCGTCAGCTCCATCGACTGAGACGCAGCTCATCCCGGACAGCCAAGAATCTAATGACTCCGGCCGCAGAAACCTACGAATCCAAGCTCAATGTACGCCACAGATTGAATAGTGAAAAAATCCTCAATGTAACCTTTAGTAGTTGACTGTATTAAATATCAAACTGGAAATCTCAAGTAGTACAGAAATCTTTTTCCGAAAGAAAATACAATATTGAGAAAAACACATTTTCGATATCAAGGCTTCACAAAACATGAATTTCTGTCTAAAAATCTGCCTTTCCTCCCTATAGCATTACAAACCTTTCCGTTCTAAAAAGCAATATACAAGAAACTAAAAATATTTGGCTTAACTTTTGCAATAATCCTCGTCCCAATATCAAACGTTTGAATAGAAATACCTATTTTTTTTTCATCAGAGTTCTCCCAGGAGTGTTGCATTCATAGCAATTGTTTGATTCATAATTCCGGGCGCGACAACTTCTAAAGTTCTTAGTATTGTAAGTGTAGTGCATGTTTTTTTCCTTGGGAGGTGGCGGTGATCATCCCACGCTGGATGGTGATATCCGGCGCCGATCAACCTGTCTGCTAGCTGTCCCTGCCGGACGGGGTTCTCAGCTGCCGACTGCTCTCTCGATATGTGTCGTAGAGTAGAGCATGAAAGTGTGTGTGTGTGTGTGTGTGTGTGTGTGTGTGCGTGTGTGTGCGTGTGTGTGTGTGTGTGTGTGTGTGTGCGTGTGTGTGTGTGTGTGTGTGTGTGTGTGTGTGTGTGTGTAAGGGGAGGGTTCAAGGATGGGGAAGGAAGATCGCGCACGGTCTGTGGCCCGGTTGTTAGAGTACTGTTCCAATATTCGCCTGTTCTAACAGGAGAACCTCTTAATAGCCTGCCGCTAGAATCCTCCTCCAAAACGCGCGTGTACCCGCCCTACCCATCCACCTAGCGGCAGCGCTGAGAGCAGCGGGGCGTGGCGGGGCTTGTGCGTTGCAGCGTGGGCGGGTCTCCGCGGGCGCTGCTGGTGGGGCCCGGCGGGGCGATGAAGTCGCCGCTGCACCCGCTGGCGCTGCCGCACACGCCCTTCGGCCGCGGGCCGCCGCCGCCGGCCGCGCTGCTGCACCGCCACGCGGCGCCGCGCTCCGCCTCGCCGCCCCCGCACCTGCACTGCCCGCCGCCCCCGCCGCCGCCGCCCCCGCCGCACCACGCGCACGCGCGCCCGCACTCGCACGCGCACGGGCCCCCGCGCCGCGACCGCTCCGCCGCCAGCCTCGAGATGGCCGCCAGCGACCAGGTGAGCAGCGCACGCCTGCGCCATGACGGTTTTTACTTTCTCGTATACATACGTAATTTGTGCTTGAAATTCATGGAATTTATTAAAAAAACATTTGATTTTTTTATTAAAAACCGCTGAAAATGTTATTCCATGGATAGAACAAGGTACGCTTAACGAATGTGGCAGATCTCATTTTCGTTGAACTCTCTGACTTTACGAAAATTGCAAATTTAGAAATAATGCGAGAAAGCACGTGCTGTGTAGCACCAGTAGTTTCTCAATATCATTCTGTAGTAATTTTAAATTCCGAGGCCATCTTTCTGGACACAGCAAGTAAATCTTCTAGTCATATGGAGACGAAGCAAGAGAAACAAAAAGAACTCCAGAATCAAGGCACCAGAAATGAAATTCAACACTCTTGGCTACACAATTTTAAATAAACAAAAATATTGAGATAAGAAAGGAATTGGGAGTCGACCACTGTTGGAGAAACTAAAAGAAATAAAGAGTGTACGAATATTTCGGAAGGATGCCAAGCAAAAGGCTACCTGCACTTGCAGGGAACTAGAGATGCAGAGGAAGGAGGGGCTCAAGAAGTCCAAGGAGGAAGTGGACTCCGGAACAGATTCTAAGACCCTAACTCCTGAAGTGCCAAAGAAGATTTTAATTTAGGTGAGGAGTTAGTTCCATTTTATAGGACTTGTTAGAACCTTTCTGAATCCTTAGTGACAGTTTCGTTTTTCAAAGCTTACGGATGTTAAAAAAAATCGAAGCTCTCACCATGCCTAATGGCTTCGTGGATACTCCGCCCATCTCTTACTGCCAAGCCTGCTCATAATGCCTTTAAAATATTATTTTAATATTTGTGGATATCAATAACTGTTATGCAATCGGAGCAACGTAGTGAATGTTGAAAAAAGAACGTCGCCATCACTGGCGGAAAAAAGAACGTCGCCATCCGAGCTCTTCTGGTGTGGGAGCATCTCCGTCCCGAAAAACTTCCTCTCTCTTCCACAAGATGTATGCACGATGCATGCCATGTGTAAAAAGCAGAAACTGTTACAATGCCGAAGGCGTGGCGTCACTACGCTACAGGACGAGGGAAGAATTGACCGACGGCGACCGTTGAGTTAGGGGGGGGGGCAGATTGCAATCAAAATTTAGCGCGTGTGCAGTGAAACTGCAAGTTTATTTTTTATTTATTTCACATAGATCAGCAGTTGTCGTGTTTGAGCTTGACATTGACTTACTCGGAGTTGTTAGTTCCCATGCGGATTTTTTTACGTTTGTTCAAAATGTTCAGTTGAAAGTTCAAAGAAACTGCATAAATTAGTATATTGACGAATGCTTAATCACAGAGTTGTATTTGTTGTCATCGTATTTTTACTAGGAAAACAAAGATAAATTTGAGATGTTCGTACCAAAATGACTCATTTATTCCATGGAAGCCTGCTTACAAATGGATGCATGAGATATATAGATGAGAGCGTGTATAGAAACATTTTGAGACATTTGATCTGTGATGAGAGAAGTGAAGAGTTTTTAGGCGTTAAAGGAATATTGCTAAGCGATTGTAAGAAATAAATGATTGAAATCAACTGAAGAATCCGAGCAACGGAAGAAACAGTATCAACCTACGATTAGTGAATGTGGGATGGTTAATATCATCATTCCAATCATATTTTATTTGGAGAAGCAAAGATGAGGATTGACAATACGTTCCTCCTTTTTTCCATGGTCTATTTTTCAAGGTATCACAGAGAATTAGAAAATATTCAACATTAAGAACGAAGGAAGAGAATAATCACTTTGTAGATTAATACCACTTTGCTTCAATCTTTTAGACTCAAATTATGATTATTATGATTTACAAATTGATAAAGACATGATTTACAAAAATCATTGTAACGAATAGCAAACTTGAGTGATTTCTAAAACTCGGAGTGTTTTCCATATGAGATGCTCTCAATGGAATATTTATTTTAGTAATTTCAATCGTTACTAAAAAATAACATACATAGACAATAAAACACGCAACAGGCCGGTATATGCCTTTTATTTTCTTCGAAGAATGATTTGTATGACCCAATCATGTAATGAAACAACGAAAGGAGACATTCATGTCTTAATGTAAAAACGTTCACCTTGTACTTTCACGTTTCGCAATATGGAACGCAGCCAAAGAGACCAATTTAGGATGGCGCGCCACTGACCATGTGTACTAATTTCTCACGCAGCATCTTTCCACACGTCGATGGAGGTCAACCGTTCATTGAGACTGTGAATGTATCTAACGTGATGTATTGAATACTTATGTACATTTTTAAGGTATGAATCAGTTCGTGATAAGCATATGGTATGGTATTCATTTATGTCATTTAATGGGAGAAATTCATGATTGCAAATTAATTTCCAAATTAGATTTCTTGAAAATTTTCTGGGATTTTATCTTTCCTCAGACGTCTTGTGTTGGTAGTGCATTATGACGTTTGTCCGTTTGTCTGTAGATACTCGGCAGGTACTTCCTTAGAATTAATCTCAATTGAAATTATCACATTTGAAACTCGAAACTTTTATTTCGGGAAACTGAGGAGACAAAATATTCAAATACCGAATTTTATATTAAAGAACTGATCATTAAATTCGCAAATCGTACTGCAAACACATTACATTACATGAAAAACATAAAAGGACTTCCCATACAGAAATAAAGACATTTAGCATCAAAATAGCTGTCTGCAATCTCACCATTCCACCAATTTCATAGCGTCATACCCACAGGTATTGATGGGCATCACCACTGGATTTAGAAAATCAGAAAAAATAAATAAAAAGAAAGAATTGGTACCAAAATTTTCACAATATGCTAAAGGTCGAGTGTATCAATATAACATGACCGGGAGCGGTAGCTCAGTGCATCAACTGATATCACTGCAGCGCCTCTGACCGGGAAATCCTAGGTTCGAGTCCTGATGGCGGAAGGATTTTCGACACTAGCTTTTCAGCTACTCACTTCAGCAGCTGTCTTGAGGAGAATTCTAGCGGCCGGCTGCTCTGATCGGTAGTTTTCCGTGGTTTCTCCGATCAACACCAGGCGAATGCCGGAGCAGTACCCTAACAAACGGGCCACGGACCGCGCGCGATCTGTCCTTCCTCTTCCTCGCCCTATCCTCGCCCCTTACACACACACACTTACACTAACACGCACTACACCACTACATATTCCGGGAGACCTGTCGGGAGTTTAAAGCTTGTCCCGGCTGGGGCGGTGTCCCGCTGGTGGGAGAGTCCTGGTTAGGGGGAAACCCCACTAGCCGACGGTAGGTCGGCGCCAGATCTCGCCATCCAGCGGGGGAAGATCACTGCCATCTCCCGAGAAAAAGCATGCACTACACTAACGGGACTAATGACCGAAGCAGTTGACGCGCCCGGAAACACGAAAAATCAATCAATCAACATAATATGCCTCTTGTACTGCACGCCGAAGGAGAGAATACTCATCTCAATGGAGCGTGTAGGTAATGTGAATGCAAAGCTAACACAATGGAACCACTCAGAATGGTGAATGCAAATTTGAATGTAAATGTAAACATAAGGAAACGTTAACGTAAATACGAAACTTATCAAAGCTTTTTGGCAGCTAGAATTCTTCTCCAGACAGGAGCTCGACGTAGCTGAATTCGAAAATCCCTCACCGTCGGGACTCGAACCCTAGAACTACCCGCTGAGAGTCGACAGTGGCAACAGTTATAGGACTTGAGCTATCTCACTCGGAACCTGTTATGTTAAATCGAACGTTTATGTCCGCAGTCCAAATTATCGGTTCCATTGCGAACGAAGCGTAGCTCCAATTGTTCGTGAAGGTTCGAGGCGGAACGGCGTGGAGCAGCGGCGTGGATAGTGATGGCAATTTTACCAAAACGTCGATACATCGATTTTCCTATCCATTTTCAATTACAATACGTAAAAGGGATAAATTCTATTGTTTGGTAACCAGCATATTAGTAATATATTAATAAAAATTATTATCGAATATAAAGAATAAAATTATCAATAAAGAACATTTTGTTTCTCTACTTTACCCTTTAGTCAATTCCATTAATACACCATCTAAGCAAAACCAACGAAAATTCCCTCAGATTGCACAGGCAAAATATTCAGCGTGATAAAGATGACGCAAAATAACGATATGGCTATGGATTGCTGCTACTCTACAATGAGCTTAAAACCCTTTATTTAAAAAAAAAAAAAATTTGATAAATATCGATGCCTTTGCAACAAAATATCGCTGTAAAGAAAAGATCAAAAGCAAAATATCGATGTTGATATATCGATGTTTCTGGTGGAAAACATCGATGTTTTTTGCCATCCCTAGGCGTGGAGCTGCGTGGGCTGGTGACGGTCAGACACAGACGCGTCGCGCTGCCGCGCCGTTGACTTCGCACCCAGGGCGGGTCAAGGAGGGTCACCGCGTCTCCCGAATACTAAGGCGCTCGCCCCCCCTCCCCCGGCACACTCACACACACTCCCCGGAGCGAATCCTGCAGTTCACGGTATTCCACGTCACTCACGACTCGACAGCTGGAACTTTACGCTTCCCAAAAACTTTTCCGCGAAAATAATTTTAGGATAAAGTTGACTCGCTGTCACTCGCGCGTTTCCTAGTTGGCGAGGCACCAACCGTCCGTCCACGCGGTTTAATAAATGTAAAAATTGCGAGAGATGTAGCGTTTTTCGTTGACGCAGAAGAACATAATGTAAGAACGTATTTGGCATTTTGAGTGGATTGTCCGACTTTGCCGGTCAGCTAACGCCCCCCCCCCATGCCTGGTACTAATTTAACTATTATTAAGTTGATCCCATTCAATTTAAAAAGTTAATTTTTAAAATTTCATTATATTTTCATTTGCTCAAATTGTACAACGTTTCAACGATGATATTTCTCGTCTTTCTCAGGTACTGAAAAAATAATTTTATCAACCTGTATCATAAGTTACAAGTTACTAGTTAATTATTTGTTCAAAATGTTTGAAGCTTACCCAGAGCAAATTATTATATTTCTTGACTCATATAAATATAATTTAATTCCGACGCTTAGGGGGTAAGAGTGACGTGGCTTACATAACGTATTTCCTTCGCCGTAACTGGCAAACCCCACTTACCTGACCTTTTATTCGCACACAGCTACAGAAACTAAGACGACTTTAAAGGAAAGCTACAACTCTAGTTTTGCCTCTAACGGGAACGAAACCCGAGATCACACCACGGGAAGCTACTACGTATCCCATGAGCTATCCTTGAGGCAGAATATCACGTATTTATTATTGACTTTACCTCAAAATGGTAATTATTTTAGTGTCATTGTTCTAGCCGGTGTGCATTATAGAAGTTGTTGAGGCTGCAAAATAGCTTGAATTTTTTAGGAGAGCATCAGACGATTTGGGGTGACAACAATACTCCTTCCACCTTTTCTCCCTTGCCGCAGGGGAAAATTCTGAAAGCAATTTTTTTAGGAACTGTTAGTTTACCTCAGCGTAAGAATTATTGAGTATTGAAGAAGTTGTCAGTACTACTTCGTCTGGGCGAAAAGAAGATCGCTTTCTGTCGTAAATCGAGCGTGATAAAATATTAAGTAGAGGCTCCGCGCCAAAACTCTGGTCACGGAGTCTGCACTGCTGCGAATTTGACCACTACCTTCATAACATTCTAGCGTTCATTTCCTTTGCTCTTTACATGAGCCCAGTGTGCAACCACTCGACTTCTTGATCTTCAAACAATGCGATCACGTCGCGTCGTAAGTATAAGGAGCAAAGATTCCTCGAATCGCGACAATATGAAATGCTCTCTCCTCGTTTCTTGGTGTCCGTCCGGTGGCGCTGTCTGTCGGCATTTCTTAGAAAGCAGATCATCCGTTCCAAAGAGTTTCATCCATAAAATGTTTTGCCTTTCTCTCTGGAAGCCGTTTTTTACAGAAAACATATAAGTCCAACGCGGGACGTTTGAAATGTATACCTTTTGCTGTTAATTAGCGCCAAGGAATTGCTGAAATTGATTGAATTCAAAGTGCGGCGCCAAATTTGAATTAATTTTGACCGCCTATGTGCCAACAGTAGTTATTAGAAAAAGTATGAAAACACGGGTTAATTACGTGTTCAACGCTTTCATTTAAAATTCATTATTTTTGTATGTTTTGAAAAATGTAGCACTCGCCTTTCGTTAGACTAGAAGCGATAGTTTCCGAGCACTTACTTTTCCCGCCCTTCGGACTTATTAGACAAGCTGCTGCCACACCATTACACAAATGTATTGCGTGAACTCCCGGGTTAACTAGTAGTGCTACAACAGTACATACTTGCTCATACTGTTCCTAAATTCGCGATTTTCGAAAACTCAAAGAGTTCAACGAAAAGCCATGTTTGTAAAACATTTGAAAATGTTGTCGAGGTTTCATATAAAGGACCCTTAAAAATCAAAACATCCATTTCAAACTCAGGAGGCCTCGAGTTTTTTAATTCTGTTGGAGAATATTAATTCTGGAGAAAAACGACTGAACGGTTTACGTGCTAACTTTGATCATAGACGGGCAGCCGTTTTGCTGTCAAATGTTTTTTCAGTATCAAGAACCCACAAAACATGAATTATGACTATACGACATGTTAGAGATTTTGTGCCGAAAATTCGCCGTTTTCCAGCGTACGATTACAATACTTTCTCATCATACAAATAACGGGCGGGGTGGGTGGCCCCTTTGAAGCGGGGTTGCTAAGCCGATGGAGCGACCGCGCAGGAGCTGATGCTGCGCAGCTGGCAGCGCGATGGGCATGCATCCCCCCTAGTTCTCTTATGGACGGAAAGCGCGCAGGAGCTGATGCTGCGCAGCTGACAACGTGATGGACGCACCATTGCTCCTAGTCCTCTTATGGAGGGATTGAGCACAGGAGCTGATGCTGAGCATCTGGAAACGCGATGGGCGCACCATTGCCCCTAGTCCTCTTATGGACGGAATGCATGCAGGAGCTGATGCTGCGCAGCTGACAACGCAATGGGCGCACCGTTGTCCCTAGTTCTCTTATGGACGGAATGCATGCAGGAGCTGATGCTGCGCAGCTGACAACGCGATGGGCGCACCATTGCCCCTAGTCCTCTTATGGACGGAATTCGCGCAGGAGCTGATGCTGCGTAGCTGGCGGCGCGACGGGCGCGCCATCGCCCTGGGCGCGGCGTTGGGCGTGCTAGTGTTGGTGCTGGTGGCGGCGGCGGCGGCGCTGCTGGGCGCGGGGCCCGGCCCCCGCCCACCGCGCGACCCTTTCGCCTCCATGCGCGACGTGCTCACGGGCAGCTTCATCCCCAGGCACTTCAACGCCACCTGGCTGCCCGGCGGACACCTCTACTTCCTGGTACGGATGCTTCTCTTCCTCCTCCTCCTCTTCGTCTTATTCTTATTCTTATTCTCCTTCCTCTTCTTATTCTGCTCCTCCTTCATTCTCTTCTCTTCATCCTTTCTATTGTTGTTGTTCTTCTTCTTCTTAGCTTAGGTGGCTCAGGGCATCAATTGATGTCACTGCAGTGCCTATGAGGGGGGTTCTAGTCACGAGGGTGGCAGGACACTGACTTGAGAACTAGGTCTGGAGGTGAATTCCTGATACTGGCTGCTCTGATGGGTAGTTTCCGTGGTTTGTCCAATCAACACCAAACGAACGACGGAGAAATACCATAACAAATGGTCCACGAAACGCACGTGAGATTTCCTTCCTCTTCTTTGTACTGTCCTCACCCATTACTTACTCACACTCCCATTACATTCACTACACTTGCACACACGTCGGGAGACCAGACCGGAGTTTAGAAATTGTTCCGGCAGGGGCAGTGCCATGATGGTGGGAGATACCTGGTTGAAGAAAACTCCGCGAGCCTACATGTAAGTCTGCTTTGGATCTCGCCATGGAGAGGGGGAATGTCATCGCCGCCTCCTGCTCTAAAACATGCCCTATACTTATATAACTAATGACCTTTGCAGTTGACGCGCCCGGAGTAGCTAATAATCAATCAATCGCTCTACTATTCTATTATCCATGTCGGGGTACCAATCAGGAACCTAAACTAGATCCCCCTGAGGCTTTGCCTAATGTGGGAGATACTTGGGGAGGATTTTTCGGAAGTCGGCGTGAAGGTCGGTGTCGGATCTCACCATCCAGCGAGAGAGGAACTTCCTGGGATGATAACATTCACTACACAAAAGGGACTAATGACCAAATCTGTTGACGTACCCAGAAACATCAATCAATCTTATAGTCCTCTTCTTTCTCATTTTACTTTTTCTTCTCCTTCTTCGTTTGAATACTTTGAAATCGGTTCATAGGGTGGGTTGTGGGAGTGATTCTACATTACGGGTGTATCTACCTCTTATACATTAGTCTCGTAAGTGTAGTGCATGATCTATCTTGGGATAAGGGGTGGTGCCTTCCCCTTTGGAATATTCGATCCGACCTTCACATCGATTCGCGGGGTTTGCCTTCCTTCAGATGTTCTCCACCAGTAGGGCACCGCCTTGGCCGGAACTAAGTCAAATGTGCAGAGAAGCCGGACCCCACAATTTTCCTCCAGATAGCGGTTGAAATCGACCCATCTATGTAGTTAGTGTAGAAAATCCGACCTTGATGGGGCTGAAAACCTAGAACCTCCAGGTCAGCAACGCTGCAGAATCAACAACTATAATGGCTCTGAGCCACCGCAAACGGCATTCATCTTCTTCTGATTCATCTTTCCGTCTAATTAATTCTTTTTTCGTCTACTTGTATCTGTGATTTTCTCTTAGCCTGTTTTTGTGCGTTAACACCGTTGACACCGTATTTATTGTCCTGATAAGTGTCTCACGTGTTGCCTATCCCTCTCATTAGGATGAACACGAGCAACCAACACTGATGAAAATGAAGAAACAAGGGGACTCTATCTTTGCTTACAATCTCATAAACAACGAAACGATGGAGGCGGTGAGTATTTCTACCTACTCGAACTTATTGGCATATAGGAAACAATTTACTCACTCGTCAAATCTAATGTTTACTTTAACAAAACAATGATATAGTATAATGAATTAGTTTACATTTGTATTGTATAATTTTTAAAAAAGACTTAAATGTCTGTAACAAGTAATGTACTTCAGCTCGCGGGTCAATGACCCCCATCTCGATCGGGTTTTTGTCCAGTTTCCCTGATCCATTGAGCAAATGCTGAGATGGCCCCTTGATTTGCTTCTGGACGTAAATGTAGCTTCACCATGCGCACGTTTTGTTGAGCTTTCCTTTTGCTTGTAGTGGTAGTAGAGCTTAGGGTGAGTTTCTATTTGTGAGCAATAGAGAAAGATCAAATTTGTTCGTTCGTTTACCGTTACAAATAAGTTTTCTTTAATTCGGCAACGAAAATATCTAGTTTTTGAAATGTTAATCTGTCGCTTTTTTCAATTTGTTGTTATTATTATTATTATTATTATTATTATTATTATTATTATTATTATTACTATTTTTCATCTTTCAACTATTAATAGTTAAATTATTGGGAAGGGATTCTGAAACTCAAGAAAGCGTGCGCAGATGATTTTCTCCCCCATACGTCAGATACAGTTTTTGACTAAATAAATAAATAAACAAATACATAAATAAACTCATCACATTAAACACCTAGTCCAAATTTGGATTAGGTTCAAAATTTGGTGCACATGGTATTGACATTAACTTAAGCTAAATGAAACTTAGTACAGAATCCATTGCTGCAAGATGTACAAACATTTTGTTTAACTTGCAACAACCATTTATTATTGTTTGTGAATGTGATTGTATTTTGCGTGAATGTTACAGATAAGAAAATTGGTGTGGGCGTTCGCTTTCATCCCATCACCCGACGCCAAATATATTCTTGTGAAGCACGACACACATCCCGTACGTCCCGTCCCAACTTCGTTTGAGCCAACGACGCGGTGTCCGTAAGAACGCGTTCAATAGTTAAGCATATTGAATGTACTGTCCTGCTTATTGCTTACAGAGGTATTATTGAGTTGTAAATCAGAAAATCACTCTGTACGATTAGGAGTGTAACCCGCTAACATTTCGGTGAATGAGTTCCATACAACGTGCAACCGCAAGAACAATGAAGAAACACAAAAAATAATTTATTGGTCACTTGCCAAATAATTTACTACTTATATTATATAAAACAAATAAATGAGAGTTTGTAATGCATGATTATTTACTATATAAGACACAAAGCGTAATACATTTTGAATGAGGCGTAAGGAATGATACCTCTTCTGCATAAATTCACTTCCACTATGGAAAGGCGAGAATCATGCTTTGTTCGCAGATGGACCCTAACACCGACACTGAAATGCAATTGGAGCTAGTGGACGTCGCTACCCAGTAAGTATTTGAACGAGTTTATTCGTCAGTCTTTTTGTTTGTTCAGCACATCGGGAACTTACGATCGTAAATTCCCAATTTTACATCTACAAATTACAATTTTTTGGTCTCTTTGGGACCAATCCTTGTTTACCTATCGTCTTTGGATGCACGTAGTCATTACCCCACAACACAAAAATCTCTCTTCTGGTTTATGTCCAGTTGTTCTAACTTAGAGCAACTGGAAATAATCAGAAGACTCGGTTTCGAGTCGCAGTAGGGGTTACAATTCTTTGAAAAAAAAAATTAAATACACAAGTTCTTTGAACAAATTTGATTATTAAATATATAAATTCTTTGAACAAATTTAATCATTAAATACATAAATTCTTTGAACAAATTTAATAATTGAATACACAAATTCTTTGAACAAATTTAATTATTAAATACATAAATTCTTTGAACAACTTTAATTATTACTACATAAATTCTTTGAACAAATTTAATAATTAAATACATAAATTCTTTGAACAAATTTAATTATTAAATATATAAATTCTTTGAACAAATTTAATTATTACTACATAAATTCTTTGAACAAAATTAATAATTAAATCCATAAATTCTTTGAACAAATTTAATCATTAAATTCATAAATTCTTTCAACAAATTTAACCATTAAATCCATAAATTCTTTGAACAAATTTAACTATTAAATACATAAATTCTTTGAACAAATTTAATTATTAAATCCATGAACTCTTTAAACGAATGTAATGAGAAAAGCATCCTTCTGTGCAGAGGTCTGCGGGCGGTGGAGGGGCCGCAGGGGCGCCGCATCCAGCAGGTGATCTGGGCGCCCAGGGGCAACGCCTTCGCCTTCGTGCAGCGCAACGACGTCTTCTACGTGCCCAGCGCGGCCGACCAGCCCCTCAACGTGCTGCGCGTCACCCACGACGGCCAGTTCGGGCGCATCTACAATGGCCTGCCGTCCTGGAGCTACAAAGGTGAGCTTCTGCTAGCCTGCAACGGAACTCACGTCACCCCCCCCGATAAAGTCAGTAGCGGATTCGGTGGTATAACGGTCAGTGTACCGGACTGTTGTACCCGAGTTTGCGGGTTCAAACCCGATCGAAGCCGTGAAAAATCCCTCGTACGCCTTCCTTCGGAGGGGAAGTAAAGCCGGCTGTCCCATGTAGTAGATTTACTGCATGTGAAAGATCCTCAAGTCTAAAAGAAGCCTCTGAGCAAAATTGAGATCCGCCAGTTTCGTCGCCCAAGATAATACCTCCTTTCTCCGCATGGTGGTGAAAGGAGCGTATCGAAATTTGCGTGGTTAGACGGAAGAGCGGGCCTGATGGCCCGAGTCTCGCCACGTAAAATAAGGCATTAACTAAACTGAAGTATCTGATTAAATGAAATAAGTGTGGAATGGCTGTATTGAAAAAGACGGTGATTCAAAAAGTTGTAGTGGTAAAGGTGGCTGAGGGCATCAACTGATGTCACTGTAGTGTCTGTGCTCAGGAGGTCCAAGGGTTCGTGTTACGACGGTGGCAGGATTTTCGACACTAGCTATACGAGGGTTTTCGTAACGTGGCGCCTGGGGGACTTGTCTTCACGATGGAATATGGCGCGAATTTTTGCGTCTTTCTCGATCGTGTCGCCAGACGTTGCATTGTCGCGACATCATCAAGCAGTGCTGCAGATCAAGCGACATTTAGCGACACTACTGAGAAAGATGCGAAAAGCCGTCTTTCTCGATCGTGTCGCCAGACGTTGCATTGTCGCGACCGCATCAAGCAGTGCTGCAGATCAAGCGACATTTAGCGACACTACTGAGAAAGATGCGAAAAGCCGTGCCATATTCCATTAGGAAGACAGGCCCCCCAGGCGCCACGTTAGGAACACCCAAGTACGGATTAGTACGTCGAATTCAGCCACGATCTGGAGGAGAAGTCAAGCGGCCGACTGTTCTGATCGGTAATTTTCAGTGGTTTCTCCAATCAAAACCAGGCGAATGCCGGACCAGTTCCCTTTCAACCGGGTCACGGACCGGACTTCTCAAATACACATACACTTACATGCACTACACTAACACACATGCCGGTAGACCGATCGGGAACTTCGAGCTTCTTCCGGCTGGGGCGGTGCCACGCTGCTGGAAGGTTGGCGGTTGGTGCCATGCTGCCGGGAGGTTGGTGGGAGGTGGGCGGTCAACCTGGTGGGGGAAAATCCCAGCAAGCCGACGTAAGTCGACGCCAGATCTCGCCATCCAGCGGAGAAAGATCACCGCCACCTCCCGCGATAAAAAACATCCACTACATTCAAGGGACTAATGGCCTTAGCGAATAATGTGGCCGGAATCAGTACTCAACCATGGAGCTATTGTTTTGTCAACGAGTTAAGTCGTGTCGGTAATTCGACGTAAAATGCGTTGAACATTTTTTGGCGAGATTCATAAAGACGACACAAGAAGAATGTTTCATGTTAATCCGGTGAAGGCCGTGCAATGGTTGTTTCAAACTGGCAAAGAGTTCACTTAATACAATTACCTCAACACGTACAACCTTTTGAATAATCTCTATCTTTTCAGCGCATTTCACACACGTTCCTTTTAATAATATCCTCTAGCTGTTTATTGAAAAGATACTCGAAGACGGAGTAATTGTAGTACAAAATTGGAAGGGGATCATTATATGCATTTAAAGTGAAAACCCTTTCAAATTCTAGAATATATAACCAGAATCGAATCACTAGATACTTTAAATTGTGAATAGTCTCAAAATGTATGAAATTCATTGATGAAGAGTAGATTGGCGATGATTTAAATACATTTTTATTGACTTTGCATTAAGCACCGCCAAGGGCAGGAATACAACTGCCTGAGCGGGCGAAACCCGTGATGCAGCTAGTTACTAATACTGATAGAATAAATTCGTGCACTTCACGATATTGCCTTTATTTATACATAAATAAAATGTTTGTTCTCTTTTTGACATGTTGGCGGTGGCTGCTGCTTCAGTCGAAGTGTTCAAGGACGACCCAGCGATGTGGTTCTCTCCTGATGGCACCTACTTAGCATATGGCTCTTTTGACGAATCAGCAGTGGGTACTGTGGTGATCACTGAGTACTTCCCAACCCGCAGAAAGGGGCCCTACCCAAACAACATTACACTGCGTTACCCTATGGTGAGTTAAGCAGCAAAATCTATATAGATTCCACTGTAAATTAAATCTCGACAATTCTGTGTCTTTAGTTCCGATCGGACAGTTTTAAATTACTTCAAGGACTTCGATTGATTGCCTAATTATTTTGTGTTCTGGGCCGCGGCAATTGCTACGGACATTATTACCGTAAATGAAATGCCTAGAGAGAGGATTTCTTTCATTTTGCACATTTATTTCCGTTGCTTCACGACATAGCTAAGTGAAATTTCTTGACATTTGGTTAGAATCGGATGCTATGTAGATTAATATGTTAATGCATATTTATGCGTACTTGACCAATTCGTTAAAATAGAGACATATCTCTAAAACGTTTCAAATTTTCATAAAATCTACTTACTTGTGAGCGTTCATTGATTAGAAAGAGCTTGTCACATTTTGAGTTTTTTCTTTTCCACACATGATAACATATTTGTGCAAATGTAGGATATTTCTTGATATATTTTTTAAACCAGACAGAAAACAAACAAGACATGCAACGTACTTCATTAAGATTATTTACTTTAATTATTTCTCCAAGAATTAAGCATGTTATATTATGTTTGCACAAAAATATAACTTTTCATTCCAAACATGCTTCTCCTGAATTTTATCAACAAATGTTTATACAGGAAATGAAATATTGTTGATTTTATTTGCATACTAAAGTGCATATTTCAGAATTTTGAGGTCAAAGATGAATATATTTAAAAGCATATTTTAAGAATTTTTAGGGCATAAAAATCGTCACCCTAGACTAATGCCTCTTATATCCCGAGAGGTGACTTTGTTCCTTGCTAGCACGTGAGATCCGGCGTCGACAAACACATCGGCTTGCGAAAGGTTTTCTCCTCCAGGTGTCTTTGCCAGCTAAACACCGCCTCCGAGATCGTCTCTAAGCTCCCTACTTATCTTTCGATATTGTAACGAGTCGAGGTGTCAAAGACAATGAACGTTAAGAAGAGGTCTGGTAGATGACTGAAAAAACGTTGTGCTGTGTAAGGCGTGGTTTATGTTCAAGTACAGAGAGGAACTGAATGTTTAAGTTACCAACAAAGAATATATGAGTTGGAGAAATTTGAAGATTCGATGATTTATAGATGTGAGCAGGAGGGTGTATGTTCGGAGATGTGAACGAAGTGTAATTATAATCAGAGAACTGTTCGGATTAGTTTTTTTCTTCTAGTTATTAATTATGCAAAGTTTCTTTCTTCACTTTTTCAATTTGATTGTTTAATATTGTAAATAAATGTTTTGTTCTGATTTGAAATTTGACAGTTTTTTTTAAATTAGTCAAACGGTAAGTTATCTTTATTGAAGTTTACGGTATATACCATTAAAATCATCGGCCCTAAAGCAAATTAATGGATATTTCTGTTTTTTCTTAGTAGTGAATTTGATTCATAGAAGGAAAACATTAGAACAATCTCAATATGTACAGTAGTGTAATGCATTTAAGTGAAAGTGTGTGTAAGTGGAGATAAGGGGACTAGAATGAGGAAGGGAAGTCCATGACCTGAATGTCAGTGCTGAAACTGAACCATCGCAGCCTGTACGAAAGTCGTCTAGGTCTCTTGACCATTGATTTTTGTAATTTCGATATTATTTTTTGTGTATGCGTATCGTTCATATTAGTACCACACGAACGTGCAACTGTACCCCTTCGAGTTCCAGCCATATTTTCGATATTATTATTATTATTATTATTATTATTATTATTATTATTATTGTTATTATTATTATTAAAAATAGTAGATATGGACATATGCAATCGTAAGGAAGGTGAAGCATGGGAAGAAATAATTTAGATACCTTCCGGTTCATGATTTGTGAGGAGCAAGATGTTCACTAGACACAACTGGGTCTCCGATTGGAAGTGTATGTTTTTCACATTCTTCTGATTAAATTAAAAAAAACTCAAATTAATAAATTTTTCTTGATAAAAGTTTCCAAATTAACTTTTACACAATCACATTTTCTATTTTTGTTTCATTTCACTCCTACTTTCGGAGATCAAATGTGTCTCCATCATCAAGTACAGGTACAAATTGGTGGGTACAATTGGCAGCTAAAATGCAATAATAAATTACAAACATTACTTTATATACAAAAATTTTAATGTAAATGAATGAAATAAATGTAATTTGTTATTGTATTTTAGCGGTCAATTGTACCAATTGTATCTACCAAATGATGGAAACACATATGATCTCCGAAGCGGTGTGAAATAAAACAAAAATAGAAAATATGACTGTCTAAAAATTAATTTGGAAACTTTTATCAAGAAACACAGATAATCATTAAGCGATGTATCAAATTATTAAAGATGAAAGTATTTTTAAAACAGCTGAAAGCTTCCGAGACGTCACACTTAGCTAATAAAAAATATTTAATATTCTTTATTTTACATTGCAATTAGTGTTTATTATATGAGAACTAATATTTTTGTACGCGCTCGTTGCTATGTTTATAATTCAACTTAATATGTATTGGAGTTAGAACAGTCATCCAATAGCACATATTAATCTTCTACTCTTAGTACGTCACACATTTTAAAAATGTATTCGAAATTAAATTAAAAAAATAATTAATAATCTCACTGATTCCACAAGCGATCACATACACCGATTGCATAGCCGAACTCATTCCCGCTGAAGACCGCTCCCAACGATTACTCTCCCCGTGAATTTGTCTGGAAACTATACAACATCTGCATCAACATCGCATTCGGTGCAGTAGGCCGAGGCAGTTGGCCGATGTTCACACATATTTGCCCAACAAGTCGCGCCAGTTGGAAACAGGATGCCCGTTTCATTCCCTCCTTCTAATCGCCTACCAAGGGCATCTGGGCGTACATACCAGACAATCGCGCCGACACTGTACATTCGATTGCCTAGTGGATAGTAGAATACGACCGGTGGAATCGAACCCGGGACCACACCAAAGGAAGCCAGTACTCTGCCCATGAGCCATCCTAGAAGCTAGGTAAACAATAAAAAACTTTACAAAATAATGGGGAATGTGAGTAAAAACTCAAACTTTACTTCACTTCTGAAGTAAGAGGCAAAAGCATTTACTTAATATGGTGTGATTTTTTTTTTTACTTTTACTAAGAATTGAACAGGACTTGATTTCTGGCAGGACGTCGGACGACGGAACGACGTTCCGGTACTTCGGAAATAACTATTAAATTATACTATAAATATGTAACTATTTTTATTAAATTAATATTTAAATTGGAGCGCGTTTTGGGACCTAAACTTTTATATATCGGGCACTGGAATTAAATACTGGGAACATAAGTAAATATTTGTTGGAGAATGCTGAGATACTCATCGGTACATACGTATTCGTATCGTGAGGAACGATTTGTGAGCATAGGTTGCTCAGTTGATTCAGTTTATCAGTGCTTACACGAAAGAAATGAGCTCCGCAGATAAGCAAAAGATAAACACGAAAGAAATGAGCAAAGAAAGAGAAATAATATAAACACAGACGAAGAAAAACACAGACATGAAAGCAACAGGAAGTAGAAAAATTATTTTGCAGACACGGGTGGAAAATTAATCTAATAACAGGAAAGCCAAATCCCGAATTTGACAAAGTGATGGGTTCAAGACGAAAAACAAACACACACGTTTTATCTGAATTTAAATTTATTTTATTAATTACATTTGTAAATATAATCGTAAATATTTTTCATATTGTTCACCTTCGTAGGTCTAAGCAACGAGAATTCATTGAAGCAAATCCCTTGCGGTTGAGACATTCATCTCCATGTCCTCGCTGTTTCTCAACCAGTATACAAGTAGTCTTAAGTACCAATTGTACTTGGCAAGTGGAAACGCTGAGCCCATTCCACCTACGCAATGTATCACTCCCTGTTAAAACTTTTATACCAAAATAGAATTTGTCAATTATTTTTTACGTTACATTAGGTAAAAAAATGTAGTATTTACTTATGAAATGAAATACAAGCTTAGTTTTGTTCACGTCATTTTCAGTAAATCCTGGAAAAAATAAATTCTTACTAAGAGATTCTCCCCCATACGTCATACACAGTTTTTACTGTTTTTTGACCAAGTAAATCAAATCAAGTATTTACTATAAGTAAGTTGCATTTACTAGTAATAAAAGATAGTACTAACGTTAGATTCACCGAAACGAATGTTTCATTTCAAAACGGAAGCCTTCACAATCCTCCACCTCACCTCACTTCACATTAATAATAATAACAATAATAATTATTATATAATAATAGTTATAATAATTCATCATCTGCGCCGATAATTCATCATATCACTTCATTACTCATAATTCAAGGCGTAACAACGTTGTCTTATCAAGGTATACAGCTGAAAAGCTGACCCCTATAATGACTCACGTTAAACTCTCTCCAGGATAGAATATGACTGGGCCTAGGAAGAGAATGTGTAGCGAGATCAGAAATGGCCGATACGCAAAAAATAATACAACTAACGTTGAAGAAATGACTAGTAGTTTAATAATGTAAAAACTATCAGTAATTATATTACATATAAATAGTTTTGTGTTCCAGCATTATAAAAAACCTTTTTTGATACAAGAAATATTTTACGAAATGATATCTTACGGTACAGATTAAGACGTATTTGCCGTTTATGGCACGATTATGTCATCACACATTCACCCAATGACAGCCAGAAAATCGTGGGGAGGTAGCGGTAAACCAAATAGCCGACCACCGTTTTTTGCACAGATGCCAAATACCCCTCACGTCACTATAAAGTTGTTTCCAAGAATTAACTTTGATTTTCTTATAAATTTGTAATGCTTTCTTACAAGAAACTCATGTTTGTAACTCGTTTATAATGTTGAGTTATTGCATTCGTACAAATTTGAAAACTCGCTCCTAAGGGAACTGCATTTCAAAAAATTTACTCATGCAATAAAGCTTAACATTATAAACTAGTTGCATAATGTACTATTTCCCATTCCCTTTCCGATGTTGCTGTAGCTCTCGCATTCCTTCTCATCCTTCGTTATGGGGTTATTGCGTCCCTCTCGATACGCGCATCTGCCGCAATGAAGTTCTCTACAATTTCGAGCATATTTTCGATTCAGATGCAAAGATACCGTGAATTACTTAAAAAGTTTAAACTCAATTCAAATTTTCTCTTTTCTTCGGGTGTATATTTTCGTTGCTTCTCTTTCGGTGGCGGCGATGCTTCTTAAGCTCTTCACATCGACATCGTAGGAGGCGCGTCCCCGCGCCACACTAATGCACTTTCTGCTCAGAGCTAATGGAACTATTTCGCGCATGCGCCTAACGGTTTGCGCTGACGTCAAAGGCGAAATATCTCCTGCGTGATAAACACGTGCAGACATTTATTCGTCCCAGGATCAACTGTTGATCCTTATTAGTCCCGTAGGAAGCCAGGAAGTAGTCTTATTAATCTTAGTAATTGTTATTAGTCTCGTAGGTAAAATGGGAAACAAATCTTAAGTTATTTTGTCACGTAAGAAAGTTAGAGGCCATCACAGCAACAAGAGTAGAGATGTTTTCACGGCAATAAAACTGAGTGTAGGACAATAAGAAAGTTTACTACAAAAGTTGAAGTATTAAGGGAAGTCATGACCCGCCTTGTCTACCCAGTATAACGGTCTCTAATGCAGAGTGTCTAATAACAAATACCTTTATTTGGAGAGAGAGAAGAGAGAGTTCATCAGAATGGCTAGATTTGCGTCCATGAATTGTGGGAATTCTGATTTGGTGTTGTTGACGTTCTTATCAGAAGAAAGAAAAGAGGTCATCTTCGTCAACATACTCCATACAAATACATACAACACAATACATACAAATACCTTTATACAGGCTGAAATGACTCAGAGGTACCATAACTGAATGTGCAGTATCTTCAACCAATGAAATCATACATTTTTGTATTGCTAGTGGAGACGAATTCCTTTTGGATTACTTTCGAGACTAGCTATCTATTTGGGACATACTTAACCAGTATCTGGAGTTAAATATAGCAGCCGCCTGCTCACATCCATAGTTTTCCATGGTTTGTCATATCAATACCAGCAATCCCCAGGCCAATCCCGGAACAGCAACCACAAACGTGCTACGGACCGCACACGACCAGCATTCGTGATACGTGTCCTCTCCTCTCCCTTTACACACATACTTATTTGCACTACACTGCCACACATGTCGAACGGGCAGTTAGAATCTTAGAGCTGAACCTTTAAGGGACAGTATCCCGCTGAGGGAGGTACTAGGAGGAGAAAGCCGGCAAACTGACATGTAATCTCGCATTCGAGAAGAACGGCAGTGCCGCCAACTCACGAGCTTTAGCAAGAACTCCACTCAAGTGACTAAATACTTGAGGAGTTGGCACCCCCGGAAACAACACTCATCGACTGTACCTTTCTGTTGTGCGCATGCTCTGCTGGCACCTGCTCAGCCCGGGACGGCGCTGCCCCAGGCGTCGCTGTGGCTGCTGAACGCGCAGGCGGCGGTGGCGTGCGGGGAGGCGCAACCCGTAAGGCTAGTGGTGCCGCACGAGCTGCAAGGCGGGTGAGCAGCGCCCAAGCATACGGCCACTAGCGGACCTACATCACTGAATTAATGATTTTGTTTTTGTGTGTACTTATTTATGTATTTGTTGTACCAGTATTCCCCAACGCGCAATGACACCGTGGAGAATAGTGTAGGACAAAAGGTGTTCATGATTCAGATTACTTATTCGATATATTTGAGTTCCTCCACTTGGTGTAGCGCGCAGATTTTCCGCTTAATCGACATACGCGCAGATCCTTCCCTGTATTAACCTGTGCGCAGATTCTTCAATTGATCGACTTACGCGCAGATTCTTCACTAGAAATACATGAACGCAGATCCTTCACTTGATAGACTTACGCGCAGATCCTTCACTAGATTAACCTCTGCGCAGATCCTCCATTTGATCGACTTACGCGCAGATCCTTCACTAGATAAACCTGTGCACAGATCCTCCATTTGATCGACTTGGTGTAGGACCTCCACTTGATCGACTTCCTTGACATCTTTCACTTGATCGACATGCTGAATATCTGTGTTGTGGGAATGCTTTTGATGTGTTATTGATATTATTAAAGAATGAAATAATTGAAGTCATCTTTGTCAATTTATATTCATTGAGAGAGTCGTATTTTGACGTCTCATTATATATTCGTCAGTCTTGCTATATATGACGAAAGTCGGGAGACGTCTCTCTTGGAATCCTTCTCTTAATCGATATACAATAGATCTTCCACTTGATCGTCCTGCGCCCAAAACATCCATTGGTCGACTTGCGAGCAGATCTTCTCCTTGATCAACTTGCATGAGAACATGCACTTGTTCGATTTGCTGAAGAACCTCTAATTCGACTTGTTTCAAAATCTTTAATTGATCTAGTTGCTTGAGAACCTCCACATGATCAACTTGCTTGAGAACTCCTCTTGGTTGACTTTCTTGAGAACGTCCACGTAATCGATTTTCTTGAGAATCTCGACTAGATCGACTTTTCTATCAACTTGCGTGGTGATTCTCCACTTTTTCGACGTGATCGGAGATCCTACACTTGCTCTAGTTGCTTGAAATCCACCACTTGATCCATCCTTCATTTGATGGAATTCCCCCTGGGGATTGGTAGTTACCGCGAGCATCTCTCGAGTTCACTTTTGCAGACGGAAAAGAGGTGGTAAGAACTCAAAAGAAAGCGCCGACCCAATATAAAGTGTAAGTACCTAGTAGAGAAAGTCTGCGTTCTATCTGAAACATCAATTGACTGCGGGGAACCAGAGCGGTGCGCGCCGAACATAATCGGTGCCTGCACAAGTCATTGATAAATGCGAAGACGTGTCTACAGACAATATTTCAGAACCCTAAAATGTTTGAGAGTAGGGTATTTTGTAAAAAAAAATTGACCCGTTTGAGTTTAACAACACAGCAAAACTTTTTCGATGGCATTCACTGTATGCTAATTATGAAAATCAGTGTTTCAGAACTTAGAACACTTAACTCTTGCAGTAGAACTGGAATGATTACAAGCAAAATTAAAACTTAACCTTTTCTAGCATTCTTTTAGGTTGAAAATTAACAGTTGAAAATGTGACTGGATATATTATTGATTAAATTTTGTTTAAAAGAAATACATGAGGCGATGCCGTTGTGTATGTTTCTTGATTGTACAGGATTAAATATAATTATTCTAGCAATTGTTATCGTCTAGCTGAAAACGTTAATATTTCACACGTAGCACAAAGCACGAAAATATCAAATATTACAATTTTTCATTACGCTGCGTGAAAATAAATCATGTTGATTTTTACACGTGTTGCAGTCACCGGCCTATTCATATCACGGAAGACATGTGAGGGTTGAAGATGATTACTTTCTACCAATGAATATCTGGTCTGAAATTTCATAGAACGGCGTTCACCCATTCGCCTAAGATTTTTCTCCCATTGCATGAACCTTCCTCTCAGACTTAAATACCCCGACCTACCTTCTTTATGCAATACTTTAATTTGAAAATTATGGCAGGACTAGAATGAGATCATCAAATATCAGCACAATATTAAGATACACACCAAAAGTAAGCCGTAAGCCGTCGTGTTTAGCCAAAGTCAAAAAAGGTTACGAGTTAATATGTTACATTCCGCGTACAACTTTTCAGTCACTTGAGCACTGTGTGCAGACCCGACACACATTCGTCTCCCAAATGTCAAAAGACGGTAAGGATATTCTCAGTCTTGAAGTCTGGGAGACGTCAAAAGTCGCAAATAGGTTAAACTTGTGACATTTACCCCTTATTTGTTGGCAACTCAACATGCGGTGGTACTTAGCGTGTCACGTTCTGGCAGCATCGAAGAGATTTCGTGTTCTATGATAAAGGAATGTATCAATGCATGACGCTTTGGCGACCAATCAGTTGTAAACAACACTATTAACCAAATCGTACACATAATTTTCGCCGAAACTGAAATGACCCCTCGTATGTGAAACGGATATTTCAGTTTTTGGGGGTTCTTTTCCATAAAGCCCCAATAAATCATTCAAAATTTTCTCAAACGGCTCTAAATGATTTCTTTTCTTTGTTGTTGTTGTTGTTGTTGTTGTAATTGTTGTTGCTGTTGTTGATGATGATGATAGCTTATTCGCTTGTACGCGTATAACAGTGACACTGAAATTTAGGAAATTGCTGTATTTTAACATTTTTTGATTCCCTTCCATCAAGTAAATTATTAAAGATATAATTTTTTTATGAAATGTGTTCTACAAAATTAATGAATGTTCTGAACTTTTTTGAAAATGAGTTCTTTTCGCGTAATTGTGAGTTGAAATGTGAAGGACATCTGTTGTATCTCAGTTAAAAGTATGTATCAGTGGTGTCAAGATAGCTCCTTTGCAAGCCACCAGTAGACCTCGGTTCGAATTTTAGCCAACAAATGTTATTTAGTTTTTGTTTCTCTAAAAGTTTTGTAATAATAAAGCACAATACACTCCTGTTAATACCTGAAAGCCATTCTCATTAAAACTTTGGAAATTAGAAAGCGTAGAGTTTTATAAATCTCGTGCTTCGTTTCGTGAAGAGTTTTTCAGTGATGGGTGAAATATTATTGCTTTAGAAGTAGCAATATTTGAATATTAAAATACTTAACCGTTACTTTTATAACAAAAAAGTGTGCGCTGTTGTAGCATCACTAGTTTGTTGTGTGGGAAGAATAGCTATAGTTATTGCGTACTCAAACATTATAAGTGCTGAAATTCATTAAGGTAATGCGTTTAAAAAGGGTTTAAAAAGGAGTAAATTAAACCCAAGCAATCTTAGCACATGATTAAAACTCCCGCTGAGGAGGAATATACTATTTTTTTAACAAAATGGAATATTATTTCAAATAAATTTACAATTTAAAAATATATTGTTAAGCAGCAAATATTATTTTGATTCTCGTATTTATTTTGAACATACACGTTTAGTGGCGCGACCAGGATTTTTCCATAGAATATGCTTCTACAGTATCTAGTTTCTTATAAAGAAAATTTCGTTTATTTCATTCATTTATTTTATTTCTTCATACAAAATTAAAATTGATTATTATAGAACGATTTATAGTTATTTACAAAGTATTCAACTGAGATGTTGAATGAAATTCGTTACTGAAAATGAATAAAATCGGGGTTTGTGAATATGTTTCAAGGCTTCTACAGGGGAGCGCTTAAGCAACATACATACATAACCTACAAATATACAGAACACACAATACGTACATTCAAACACACATTATACTTGTACATTTCATTCATACATTCATGCTAATGTAATCCATACATTATTCTTATGGAAAGTGACCATGATGTGTAAATATGGATGGTGGAGTAATTAGATCCCGCCATATTAGTAAATTATAAAATGGGCGGGCTCATCAAAACAATATGTAAGGTTTAAAGGGAGGCAGAGAAAGTGAGAAATGGATTTTCTGAGGTAGAGCGCACTGGGAGTCGATGTTTGGTTGAGTACGGATGGTGGATTAGGAGTTAAAGGCGACCGTGTTCAGTCAAAGTTGAAAAAGTTTACGAGTTTATAAATGTTTCTAGTGTCAGTATCTTAGTGAGAAGTCATATATTATTATTATTATTATTATTATTATTATTATTATTATTATTATTATTATTATTATTATTATTATTATTATCATTAATAGGATTGTATGAATCGGGAAATTTTAGTGTAGAATCGGACATGTTATCCACGCAAAAATAGCATCAACAAAAGTAAATTTAAAAAAAACTATCTGAACAGAGATCCTGTATTGACACGTAAAGAAATTTTGTGTAAATTTTAAAGATGGCCAATTCACAAATTCCAAATAATCATGCATGACTAAAATGAATGGAAATATTAGTTATGCTTATACATAAAGGACGAGTATAAATAGTTTTATATTTAACAAGGTTTTATTTTAATTGTTGTTGGTATGATATAAATTTTATGTAATGCGAGTATTAGTAGATAAACGAATTTCAATCCAATGATAAACGTGATTCATAAGCATTAAATGCTTTTTAATGAAACAATACTTTCACGACTAGATAAAATGTCTGTGTTGTCATTGCTTCTTTATTTTTCGATATATCAGTCAATTTGATCCTGTATATGCAAAATCGGTGACCAATACGAAAAATAAAAATTTTCTACGAAATCAGCTAGCTGAACAAGTGAATTTGTATGCGTTACAAATAAAATTAAGGGAGAAGAAATTAGTTATTAAAGCACGTTTGGTGGGAAATAGATAACGACATAGAGACTGAGAAATCTGTTTGGGAAAGGGAGCGTTTTTGGAACAATATAGGTTATTCGTTGGAGGAGGTGACAAAGTTAAGAGGAGAAGGAATTGACATAAGTAAAGAATTGATTCAAAGGGATAAAGATCCGTTATTGCAGGGAGATTACGAAAAGACGAGACATTCAAATAATAAATTAAGAAAAGATAAGAAACATATGACAAATGGTTTAAAATTATTCACTAGGATGATAATCCAAATTATTTAAAAGGGAAATGTAAGGAAAGTGACAGACGAAGGATAGCAAGATACAGGTTAAGAAATGCAACTAGAGCGAGTAGATTGCCTGAATAGTGAGGAAAAAAATGTAGGGTCTGTGAGATGGAAGAGCAAGAGTGGGAAAATATTTTAGAGATATTTGTGTTTTTCGAAGAAGGAAGAATGTGGGAAAGATGGAATGTTCAGGATAAGGTGAGGTGGATATTAGAGGACAAAGATGAAAAGATGAGTATGGTTGAGAAATACAGGAAAGTGCATAGTATGTAGGGAATTATAGTTCACTAATTCCAATGTATTCAGTCTTATTGTATATTATTAATCGATTCCAACTAAACTAACATGGACCAACCATATAAATGTCAAAATTATAGAAGCAAAAAGAAGATTACATAGACTTCTTAATTAACAGAAAACTACCCTCAAAACAGAATGTGCACCAGTACTTTACAAAGCAATAGTTCTCCCCATTATAATGTATGCATCGCCAATATGAAACATCACTGCTGATACAAATATAAAAGATACAAACCTTCCAAAATAAAATACTATATATATATACTAGCTGACCCGGCGAACTCTGTTCCGCCTTAACAGCCGGTCCCATCTTTTTCTCGCGTCGCACTCACTGTGAGAAACTGTACTATCCTTGTTGCACTCGTGATAATAAAGCAATTACAGATTTGTGTTTTTCTCTCAAACAAAGAAGAATTTTAAAAAAACGCTCTGATATTAAATAGATAATTAAAAAATCTATTACGTAGCAGAGCGTTTTTTTGGAATTGATTTTTGTTTAAGAGAGAAATACAAAGCTGTAATCATAGGGACCGGCTGTTAAAGGCAATAAATAAGCAGATTTTGGAATTTATTAAGTTAAATTGTTTATTAGAAAATACAAAAAAAAAATTAAGTAGATTAATCATTCATTATTGTTCCTGTATTTTGGTGCATAGGTTGCACTCTTCAGTTAAGTACCTTGTGATACACGACATTTTTTGTTTTATTATCAGGCGCAAAAACAAACAACGCAGATGATCTTCCGACCCGTGAACATGCCACATATAATTGACCATGGGAAAAACATGGATATTCTAGATTCAAACCACAAACTTTCAAGGATTGGCCTTGTGATTTGTTGATGGTCATGGCGAATGCAAGACGGATCGGAAATTGAAGTCTTTTAAATTGAAACGCCATATCGCTATCATTATCGCCTTCTGTTATCAGTGCGGCGTTACAACAATGGGTTACAACAGGCAACAATGACCGCTAACATGCGAAATCACGCGAAAACGCGCGAAAACGTGCAAAAACGTGCGTTCTCACACAGGAACGCTGTCGAACGGGATAAACAGTATCCTATGTCCGTCTCCTGGCTCTAAGCTTCCTGCTCACCAATTTTCAGCCAAATCGGTACAGCCGTTCTTGAGTTATAAATAGTGTAACTAACACGACTTTTTTATATATATATATATATATATATATATATATATATATATATATATATATATATAATATATATATATATATAATATATATATATATATATATATATATATATATATATATATATATATATATATATATATATATATATATGTACATTTCCTTTTGGTTCATTAGAAATACTCAATTACACTCAGAATTAAGAGCGAAAATTATCCGCCAAATAACGCTCAAACGTAAAACGTTCCTTTTTCACATATTTACCTACTATATCAGCAACTGATCATTACAACCTTGGTTCAACAGCAACAATCAAAAATATAGTTCCATATGAAACGTACTCAATCCAATTTGCTGACGCCCAATAAATCTTTCAAAAATTCGAAATATTCAATGCAAGGAAACAACAAACTTATTTGAAAAACAGTTAACAATAATGAAGAACCTGCTGGACTTCCCGTATTTCTATTTATATAAAGAATTACTGAAATTTATGAATGTTTGAAGTATATTATTTACTTTAGTACGTTTGTGATTTGAGTTGTTATTTTCACAAAACCAATCCCTGCAAAATAGTTATGCTGGCCCGAGGAAATAAAAAGCAAAGTTGTAAAAATAAATTCATTCACTCTGTTATACTCTATTACATGTCTGGCCCTTGAATATCGCACGGGATGTCCCACGTCCGGGTCCCGGTCGCGGAGCCTGGCGAAAGGTCAGGGGTCATGCGTCGGCGGCAGGGGCGGGTACGCTGGGCGTGGCGCAGGTCTCGGGGGCTGCTTCCGGAGGAGGGTGAGGGGGAGGGGAGGGAACGAGGCTGCGAAGACGCGTGGGCGTCCTATGCGGGCGTGGGGTGCACTTGCTGCGATCCACTTCTCGTTTTACGAGCGCTACGCGGAATACGTAAATTACATTCTACCCGCCACTAGCAGCAGTGAAGATGTCTGGGAATGCTGGTCCCGAGCGCGAGGGAATTAAAATGAAATGTGCGATATTTTGGTTGCTTTTTTTTCATTTCAGGTTATTCAAAGTTCTAACAGATGTGAATGAACACGGAGCACAATACCGAGAGAAGGTTGTGGGGTACGAAGGAGAGCATTAAACTCGAAAACAGCGCATCGTTCAGAATATCAGTGGTTGAGATACCAGAAGACTAGTATAAAAATACCAAGGGAATAGATGTAAAGACGTTGAGTAATTTCCTCACAGTTGCTGCTCTGTGATCGTCTCGGCGTTTTACGAGCGCAACGCGTAATACGTCGACTGCGCCACGGAGCTTGGGTTTTAACTATGAGGAATAGTCGCGAAGTCGCCCGGAAGAGCGTCTGAGAATCAAACTAAAAAGTATAGGATTTAATCAAATCAAGCGTTCGGTCGAACGAGAAAATTTTACCCTGCTGTGATTTTCAGTTGAACATGGAGATTTAGGCTTCCTCTATCTTGTCTCAGGGTTTGTTTTATAAGAAAGCGGATAAACCGCGCGAGATGCTCGATTTAGATCGACGAGCGACCCGTGAAAACCACAGCATATTAGTGTTCCCATAAGGCTCAGAAGTTAATTTTCTTCCGCGTCCGACGCGTTTGTACCTGCTCTTTAACGTGATTTTTATTAAAAAAACTATTTTACTAATAATCAATATTATTTTTTTCATGTGTTATGTTATTTGTAAAACAGTTCTCAGTTAACATTTCTGGTTGTGAAAAATTGAATGTAAGGAAGGGTCAGTGCACAGTTCGTCTTAAGTGATCTAGGTGATTAACAGTCACACCAATGCCATTCCGATACCAACAAAATATCAATTGGGGGAGGCAATGCCGGGCCCCATAATTAGTTGCAATATCATATTGCTCCTTCTTCATCCTCTTTACCTCCCATCACCTCCTCTCCTTTCCTCCACCCTCCCTTCCACCTCCCCATCTTCTACATCTCCTCTTGATGTTATTTGCAATGTTTAACCAAATAATAAAATTTCCTGACATTGCCCTAAAAATGGGATGCCTAAAATTTGCATTTTTCCCCAAATAAATGTCAAAGAGAAATTCTCAATAAAACCACAAAAACCGAAATATCACGAATATCATCTTCAAATCAAATATCATTAATATGAACATCAATAAATAAGAAAATTGACTTAATAAAACTACTGGTAATTAGAATATCATGGTTTCACCTTCAGGAGGCTATCAGTTGTTTTCACAGTTTTCTCGTTCAAAGAAATCCTAAAAATGGGAAGCACACACAGTATCTGTTTAGACGATACAAATTCATAATTTTGCAAGCATCATTGAGTTATATGATACTTCTGATGTAAAGTTCTGACATTTAGAGTTTTTTACATAAAATATCAAATTATACTATGTTTGGTATTTATCGGCCATGATACAACAATTCTGAGGGACCGAAAGAGTTTCAAAATCATTCATTGTAGTCTTCCGACGAAAGAACTACCATAAATATCGCACAATCAAAACTCCCAGATTGTGACTCTTTTGAGTTTTAGACAATGTTCTCACGGAAAGGTTTTATTTGTTGTAAAAGTTTCTGTATTTCTGAAGTGATATCTTTAACATTAACCCCGCAAGCTCTTCGACCTAGAAAGTTGAAGCTGTATGATTAATTAGGGGAGTGAAACACATTTGGAGCCATTTATTCGTATATTGTAGTTTACGAGAATCTGGCTAAGCGAGTGTAAAGATGGCAACGACATATTGCGATTTTTCCAAATATTTATCTTTTCTTTATTCAATTATCTGAAGACTATACATTTATTAATTTAAGACAGAGTGAATTTCTTCGTAATCCATACGGGTTTCCTAGCAGGAGGCTGATTAAGATCTGAATCTCGAGGTTATATTTGGTCCATTAGGGAATAGTATTTTCCTCAAGCAAATTATTCTTGGTAGACAACGAAAAAAATCAAACTTTCCCTTGGTAGATCACATTGTTTTACATCTGCCACGAAAAACTGGTTGCGATCTCGGACTTACACTTCGCTGGAGAATTCCCATTTTACGGTCTCGGAAATCACCATTATAAATCTCAAAAATCCTCCAGCTTTGATTCTCAAGAATCTTCCTCTTTGACGTGCTCAAAACTCCTCCAAATTTTGATGCTCCCAATTCTCCAAATTTTATTGCTCGAGAACCCTCGTGTTTTATGATCTAAAATCCTCTCCTTTTACACGACTGAAAACTATCCGTACTACATTTTACATTTCGCTTTTCGCATTTTTTTTCATTTTAATAATCACGATACCTCCTGCTTTCCCTAGTATAAAATTCTTGTTTTGCACGGTTGAAAAATCTCATTTTGCCTACTCGAGAATCCTGTTTTCAAACTCCTCCCCGTCTCGCCCGCTCGAGCGCCCCTCGTGACGCGCGTCGCCGGCGTCTCAGGGAGCGCACTGCTGGACGGCGCCCACTGGACTACGACGTTCGAACCGGCGGCCGTGAGGGGGAAAGTTGATACTCGAGATTAACCTTCGCTTGGTGCTCAACAATCCTCCGTATTTTCGACGCTCGAAAATCCTCCATGATTTGCGTGTTCGAGAATCCTTCGCACTTCGGTGTTCGAGAATCCTCCACATTGTGCGGTTTCGAGAATCCACCGCATATACCGTGCTCGAGAATCCTTGGGGTTTTAATAGTCGAGATTCCTCCTATTTTACATAATCCAAAATCCTCCTTTTGTATGATTGAAAAATCTCCTCATTTTGCCTACTCGAGAATCCTGTTTTCAAACTCCTCCCCGTCTCGCCCGCTCGAGCGCCCCTCGTAACGCGCGTCGCCGGCGTCTCAGGGAGCGCACTGCTGGACGGCGCCCACTGGACTACGACGTTCGAACCGGCGGCCGTGAGGGGGAAAGTTGATACTCGAGATTAACCTTCGCTTGGTGCTCAACAATCCTCCGTATTTTCGACGCTCGAAAATCCTCCATGATTTGCGTGTTCGAGAATCCTTTGCACTTTTGTGTTCGAGAATCCTCCACATTGTGCGGTTTCGAGAATCCACCGCATATACCGTGCTTGAGGATCCTCCGCGTTTTAATAGTACAGATTTCTCCCATATCTAAATCCTAAATATCAATCCCTCCTTTTGGATGATTGAAAAACCTCCGCATTTTTTCTTATTCGAGAATCCCGTTTTGATGCTCGACGCTCCTCATCATTTCGCCGCTCGAGCGCCGCTCCTGACGCGCGCGGCCGCCGCCGCAGTGAGCGCTGCTGGGCGGCGCGCTCTGGGCCACAAGGGTGAGGGGGAAAATGATGCTCGAAATTCCCCTGATTTGGGGCTCAACAATCCTTCGTACTCTGCATGCTCGAAAATCCTCCATATTTTGGGTCTTGGAGAATCCTGTACATTGAGCAGTTTCGAGAATCCAGCACATTTTCCGTCTTCGAGAATCCTTCGCGTTTTAATAGTCGAGATTCCTCATGTTTTCTTTGGTCTAAAATTCTAGTTTTGCATGTTTGAAAAGCCTCCGTCATTTTGCCTTCTCGCGAATTGTGTGTTGACGCGGGCCCTTCTGACGCGCGCGCCGGCCGCCGCAGGAAGGGCACGGCGCTGCTGGGAGACGCGCGCTGGGCCACGGCGTCCGAGCTGGCGGCCGTGAGGGGGAAAGATGATGCTTGACATTTCTCTGGTTTGGTGCTCAACAATCCATCGTATTTTGCATTCTCGAAAATCTTCCATAGTTTGAGTGTTGGAGAATCCTCTACATTGACCAGATTCGAGAATCCACCAAATTTTCCGTGTTCGAGAATCCTTCAC
Source organism: Teleogryllus occipitalis (assembly GCA_011170035.1). NCBI lineage: Eukaryota > Metazoa > Arthropoda > Insecta > Orthoptera > Gryllidae > Teleogryllus > Teleogryllus occipitalis. The sequence goes on along the minus strand of BLKR01000747.1, from coordinate 335,760 downwards.
GTTTAATAGTGGAGATTCCTCATGTTTTCCATGATGTAAAATCCTTGTTTTGCATGGTTCATTTTGCCTTCTCGCGAATCCTGTGTTGATGCTCGCCCTCTCGAGCGCCCCTGTCGCAGGGAGCGCACGGCCCTGCTGGGCGGCGCGCGCTGGGCCACGGCGTCGGAGCTGGCGGCGGTGTGGAGCAACCGGGTGCAGGACGTGCTGAAGGTGGCGGTGTACAACGCGTCGACGGGCGCGCTGGACGAGGTGGCGTACTCGCTGGCGGCGCGCGACGGCGGCGCCGTCGACCTGCGCGCGCGCCCGTTCTTCTCGCGCGACGGGCTGCGCGCCGTGCTGGCCGAGCCGCTGCTGGGCAGCGCGGCCTTCGGCAGCTCCGCCGCCGCCGCGCGCCCGCCCGCCGAAGACGACGCGGAGGTGAGGGCCACGGGGGGGGGTGCGGCCGGCGTTGCTGCTGCTGATTACTGGGGCCCGGATAATTGGCATGCAGTACTAAAAGAGGAAAAATAAGTATATATATATATATATATATATATATATATATATATATATATATATATATATATATATAATAAACCAAAATATACTAAAAAGTAAGAAATATGTAACATTGAATATCGTTATATGTCGATCTGGCTGGCCGAGGTGGCTAAGAGCGAGTACCGACTCAGCACTTCGGTCCGAAGGGTCGCGGGTTCGAGTCCCGCCTTGGGCATGGTTGTATGTCCCTTGACTTTGTATGTGTTGTCGCGGAGGGCTTCGCGATCTGCTGACCCCAGATCAGAGGATCCCGCAAGTGTGTTTGTCTAGTGTATGGTCGAATATGCGTCCCATCGGGACGAAAGGGTAACCGACTGTTGGCTGGATAAAAGACCAAGGAAAGAAAATTATCGTTATATCAATTCTATTTTATTAAAATACTTTTATCTTAGTGTATATTGTTCTGTTTCATTAGTAAAACGACCAAAATTAACATTATTCCCCTCATAATCCTATTATTTAGAGCGATCTCCGTAACCACAAGAACGGTGGCTCTTGAGCTGGTGCGTGTAGTTTCTGGTAGAGGGTATCAAGTTCAAGGGAGACCCTTTAAAGATGCGAGGTGGCTGCGCCCTATCACCTGCTGAATGTTTAATTTTCACAAACCATGCTTCCTTTCTGTTCTCTGTGTTACTCGTGCTGGAAACTAACACAACAGAAGCTATGGATTGCGTCGTTAACTTGTCCTTTTACTTGCAAAACCGTCGGTATTTATGGACTTAATTATTTCAACGCGATGCAATAGCGGCATTTTAGAGAGGAGGCTACAGAAAAATGTTTGACAGTGCTGAATTGTTGAACAATTAACTTAAAAAATTGCAGTAAAATGTAAAAATATGTTCTTTTGGCTAATATATATATATATATGTTCTTTCGGGTAAAATATGTAAAAATATGTACTAAAATGTCGACGCTTTTTGGCACTAACCGATATGAAATATGAATATATCGCTGATTCGACTTGACAGAGTTACGTTAGGAAAATATGTTATTACATAATTATCCGGGCCCTAATGATTACCCACGCATACCAATTCCATCTCAGTATTGTGGTTCAACGCCGGAGGAGATGCTTAGAGGATGAGAACGTCGTAAGTCGACATTGATTGGTTGATTAGTGTTTCTGAGCGCGTCTACTACGAAGTTCATTAGTCCCGTAAGTGTATCGCATGTTCTTTATCGCAGTAGGTGGTGGCGATTTTCTTCCTCCTCTGCATAGTGAGATCTAACGCCGACTTACACGTCGGCTAGCGGGTTTTCCCCATCCAGGCATCTCCCACCAGCGGGACACCGCCCCAGTTGGGACACAAGCTCCCGACTAGTCTCCCGACATGTGTGGTAGAGTAGCGTAGTAAGTGTCTGAGTGTTTAAGTAAGGGATGAGTATAGGATACGGACGAGGAAAGAAGAACCGCGTGCGGACCCTGGCCCGTTTGTTAGGATTCTTCTCCGGCATTCGCCTGGTGTTGATAGGAGAAACCTTGGAAAACTTTAGAGTTCACTCGGCCGCTAGATTTGTCCTCCAGACAGCAACTGAATTCGACCTAGATATGTAGCTAGTGTAAAAACTCCTGCCACCGCCAGAACTCTAGGAACTCCCGGTCACTGGCCGCAGATGTGAGGAGCACTGGTGGTTGTGGTTGTTGTTGTATTTGTTGTTTACAGACTCACATCCATTCATTTTCGATATCCGGAGAACAATGATGGAGGAGATGCGTGGAAGTTAAATATGTCGTAAATCAACGTGGAGATCGGTATCGGATCTCACATTCCAGCGAGAAAGGATGTCGGCCTTCTCAAGGAGATAACACGCACTACACTTACAGGAATATTGACCTAAGTAGATTACGCGCAGATCCAAGTGAGTAGGTAAATACACACTCTGCTGCGAGCCCAAGACGTTGCACCACCTGATTTGGCTCAGGACCTCAACTGATGTCACTGGAGTGCCTATGTCAGGGAAGTCCTAGGGTTCGAGTCCAGACGGTGGCAGGATAGCGAGATAGCTCAATTGAATTCGGTTGCTGTTTGGAGGAGAATTTTAGCAGCCGGCTGCTCTAATCGGTAATTTCTCCGATCACCACCAGGCGAATGCCGGAGCAGTACTCTAACACACGGGCAACGAACCGCGCGCGATTTTCCCTTCCCATTCCTTGTCCAATTCTCTCTCCTTACTTACACACACTACTTACATGCACTACACTACCACACATGCAGGGTGACCAATCGGAAGCTTAGAGCTTATCCCGGCAGGGGCGGTACCCAGCTAGTGGGAGATACCTGGTCGAGGAAACCACTGTTAGCTGGCCGACGAGTAAGTCGGCGCCGGGTCTCACCAACCAACCGGGAGATCACCGCCACCTCACGAAGAAAAACACGCACTACATTTACGGGACTAACGACCTTCGCAGTTGATGCGCCCGGAAACACGAAATAATTACAAAACGTTCCACGCAACTCCCCGGCTGCTCCGCTGCCGCTGCGAAGGAACGGGGTTGTGGTTGCCGCAGGGTGCAGACGCGCCGGTGTACGACGGGCCGCGCCTGCTGCTGCTGCGGCGGCGCCGCGACGCGCGCGCGCACACGGTGCTCGCCCGCGGCCCCGTCGCCGTGCGCGCGCCGCTCGCCTGGGACGAGGAGGCGCACCGCGTGTGAGTGCCCGGCGCAGCGCCACCAGCCAGCTCTTCTTACTTTCTTGTCTGCCTCAGATCCTTCCTCTCGGGTTTCTGTTTCTCCTTTCGATACCCCTTCCGTTTTCATACTAATACCACTATCACTACCACCTACACTATCACCATTACTACTACTTATAATAATAATAACAATAATAATTCTTTTTGCACAATTTCCTCTACAAATCCACAAACACTCACACATATATTATAAAGGACAAATATTACAATATATGTTAAAAATATGATAATATGAAATAAATAAGAGAATTCTATTTAGTACGTAAAATAAAAATGTGGTCTGAGGAAATGGCAACGGCGAGTCTCAGTGTAATCACCGATTTTCAGACTGACCGACAATCAGCATCATTATTTGGTCGCGAATTGGCCGTCTAGGACCACGCATACATACACCTGCACTTTCCGAGGCTCAGTTACATTTATCCCGCGGCAAGTGTATGTGATTCCTTCTTTGGGGGATCAGCATTATGCTGAATCCAATTTTTATCCCCCAGGGTTGTTAGTCCTGGGGGTAAGGAATATGGAATACTGATGATAATGAAGGATGAATGGACGGCACAAACATACACACACAAACACACCGATGCCCGAGGTTCGACTCGAACTCCCGATCCTCCCGTCCGAGATCGCCACGGCACTATTACCTTAGCAATATTGGTTATCCGGATAATAATAATAATAATAATAATAATAATAATAATAATTATCATTATTATTATTATTATTATTATTATTATTATTATTATTATTATTATTAACTTCTTTCTCTTGCATACTTTCCTCGTCTTCCACATCTTTTAATTATTTTAAATGGAGCGGGACAGCTCGCAGTGAAATCTTTGCCTCAGCTCTAACAAACTCCTCGCTACCCCTCACCCCAGCGTTCGTTACGCTTCTTTCAAAATGTTAGTTTATGCGTTCTTTAAATCACTCCTTTTTTGAGACGAAAGATATACGTTGATTAAACAATCTAGCTTAGTTTCCATCGTGATTCCTACTTTCAGAATCTGTCTCAACTGCACAGTTCACTGTCTGCAACTACATAAAACAAATAAGAGATATCTGGATCTTATATTTGTTACAGTAAAGTATAAATATTATAAATAAAATTCCACTTCCTATAACCTAGGGATTAAATTTACACTCTCTTGTGTTTCGTAGCCGGGTAACGTTTCTTTCAAACATTATTTAAAATATTTACTTCATTGAATGATTTTGTGTAAATAATTTTACTTTTCATTTTCAAAATAATATTTTACTCTTAAGACTTAATTTCCTAAATTACAAATTTTCGTAGTCAGTACTTGTTGCTACATTATATAATGAACGATGACATATTTATATTTTTTATTGTTCGTACTTTCTTTTTACTTCCAAAAATAACTAAAATAATTATAATGTAATTTTAATTCATTAATTGATTTTACCAAATACGGGTTGGTTAAAGTGCTATTGTTATTTTTTTTATCAAAGAACAAATGAAAAATACAGTGACTCATTTAAAGAGTCGATTAAATTCTGCTCATCTACTATGTTTCTTGTGGCCTCTCGACCATTTCACGAGCTAATCTATGGAAAAGGTTGACAAGCATTGTAAAAATATTTCCAGACCATATTTCCATAGCTTGGTTGTAGAGTGCATATTCATTAGTTTCAGCTGTCGTTAAAACACGCTCCGTTACCTTCCACAACAGAGTATGCGAGTTGGAGATTACTTTGAATAAGGCGGAAGTAGTGACGGAAGCCAATTTTGTCGTCGATAACAACGGCGTCTGCTGTAATGAGTAGGAAAACTTTCTGCCTAATCGTCCTTTGCACGTAATCTTGGCAGAGCTCGTTGAAAGAGAAGAAATAGTTCCTCTGGGTTTTATCCTTTAATCTGTCCTCGCTAACTAATTTGACTTCACCCCGCGGAATCGGGGACTGAAAGCGAAGAACTAGGAATGGGAACCGCGAGAACGAAGGCTTTTCGTAGCAAACGTGCCTAATTGCATAGTTATACTTGATATAACTAAGGATTGCGTAGTTGAACTTCTTATATATTCTAGTGACGATGGTCTCTTTTAAGTTCGTACGTTTTGGTGAAGTTTGTTATTTCAGTAAAGAAATGATTTGAAATTTTTACAGAACAATATTGTGTGCAAAGAAAGTGCGAAAGTTATTAGTTTGATTGTGGAGATGTTCAATATGCAAGAGGCATAAAGGATTCTTTTCAAGCTATTTTAAAAGCAATATGCCTTCTCGATAACTCCATTGTAAGCCTGTTCCATTAAACTCTGTGAATTCACTTTGTTTTGCCTAACAAACTTTTCGGCAATGAAGTATTTTGCGTTGGAAATAATGCGTTGCGTAGACAGGAGGTTGCTTTATGTTAGCTGCCGAGGCCAAAATCCAAAGCCACGTTTCCAGCATGGACAAACGTAGTGAAGCATCAACTGGGCTTTAAAAGTATTAGGGCAAGCCGCCATTGCGTTCGTGGTTTCGCTTTGTCATTCTCCACCCCCCCCACACACACACGCACACATTATTTCGAAATTGTATTCAAAATATTAAAAAAATATTCACATATTGATTGATTTACATTCGAAAAGAAAAATTCACATTATGAGCATGCTACATTTTTCGGCAGGAAGACTTATACCTTAATGTTCCCTCCGAAAGAATATTGCTCTGTATGCCACGAGATATGAGAACCAAAGCATAATCCCACGAGATAGGGGAACAAACTATTTTGAAATAAAATGAGTTTGAAATTATGCGTTGCACAGACTCAGGGTTGTTTAAACAAGAAGGTTCTAGGCTGTACGAAGCGCCGTTGCCCACTTGGACATGGGTAGTACTGACTTCTAAACGTATTAGCACAGACACGCTGTAAGACAATTCTTTTGCACCGAGGCATAGACGATGTAATTTCGTTCTCTCAAAGGAGTCATTTGGTTGCTTTACGTATGATACAATAAGAGATAATATCCCGCTATTTAATTTCAAGATAACAAATTTTATAATATAATAATTTTTAAATGAAAGGAATGCGAACTGAAATTCCGGACCCCCTAGTCTGAAGTGCATTTTAGATCCATTAATTCCAAACTGTCACGGGAAAGAGTTCTGCTAACGATCAATTCTCATAATACATCATCCTGTTGATTGAACTTGTTCAACTATATTTTATAGAGCCTTCCACTAAACCAATACCACCTAGATACTTAGCACAACCTACAGACTGTGTCTAGTCCTGTTACACCAACATGTACTCTCAGTCACCACCATGACGTTGCATCATGAGAATAAAGAGGTAGCAGAACACTGCCGTCATTGTTGGGAACTAATTTAATTTAGCCAGATCACGTGTCTTCGCGTGATTCCGTGTGATAATTATGGAGGAATAGCGTTGTCCGATAGAATTCTAACGTAACGTTAGTGTTTACGTATGCGCAGGAGCTAAAATGTGGTCAACATCGTGTATGATACAATGCTTCGCGCAAAGCGAAAACTCCCAAATAAAGGCAATATTTTATTTCTTTGATTGCTTATGTACGTATGTAGATATTTGGCATTATAGGATTGGGTTTTGCCAGCGAGGGGTGACCCCAGGCACGGGCCCTGTTTTCATTGATTATCCACACCTGGGGGTAACGGAGACTTGTGGTGAGCATGACGTATTCCCATAATCATTTCAAGAATACTTGGTCTGCCTGAGCTTTTTTCATCACCCAGCTATAGAAACTGAGACGATTGTATTAGAAAGCTACAGCTCTACTTTTGCCTCGACCGGGAATCCAACCCGGGATCGCACCACGGAAAGCTAGCACGCTGTCCATGAGCCACCCTAGGGGCTTTAATCATATAACGTCAAACGTAATGTTTAAAACTAAATTTACGACGTACCGTGGAGATAAGTGCAATCTGCACATGTTTTATTGATTCCTGGTGTCCCTACTCTAGCTTTTATACAGCGCGCCAGAAAAGTCGTTCAGCAGTGGCACCTTGCTGGTGAGAGTGCTAGCAACAGAAGTTATGTTACTAGCACGAACTGCAGCTTGTAAAAAGTAAATTGCGAACTCATCACAATCATAACACATACTGAAAGTGTTGTCCCCTTCACTTGTTTCCCAGTGATCTGGTTATACCAAAATAAATGCAATTTTAAAATGAGGTCCTGACTCGGCTCAGTGCGGAGAGACTTTCCTGCCTGAGTTTAACACATAAGTGCCATGAGGTCACCGGAATCCTCAGCTGAGACGCTACTGAGAGGGCATGCAACTGGCGGCAGGCTCAGGCACGTAAAAATTCCAAGAGTTCTATTTTGAAGCATCAAGTGACAGCAGCTCATATCCCATCCGGGCGAAACAAAATATATTTGAAGCATTGTCCGCCACTGTCATCAGTGTACTTTGAATAACTTACTTTTCGTAGAAAACTGAATCACAGTTTGGTCCCTGTGTGACACCAGTGTGCCTCATATGGTGGTACTCAATGCAGACTTCGCACGAGGAATCTGTGCAGATGTCTGACGTCACAGAAGACCAAGAAGGCTTCTCTGAATGCCGACTCAAAAAAGATGCTTTCTGGCTTCTCGACAAGAAGCCATGGCTCCAAAAAATTACTTTCACATTTCGTGTACGAACAAACACTATGTAACAAATTACTGACGCAGCTAAAACACATTTCTTAACGATTAAAAATCATAGCTCGCTTTGTTGCTCTATTTATTAATTTTACGTTAAAACAGTTAAAAACTGTGTGTGACGTGTTACGGGAAGAAGTAAACGTTTTCGTAAATCTGGGATCCCTAACTTAGGCATATTACAAGTTGAATTACGAATTCAGAAAGAAATGAGCCTTTTTGACAAGAATTGTTAAAATATTCGCTCCGATGTAATAAAATCTAAGCTATACATAGCTTTTCTATGTTTTCTGGACAGCGATAGTAAATGTAGAGTCTTAACTGCGCACGCCCAATGTGTCTCGCGAGTAGGGCTCGGATTCTAATGACGTAAACATTCTTTGAAAATGACCTATGAAATTACTTAAAAATGAGGGGAAAATGATCTAATTTTTTTTCAAAAATACTAACAAATGTGTATGAAAATGTTTATTTATTCAATGAATTTTACAATTTTAAATATAATTTATTTAAATAAAATTATATTGAATATAAAGTCTTTATTTTAGGAGGAAATACAATCCTTATCTTCGATCTTCCAACCGTCAATTTTCGAAGGTCAAAGAAGTTACCGAAGTTCTTGTAATTTTGAGAGTTCGAAAAACAGTTCTCGACAGTAGTGAATATCGTCGTGAACTGATGATACAATAAAAACTTTGTTTTAGTGTGTCATTGTAAATTCATGGAACATTCACTAACAAAAAAACACGTAAAGGAAACAAAATGCACGAAAATTACAAAAAGACGTCTAGAATGGACCAATGAAAAGACGACATTCATCAATATCCGAGCCCTGCTCATGAGTCTTGATTCTCTCTTCTCGCGCTTTAACGGTCTCAAGTGCACTGATTTAATGAAGTTGGGACCATTTTGATAGGTCGGGAAGCAAATGAACGTCATGCAGGGCAATGAAATTGCATGAGATTGTGAGGAAGCCATGTACAAATGAGCTAAATGTACTGTGGAGATAAGTGCAATCTGCACATGTTTTATTGATTCCTGGTGTCCCTACTCTAGCTTTTATACAGCGCGCCAGGAAAGTTTCTCAGCAGTGGCACCTTGCTAGTGAGAGTGCTAGCAACAGAAGTTATGTTACTAGCACGAACTGCAGCTTGTAGAAAGTAAATTGCGAACTCATCACAATCATAACACATACTGGAAGTGTTGTCGAAGTGAAGAACGAACTGACAAAACGAGTGCATGGACATAACCTGCGGTTATGTTGCCAAAATAGCTGTCAAAACAGTCCCTTCTTATAGTAATATATAAGGGGCGGATTTTAATAATCTAAAATATCGCCAAAAATCAATAAAGGGATCATAAAATGTTTTTTTTTAAATTACCTAAAAGAAAAGAAAAATTACGTGAATTTGATCAAAACCAATTCAGACGAACAAATCAAGTTGTTGCATATGCTACTGTTGAAATCAAGGCTTCTTTCTTTCGTTCAAGTGAACTCAGCTTACAAACTTTTGGTGTGAATTGTTCTTTACCAGGAAATCTCTGTCTTTAGCTATCGCAAAATCGGCCAACCGACAGTAGCGCTGATAGGCGTCACAGGAACTTACGATTACTTACAACGGCTGACATTACAATTCATGAGAGAAAAATCAAATAGGCTACTCAGAAATTCAGGGGAGAATTTGTTACATCTCGTAAATATTATTTGAAGCTAGTATCGTTAAAATGATGTTTAAATCGATTAATTCAGCTAAAAATGCTTAAAAAATGACGGAAAATGTAAAAAATGACTTATTAGACTAAATTGACGAAAAATGCAAAAAAGAAAATGACAGAAACGGGCCATTTCCATTTGTCATAACAAACAGTTAATGTCTGAACTAAAAGGCATATTTCTAAAGCGAAAAAAATGACCATTTCATTAAAATCCACCCCCTACAATATTGGCAGCGTATAAGCGACTCTGACAGTTCAATGCGCTGTTGCCACACATTGCTACGCACATGGCACCGCCTACATGACAGATAAATGAAATCTCAAAACAACACTTACTCGTCTTGATATCATGTTCATAACATTCGCCAAAGCCGAACCTTATCGCCTCCGCGACTTCGTGAGAGTTAGAGGGGCGGCAACTCTGAACCCTGGTTGTGAGGAAGTAAACAAATCCTCGTAAGTTGATTGTCTCAGAGCAGGTCACATGACGTACAACATCATGTGGCGAGAGCTGTCAGAGTGGCTTATACGCTGCTGGTAATCTCTCTGCATCTCGTGCTGTGTGGCCCGACGTACCAGGATATTTTTATAAGGATATTAATGAAGATACCACGTACCAGGATGAAGACATCCTGGTTTAAAAATCAGGATAGACTTAAAATCCTACTTTAAATACCAGGATTTTAAGTCTATGGTAATTGACAATGTACGATTTAATATTAGTATAATAATATTTTTATTCAATAATTTAAAACGAATATCAACATTAAAAATAATTATATTGGTAAAAAGACTGCCGTAAAAACATTAAGGGTGACCTACGATGGTATTTTTCCAGCAAATGCTGTAGTAGAAAAGGATAGAAAGTCTCAGTCTTTCATTTAGTTCATCATAAAATTAATCAATATGGAGTAAAGTTTAACAAACTTTCTATGCGCGTTAAAAACAATAGAGTTATAAATGTACAATTTCAGAATTGAAATTAATTGTCATTGGTACCATGAATTTCAGTGAAACTACCAGAATTTTTGAAGGTTGGTATTATACGTGCACGTTTTCTTGAGCCTCGGGAAACCCACCCCCACTCCTTTGCCAACATTTGTTGAATTAAGAATAAATGATAGCATCGAGCATTGTAGACAAATGCTGATAACCTGAAATGTTCGCTTCCGTGAAATAGAAACTATTTTGCACTCAAAAACGAACTACAAATTCGATGTAAAATTTCTTTTGTCAAAATAACCAAACTCCCCACTGCTCTGGCAACTAGCGAAGCGACGGCTCAAGCAAACGTGCGAAGGTAATAATGGGGTATATATACCCCATTGTATGTATACATACAATCATCTGGCAACGCTGATCTCGCGCGAACTTTTATCCCCTCCCCTGACCTGACGCGCGTGGCGGTGGTGTGGCAGGTACTTCCTGGGCTCGGGGCGCGGGGAGCCCGGCCAGCAGTTCCTGTACAGCGTGCCGGACAGCGCGCGGGGCGCGCCGCACGCGCCGCGCTGCGAGTCGTGCGCGCTGTGGATGCCGCACACGCGCGCGCGCGCCTGCCTCTTCGCCGGCGCCGCCTTCCCGCCCGACCACCCGCCGCGCTTCTTCGCGCTCTCCTGCCTGGGGCCCGCCGTGCCCGAGAGCGCCATCTTCGCCATCCCCGCCGCCAACGACGTAAGACACATCCATGTTCAAAATTAGGGAGATTTTGCACTTGTGGCGGATTCTCCGTTACAATATTCAACATTCCGATAGCCATCCCCGCCGCCAACGACGTAAGCCACATCCATATTACCAAACAACATCTCGACCGCCATCCTCGCTGCCAACGACATAACTCACATCCGTATTACCAAACATCCATGTTCAAAATTAGGGAGATTTTGCACTAGTGGCGAATTCTCTAACTTACCATCCACCATCCCGATCGCCATCCCCGCCGTCAACGATATATTACCGCCACATCCGTATTACCAAACATCCATGTTCAAAATTAGGGAGATTTTGCACCAGTGGCGAATTTTCTGGTACATCATCCACCATCCCGATCGCCATCCCCGCTGTCAACGACGTAAGCCACATAAAAAATATCCATGTTCAGAATTGGGGAGCTTTTCCGAAACCAGTGGCGAATTCTCCAATACACCATCCGATCGCCATCCCCGCCTCCAACGACGTAAGCTACGCCCATATTTACCAAACATCCATGTTCAAAATTGCAACATTGGCGAATTCTCTGATACACCATCCACCATCCCGATCGCTATCCGTCGCCAACGACGTAAGCCACATCCGTATTACCAAACATCCATGTTCAAAATTAGGGAGATTTTGCACCAGTGGCGAATTTTCTGGTACATCATCCACCATCCCGATCGCCATCCCCGCTGTCAACGACGTAAGCCACATAAAAAATATCCATGTTCAGAATTGGGGAGCTTTTCCGAAACCAGTGGCGAATTCTCCAATACACCATCCGATCGCCATCCCCGCCTCCAACGACGTAAGCTACGCCCATATTTACCAAACATCCATGTTCAAAATTGCAACATTGGCGAATTCTCAGATACACCATCCACCATCCGGACGCTATCCGTCGCCAACGACGTAACATTACCAAACATCCATGTTCAAAATTAGGGAGATTTTGCACCAGTGGCAAATTCTCCGATACACCACGTACACCGCCGGTGTACCTACTAATTCGAAGTGTATAGTAACTATTTAATAAGGTTGATAATCCTTTAAAAAGTTACTGACATTTTGTAAGCTTTAAAAGTCATGCGATAATACAACTCTATTTTGCTACCGAGAGTAACTTCAGTCTTCCGTATCCGTAAGCGGTATGAGGTGCGGTGGAGTGAGAAGTCTCAAACAGTTCTTAATGGTGTCAAGAGAATTTGCAAGAGCAGGGGAAGGCACCGCAAGCCAGCCGCGATAAACTACGGCTCCTTATGTTTCATGGGCGGGGAGAGGGCAAGGGGGAGGATGCGCGTCTGGGCGGTCGGTAGGCACCGCAAAATCTTGCGATGACCAGGCCTTCTCTGCTCGTTCGTAACTTACGCTTCTCTCAAGTTTTTGTGAAAATGGAGTGTGTTAAAGATCTAGAAGTTAGAAGTTTTTGTAATTCTTATTGAAAAATTATTAAGGACGGAATTTCATAGTATTGCGATTTCAGAAAAGCTCGAAATAAAACACAGCGGTAGAGATAGCTTCCATAAAGTGCGGTATACTTAAATAACGTTAAGGATTCGCCACTGTTTTGCACAAAGATGGAAAGTGATGGATGAGCTATTACGCATCATATCCGACTTCAACCAATGAGCTTCAGGCACCAGTTTGCGTCACAATATTAGCGAGAATTTTAAATTCTGCCAGATATAAAAATTATCACCTTGTTACAAGCCATTGAAACAGATATATGAAGCATTTCTTTTAAATATTGCATCTTGTACACCTTCATCGTGTTATTTTTGGTTAGTCATCGTTGAAAATTGTCGTTTTATGCCCAACGTGTAGTGTGGCTTTTCAACAAAGTGCCCGTGTTGTAGTCACGTAGATCGTGACGGAAATGGTACTGCGCAGTATGAGCAAAAACCGGTGCGCCGGAGTAGCTCACTCATCTTTCCACCATGATTTGCACGTCAAAGAGTTACAATAATCGACAGCACTATCAATATTCTGCACATGCGCAATTTCAAGTTTTGCATCACATTTGAGCATCTGCACATGCGCAGAAGAAAGGAATTGCAGTCAATTGCTGGACCTTGTGTCGTGCAAAAGTCTTTGGCAAAGCATCTATGTTAATAATACATCGACCAAAAGCCATCAATGTTTCTACACAACGTTGTTGTAAAGCTGGGCTAGTAATCGATTACAATACATTCTTACGCAACAAAATTTAATTTGATAATGGCCGTGTTTGTTAATTTATAATTAAGATTTAGCTGAAAAACAAAGTTAAAAAAATATAAGAACAAAGGACAAAATTAAACGTGATTCAGTCCTCGTTTCATCGAGGAAGGTTAGAAATAAAAGGGGGAGGCCGTACAACTCTTGGGCATGCGTTGACTGCCTCTTCAAATATGAAATATGAAGAAAGGCGTAGGAAATGCCAGGGTATCAAAATAATCTCGGGCTAGAAATATTCATCTCAATGTAGGTAGTACAGTCTACGATTGGATCGAACACAAAACCTGACGCAAACACCAGCAGTTACTATTTTTAAAAATTTTCACAAAATTATAATTATGGAAAGTTTTCATTTACAAACAAAACATCGAAAACGTAGAAACATTGAGCCCAAAACATCCTTGTTAAAAAAATCGAATTGAAGATATAGATGTTTGAAACAGCGATGTTTCTGTAAAAACATCGTGTTTTGAAATTATTTACATCGGTATCGCATCCCTAACTGCAAGTCTGTGTATTGCTCGCGCAAGTTTTCTTCTTTCCCGCGTTCTCTAGTCCTTGCCCAGCACTGAATAGTCCGGATCGTTGAGATACTTATGCAACGTATTGAAAAAGGACTATAGGCAGGAATTCTGGTACCGCGCAGGCACCGGAGCTTTAGGATTTGGGGTTAGACCGACGCCATTGGGGTGCCGCAAGCAAGCGAGGACTGGAAAGGCCTAGAACACAAGTGTACAACATTCCAAAAGTATTTTGGGAACTTGTCGGAATTGAAGAAACTACAGCAGCCAGGTCGAGTGGTGGAACCGCGTGGCGTCGCGCCGATCACGTGATGTTGATTGCCGCGCGAACGCGAGTACGACGTCGCGAGTCACGTGGGATGAGATTATAAAACTCAGAGCACGATTCGCGGGGGTTGGGTCTTGAGCAGTGTGGGAGACCTCGTGCGGATGCACAAAACTTGCGCCCAGGGTGGTGCGTTGACAAGCGATGCTCGTGGGGCAACCTGTGTATCGTTGTGGATTATCAATTCCACTTGCGACAATGCTCTCGTGATACAATGCTGTGTGCGTAGGTCTTTGATTAGAAGCGAGGGAATTTAGTCAAGCAATTAATTGCAGATAGTTAGAGATTGTTCATGCGATCCTGGCATAGTCTACCAGAACTGTAAATAGATATTTTAATTATTGCTTTAAATAATCTGTAAATAAACCTTTGTAAATAGATGAGCTCTTGTCTGAGATTTTAGTGATATTTCCACGATATCCCACTTACGCCGGACTCGTATCAGCGTATATCAATTTGAAGAAATAAAGGTCATCTCGGTCAACTTGGTATGTTGTATATACTATACTAAGTTGACGGAGATGACCTGCTTTATTTCTTCAAATAATAACGTTAACAACGCCACTTCACAATTCCCACAATGTATCAATTTACAATGCAAAGTCATGTCGTATCTTCAAATTTATCGTAGTATTTCTCTGGCCACATTTCCGCCTGATACGTTCCTACCAACAGTTGGTACGTCCTTTTAAGTTGTGATGTAGCCAGAGCCCTCCTCTCCTCGCACTCTCGCTGTGGAATGTCAAGAAAACTTGCGCGTATAGTAATTCAGAGCCGGCTCGGCATGTAGAATTGGAGGGCGATATCAAGGTAGGAGATTTGGATGCTAGAATCTTCGTAGAATTCGGCGATTTAGAAAGAGAAGAACCCACGTTGGATGTGTTTAGAGAGAGTGATACAGTGGCATTTCTTCTCTACCATACTAAACGTTTTCTGTTTAATCAGAGACGGCAATAGTTGCCACATGAAAGGTTGGTCTTTACTACATAATTATGCCAAAGTAATTGAAGGGTAAACCAGGTCCAATTATTAAGTAGCCTTACACTAACTGAAGTTCCACAACGATGCTCAGTCACCAAAGTCCACGGTCGGCCTAATAGTTCTCGTTCAACGAAGCGCACTCAGCTTACGAATAACTTTCGTCTCCCTCGGCGGTGCCGGCTAGCCCCTTTTGTATGGAGACTCGCTTCTACGGCTCAGCGCTGCTGGCGCGTGTCGCTGGCTCCAAGCTCGCTGCTACTTTACAATAATAATAATAATAATAATAATAATAATAATAATAATAATAATAATAATAATAATAATAATAATTTTATTAGTTATGCTGTGCAGTGCAATGAAGTGGACTAAGGCTTGCGCGTTGAAATTATGTACAATTTATTATTAGTTGTTTTTAAATTAACTACTCGCTTGTAATTTATTGTTAGTCAATGTAAGCGTAATGCATGTAAAGTTAAGATATTCTGCCACATACTTACTTGCACAATTAATAATAAATCTATCTAATCTACTTCAGCTGCCCTCCGAGAGCGCACGCTGCCCACGCCGCACGCGCGACGAATTTAAATGTTCGCCTTACACAACAGCTATTATGTGCTGTGCCGGAGCTAGACAATTTTTGGCCCTGGACAATGCTGAACCGTAGCCCCCTCCCACCGGAAAGAAATTAAAAATGTGAAAGTTGTATCAAGGAACTATATTATTTTACTTAGTTCAACAAAAAAATTCTGGAATTATATTTTAAATAATAATTTTAAGTGCAAGTATGTAGTGATAAAAATACAATTTTCACGCTGAGCATACAACGCTAAAAATTGTTTTGTCTAGTTAGTGATTTTATTAATCACTTGTTAAATACATGAAATAATAAACATGAATTACAGTAAAACCTATTTTAATATTGGCGTCATTTGATTCCTTTCAGAGTCCTACCTTATAAGTAATAACTATAATTCAATATTTAAGGTAAAAATTTAATTGAAAATGTTATGAAATATCAGACTACTATACCGCGACTTATAAAATTACTATAACGATTTTCCCGAGTTCTAATTTCTTTTTCATTTTTTTAAAAACTTTTTTTCTTCATCAGCCCCATCCTTAGGCCCCTTGACTTGCGGTGCTCCCTGGCGATCGTCCGTTCAGCCCATGCCTAGTGCCGGCACTGATTATGTGACTAAATGAATGAATGCATTATTTTACGTGGCGAGACTCACGCCATGAGGCCTGCTCTTCCGTCTGACCACGCAAATTTCGTTACGCGCCTTTCACCTACTAGGGGAGAAAAAAGGTATTACTTAGGCGACAAAACAGGCAATTTGAATTTAGCTCAGAGGCTTCATTTAGACTTGAATATCTTTTACATGCAGTGTGTCTACTAACATGGGACAGCCGGCTTTACTTCCCCTCCGAAGGATTTTTTCGCCCTTAAAAATCCACGGCTTTAAACCAGCAAACTTGGGTATAACAGCCCGAGACGCTAACAGTTACACCATCGCCGCATGTGCACTATCTTCACGAACTTTTACCTAGTTCCAGTAGATGCTTTTCCAAACGTACTTCCTCCGTTCACCAACCCCAAGTCCCGATTTCGCCCGGCGACGCGACGTGCCGCTGTGTGCGCAGACGGGGCCGCTGGAGCGCGGGCCGGTGCTGCCGTGGGACGCGCAGCCGCGGCTGCGCGCGCGCGTGGCCGCCGTCGTGCTGCCGTGGGAGGCGCGCGCAGAGCTCACGCTGCGCCGCGGGCGACGCGCGCGCGTGCGCCTCTGGCTGCCGCCCAACTACGACGTCGCCAAGGCCAAGTACCCGCTGCTGCTCGACATGTGAGTGCGTAAGCGCAACGACTGCTGCGACACTCATGATTAACACACCAACCAGGGGGGGGCGCGTTAATGGCTACGTGTGATGGGCAGTAAGGATTTAGTGTTTCCGGGGGCGACGTCACCGGCTTAGATGATTCAGGGCGTCAGTTGATGTCACTGCAGTGCCTCTGACCGGGAGGTCCAAAGGTTTGAGTCCCGACGGTGCGTGGCAGGATTTTTGACATTAGATGTAGAGTTCGGTCGAATTCAGCCGCTTTGTAAGGGAGAATTCTAGCCATCGGCTGCTCTGTTCGGTAGTTTTCCGTGGTTTCTCCGATCAACGCCAGGTGAATATCGCAGTAATACCCTAACTACCGGTCACAGACTGCGCGCGATCTTTCTTTCTTCTTCCGTGGTCTATTTTCACTCTTTGCTTACGTGCACTTACTCTTACATGCACTTCACTACATACACGTCGGGACACCGGGGGTTTAGAACTTGTCCCAAAACCAGTACACTTACGGGTCTAATGACCTTAGCAATTGACCTGAGCCCGGAAACACTAATTAATCAATTAACGACAACTACAATGACAATGCTCACAACAAAAACGACAATGAAGTCTTAGACACCAACATAAACATGCGGGAAACAACCGCATTAATGGCAAAGAGCGAATGGTAGTGTGTTAGTACATAATGTTTCCTTGGGCATCAAATTTTCTTTAGTACAGGGTAATTCAGTTCTCGTTGCTAATATGCTGGGACCTTATCCCGTATGAAATGTATAGACTGAATTTGGCAAAATTGGATGTTCTTCGTCGTATCATTTTGTAAACAATTAATTTAAACTTTGGACTATGCGCCTGTGCACGTTTAACACGGGCTACGGTAAGTGAGTCAGCGGCTTCACCTCGCGTTAGGGCTCGCCACTTCTCTGGAAAACTCAATTGCTAATACAATGATGCACAGATGCTTACCTTGTGTTCACGCAAGGGGAGGCCATTTTGAACTCTCGTAGAACCCCTCTTACAAGAGGTGAAAATGTGAAATTTTGGCTGCATACGCAAATATGATAACTATCGTAAATAATATTTAAACAATAGTTTTTTCTATTTAAACAATAGTTTTTTCTCTCTCCTTTCATATTTGTTAGAGAAGTAGACAATAATAGCAACAAGAAACAATATTTAATGCAATATTTGGGCTACCTTTTTTCCAAAATATGACCAATAACAATAAACTTTCTTTAATATTTTGAATAGTGTTTTGCACTCATGAATAACTTAGTGTACTCAATCACTGGGTCTGCATGAGCCACGAGGGCTGAATTACCCTGTATAAATAGTTCAGTAAGTGTAAAACATGAGTCAGAAGGTGGCGGTATTCCTCCTCCGCTGAAATCCGACCTACATACAATGTGGGGTTTTCCTTTCTCTAGATATCTCTTCCACCCCAGTGGAGCACCAACCCTGTGATGCCAGTACTATGTTCCCAACTGGTCTCCCGTCATGGGTGGCTCTGTGCGTGTGTGTGTGTGTGTGTGTGTGTGTGTGTGCGTGCGCGTGCGTACTTAAGGAGAGGCGAAGGGACAAGAATGAGGATAGAAAGATAGCGCGTGGCCCGAGACCCGTTTGTTAGGGTACTGCTCCAGCATTTGATTGTTATTGATCGGAGAAACCATAGAATACTACCGATCAGAGCACCCGGCCGTTTAAATTTACTTCCAGAGTGCGGAATTTGACCTAAGTAACAAGCTAGTTTCAAAAATTGCAGCAGTCGTGACTCGACCCCTCGGACTTTCCCGCAGAGATGCTGCTGCGGCAATGGATTGCCCGAGAACTACAATGAAAACAATGGTAACAACAACATAGGAGACGACAATGAAGATTTAGACAGCAACGACCACAATGACAGCTGCAATGGCAACGATGGTAACTATGGAAATCAGTCGACAATGACAACGGGGACAATGATTCAGTGATATCAATGATATAACGACTACAATGATAAAAATGGCCAATGGTAAACACGACAGTAGCGACAACACAACAATCGAAATTACTCGAAGGGAATGTAAGCTCCATTAAAAACAGCACCTGAACCGTCACCTTTAAAAATGGAAAGTGATTTCAATGAAAGATTTTGATCCTGGGCGTGCCTATCAGAGTTTCTGATAGTAAGCTTCTCATTACATTTCCCTACCTCTTCCCTTCACGACTACAAATTTATTTTCTGAAACTCAAGAGCACATCCCTCGCAAAATATCCTAATTTAAAAGCATCTCTAAATGAGAATCGATTTTTCCAACCGCCAATATGCGTTCTACAGGAGTTGAGAGAGCCATCTCGTTATTAAAAGAGGAGCAGTCTTCTGTTTCAATGGCAGCTTATTTAACTCTGACTGCGTTAATAAAAAATTACACGAACTCAACGGCAGACACAATTTCTTACAGACAGAAAAAAATAGTTTTAATGTCTATTTTAGAAATTTGTGGGCTAAATAGATAAAAAAGTTTTTAAATAACTTAGAAAATGTCCATCAATAACAATCTGCACGCTAATATCCATTTCCTTTCATAATTTAAATTCTCATCAAGCTCCTGTGGGAAACACCTCGAGGCTTGAATTTCCGAGTCGAGTAGGTAACATGCGAGATTGCCAACATCCACCCAATTTCCGACCATCGCCGTGGTTGCAAACAAGCCCTGTCGATGACTTCCCCTAGCTAAATGGGTTTAATTATCGATCTGCGAATTGGAGTGGTTGTTGTGTAGGAACCAGAGAATGCTACGTTTGCTTGCAGTTGTCTCTTCGCCAACTGATAACAGAAATCCAAAACGATGTTGCTTAGATATTTTATTACTCTAGTTTCATCAGGCTCTCTTCCCAAAAGTATCGTTAAGACAGTAATTAGATCGGTAATGCATCAGAAATTTTAAAAAACACAATTTTCTTATCTGATTGATTGCAAATTAGTTTTATAACAAATAAGTTTTACAAATTTCAATTTCTAATTTAACTCTAGAGAACTCTCCCGGGGTCACAGGTATGGGAACTTTTCATAGGAAACTCGTAGTAGCCAGCGTGAGCACTACTTTTTAGTGTGATACTAAGTTTGCCATGTAGGAAATCCGAAAGAGGATAAAGTATTGTCAAAGACATACCATAGTGAATTACTATTGTCATGACTGCTGAATGACACGTGATGAATATCAATGATGAAAAAAAATTATTTGTCAATATGACGTCGCTTATCTCATTTTTCATCCAGGAAATAACGCAGGTAGATTTAAATGCCATACATTACAATTTAATGATTGTTACATCATATTCAAATAAACATTTTGTTACAAGAGAATACTATTCAAAACGTTTTTACGAAACTCAAAATGGCTAAAAAATTGTAATTTCAAATTGGGCTTTACATCTACGCGGTCATTTGCGTTAGGAAATGGGACGCGACTACTCTAAGAGTTAATTATAACGAATTAAAAAAGTTTTTTTGAGATGTTCCTAGAAAATTTTGTCTGTGAAATTGGAAGAATTCTTCTGACATTAAAATGTTATTGCATTATAAATGCTTTGTCATTTTGCATTTCCTAATAGATAGTAGAAATTATGTTTAATTTCAGCCTAAATTATGGGAATACATTGTCGAAATATCTTCCAAGTTTTCTAAATGTTATTTGCTTTGAGTCGTATTATGTCGAAATGTGAGAGAAAATATACATTTTTGTTGAGGTTTGTTTCCTCAGGTTTCGATATACATTGACTGTCATTGAAATTTTCAGTAAAGTGTTTAAAGAAAACACCAACTATAAAATGTGAAAAAGAATGAAACTTGACAAAATGTAGCAAAGTACTTATCTTTTACCCCTGTATTTCAGAAACATGGAAATAACGGAAATGCATTTTCAATTTCAAGATCAAAACGAATTTCACTTTTTTTCCAAAGCATAAATGTCTTGTATTAGCATTATGTAACACGTTCAGTTCTTGGTCTAAAGAGCAATGAATTTATTCATTTTATGAACTTCTAACAGACAGTAGATTTTTCAAAAATGAAATTGTTTGATCTATTTATTTATTTATTATTAAATTATTTGGTCTATTTATAAACATAATTTTTGCGGTTTCGATTTTTACTAGTAACAGAGTTTGGTTATGAATTTTGACACAATTGTGAAAATTCGATAATTCGGCTTGAAAATATTGTTTCTTATGTTGTGATGTTTACTGGATTCTCTTTAAAAATTATTGTTTGAATAGTGTGAGCCACTAATGGGTTAAGGAGGGAACGAAGATGATGCGTACGTCCTATGGCGAGCATTATTCTGCTTATATAGTTAGATTCCGGGCGCGTCATCTATTAATGTCATTCGTCCCGTAAGTGTAATGCATGTTTCATCGCGGGAGGTGGCAGTGATCTTTCCCCATTGGATGGCGAGATCCGGTGCTGACCTACACGTCCACTAGAGAGGTTGTCCCAGGTATCTCCCATCAGTGGGGCACTGCCCCAATCGGGACGAGCTCTAAGCTCCCGAACGATCTCCCAACATGCGATATAGTGTAGTCCTTACAAGTGTAAGTGTAAGTAAGGGTGAGGAAAGGTCAAGCGAGGGGAAGGAATGTTTGTGCGCGGTCCGTGGCCCGTTTATTAGGCCACTGATCCGGCGCCGACCTACCGACGACTAGCGGGGTCTTCCTCAACCAGGTATCTCCCACAAGCGGGGCACCGCCCCAGCTGGGGCAAGTTCTAAGTCTCCGGCCGGTCTTCCGGCATGTGCGGTAGAGTAGTGCATGTTAGAGAAAGTGTTTGTGTAAGCGGTGAGGAAAGGACAAGCGAGAGGAAAGAAAGTTTGCGGGCAGTCCGTGGCCCGTTTGTTAGGGTACTGCTCCGGCATTCGCCTGGTGTTGATGGGAGCAACCACGGAAAGCTACCGACGAGAGCAGCCGGCGGCTAGACTTCTCCTCTGGCCCTGAGCCGCCTGAGTCGGTTGCTGGAGTAGTGCGAGGCGGTGGCGGAGGGGCGTTGGCGCGAGGCGCGTGCGGGGGAGTGAGGCGCGTGGCTGGGCCGCAGGAACGAGGAGTGGGACGGCGCGCAGCGCTCGTCGGAGCGCTTCAACGTGGACTGGCGCGCGCACCTGGCGGCCAACCGCAGCGTGGTGTACGCCGTGGTGGCGGCGGGCAACGGGCCCCCGCACAAGGGCATCGGCCAGGACGACGTGGACGACCAGCTGGAGGCCATCAGGTGAGCCATTAACCCTCGCAACATAGCAAGGTAAAAATGTTTTCTTTTTTTATAAGAGTTCAAACAGCTTTATGGAGAGCTTGATTTTACTTCGTTCAGCCGATCGGCTCTTTCAGATGTTAGTTCGACACAAAATTTGTAACACGACAGACAATGCAAATTGCACAGTTTAATATCGATGAAAGAAACCAAATCGAGCACCTCCAATTGATTTAGTGACTTGGGATACTTCAACGTCATGCCCAAGAAAGGGCTAGAGAGGGTACCGGTTTCTAAGTCTCGGAGTTTGGAGGGTAGGTAAAAATGTGTATGTGCAATGCAACAATTGGTGAAGTCAAATTTTCCTCCTTTTCGGAGCATGGCTTTTAAGAGCTCCCGGAAGAGGTACATCTTCCATGTTAAACTGGGGATTCTTTGAGAAACATTTTCTCAGAAACGATTTAGGCAATCTACTTCACCTTTTACCCCAAGTATCAAACTATTGTTACACAGTTTCTTTTTTTGAAAATTTATATTATTTTTAAATACAAAAATTTTTTAAAATGAGTGAAAATTGTATAACCAAAAGTTGCAATATTTTGACAATTAATTCAATGAAAAATACATTTTTGGGAAAATCCGTGTTAATGTATTTTTACATATGTTACATTATTTATCAAAATGGGACGGAGATAGTACTAGCATAAATTGAAAAAAATGTTCCTTTTATACCGAAAATGTCAACTTACGGGTAAGAAAAACTAAGATTTTTAACGCATTTCTGGACTGTAATAGAGAAAATTAAAATTTTAATAAAGCTGGGGCAATAACTCTCAACTAACTTCTCCAAAAGATTGGGCCAGGTATCCAGTGACTGACACTTTGAAGCAATGTGTATAACCCTGCTTTTAAATCTCGTGCCAACTACTGAGGACACAGAGATCGTGTGCACTGCAATAATGCTCTAATACCGTTCCTTGTTCCTAATATCAAAATGCGCTTATGCCACAATCCCATCATAATAATAATAGTAGTCTCTATATGTCTTCAGTTATAAAGAACGTTCCAGAATAAATATTAACAATTTCTAGAGCATGTAGAGAAGTCGAAGATGATAACGTTCGTGCAATGAACATAGAATAGGAAATGTAATATGACGAAGTTACATATTCTTTGCTCCTCATTATTAGCAAATTCATCATGTACTGATGTTCAGAAGAGACAGAACATGACTTGCGAAATTCCATTGCTTAATGAGCCGCCTACCAATCAAATAACAACCCTGTTACTACTTTACCTGAAACGTCCTACTGTATGTGCGTTGATAAATTGTGAGCATCTACAATCTCCCCACATGCTCTACAAGTTTGTAAGATTTATTATGAGGCACACGTGTATCATAAGTAAATAAAAATAAAATAGTAGTTAAGTTAAGAGTTCATTATCTGACAGCTGAAATGAAATTGATCCCTCTCTTGTCTCTGGTAAATACGTCTTCGCACTCTCAGTGTTTCTGTCACTCAGATAAAAGAATACGCACCTCCCTCAAGGTGTTCAGTGAAAGCTCAATAACTCCATTTTGGCTAACTCGGAGTCTTCGACATTTCTAATATTTCCATTGTCCTTCACTTCGCTGCGGTACGTGCACCCTAGAAATGTATCTTAACAAGCGAATGGGCACTTAGACGTATGGCAGGGCAGGCTAGAGTAGAGCAGGGCAGAGCGGGCCACGCTAGGCCAGAGTAGAGAGAGAAAGAGAGAGAGACAGAGAGAGACAGACAGAGAGAGACAGACAGAGAGAGACAGACAGAGAGAGACAGACAGAGAGAGACAGACAGAGAGAGACAGACAGAGAGAGACAGACAGAGATAGAGAGAGAGAGAGAGAGAGAGAGAGAGAGAGAGAGAGAGAGAGAGAGAGAGAGAATGCACTGAAGACAGAATACATTCCTTTTCCTGTTTGAATAGATGAATAAGGTAAAAGGATCCGGCTTTAAACTTCCCCTGCGATTTCACCGCACGGGTTTTTAAAACCGTGGGGGCCGGTCGGCGCGTTGCAGGGAGCTGGTGGAGCGCTTCAACTACATCGACGCGGCGCGCGTGGCGGTGTGGGGGTGGAGCCGCGGGGGCTACCTCGCCGCCATGACCATGGCGCGCGACGCCACGCGCACCGTGCGCTGCGCCATCGCCGTCTCGCCCGTCGTCTCCTGGAACCACTACCGTGAGTTGTTGGTGGTGTTGGTACGACTTAGGAGGCTCAACTAATGCCATTGCAGTGCCTCCGGTCCGGAGGTCCCAGGGCTCGATGCTGCCAGGAGTTTACTCACTAGCTAGTTAGGTTAAATTCAGCCGCTGCGTGGAGGAGAAATCTAGCGGCCGGATGCTCTGATCGGTAGTTTTCCGTGCTTTCTCCGATCAACACCAGGCGAATGTCGGAGCAGTACTCGAACATACTGGTCACGGAAAGCGTGCGATCTTTCCTTTCTCTTTCTTGTCCGATCCTCATCGTTTCTATATATATATATATATATATATATATATATATATATATATATATATATATATAACAACACACACGCTTAGATGCACTTCACCACCACACATGTCGGAAGATCAGAGCTTGTACCGACTGGGACAAAGACCTGCTAGTGGGAGATGTCTGGTTGGAGGAAACCCCGCTCACCGACTAGTAGGACAACCCCGGATCTCGCCATCCAGCGGGAGAAAGATCACCGCCATGTCCCGCGATAGAAACATGCCCAAAACTGGGCACACATTGTTAGTATAGGAGTTCGTACAATATCATTAACATCATTGCAATTTTTTTATGACTGCTTTAACCTCTCAGTTTCCAACTGACGGACTTTCTTGCTCTTAGTTTATCACTTCACTGTCTTTTTATACCCCAATGGACCTTGACTCTAGTCTCCAATGTTAACTTCGCTGTGAATCTCCTGTCCCTAATGGCTTGTAAGCCAGTGACGGCACTTGAACCTTGTTACTCTTGTAGGAGGTATGGTGACGGTCAGGCGCTCACGAAACAACCCATAGCCCCTTTACATAGCTTATTTGTCCTGGCCCACACACAGTCACATATTTTAACCTCACATACGTAAATCCGGGGAGAGGCCTGGGAATGATTAGGGGTTTTTAAGGTGGTATACAGTGGTTTGGATAGGCCTCAACATGTCTTAAAACTAAAGCAGTATTCATGCCCAAAGCAGAATTTTAACCCACAACCCTTTCATTCGAGATTACTAAAACATGTCCGCTCACTCCCAGATTGGAGATTTTGGAAATGGACTTGCCTATTACTTAGAGGCGAATTAGTCAAGAAGGTTCAATAGAACAGATACACGTGCATTTTCTATGCTTTGAACTGTGCTGTTTTCTCTTTGAAGATAACGCAAAAAATTGTGACGCTCATTGCGTCTCTCGTGAGAAATTTCACGCGTTCTTTCCAGAGAATACGCCAGTATTACATGTGCAACTTGCGCTATCGCATTCGCAAAATTGAACGAAAAGTGACGCCATTTGCACGCAGCATTAAGGCTTTTTTTCTTTCCACGAGGGTCTCAAGACAGGGAAACGCTGGTAAGCAATTGCTTGCAGTCTTTTTTTGAAGAAAAGTGTCTAAATTTACTGAAAACATATTAAAATTCTTCGTCCCCTGATCACCAAAGCACTAAATTAATTTGATTGAATGATGTTTCCGGGAACGTCAACTGTTATGGTAATTACTTCCATTAATGTAGTGATATTTTATTCCAGGAGGTGACGGTGATTTCGTTCCCTGTTGGAATGCGCTGTAGGTATGTGTAAGTGGAGAATAAACGAGGAAAATGAGGAAAAAATCACGCGCGGTCCTCGGCACGTTTATTAGGTACTACTCCGGGGATTTGACTGTTATTGATGGAGAAACCACGGAGCTACCCACCAGAGCAGCTGGCCGCTATAAGTGTCATCTCTCGATTTAGCTATGCATCCAGAGTTGAAAATCCATCAAACGCCTTTATGGATTGTATTCTTAATAGTATTCTTAAATAAGTCACTAAGTATTTGCTACTCAATTGATTGGAGTAATATAAAATTTTTAAAAATAATAGTCAACAAGGTCAGATAACATTGTAGCACCTACCAAAGCCTTGAGTGTTTCTTTGAATCAATGCTGGCAGATTCGTTGATTAATTATTTCGTGTTTCCGATGGCGGTGATCTTCCTTAGCTGGATGGTGAGTTCTGTCGCCGACATACACGTCGGCTAGTGGAGTTCACCCTAACCAGGTATCTTCCACCAGCAGTGGGGCACGGGCCCTGCCGGGACAACCTCTGAACTCCCGACTAGGCACCTGACATGTGAGGTAGTGAAGTGCATGGAAGTGTGGGTAAGTAAGGGGTGAATATAGAACAAGGAAGAGGAAAGAAAGATCGCGGGCAGTCCATGACCCGTTTTAGGGTACTCCTCCGGCATTCGCTTGGTGTTGTTCGGAGAACTACGAATCAGCGCAGCCGTCCGCTAGAATTATCCTCCAGGCAGCAGCTGACTTCGACCTATCAAGTCGAAGATAGTGCTACTGTCGGGACACGAATCTTAGACCTCCCCCCTGTCAGAGACACTGCAGTGACATCAGTTCTTGACCTGATAAACCTAAACCGGCGACAAGTTCGTACGTTTACAACCTTCTCTTTGCCTCATGGGTGCCCGCAGATGCCCTGTACGCAGAGCGCTACCTGCACCTGCCGACGCCAGACGACAACGCGGCCGGGTACGCGCGCGCGGACCTCACGGCGCACGCAGAGGGCTTCCGCGGCAAGCGCCTGCTGCTCATCCACGGCACCCACGACCTCAGCGTGCACCTGCGCCACTCGCTCAACCTGGCGCGCGAGCTGCAGCAGCGGGACATCCCCTTCGAGTTCCAGGTGAGACGCGCTTCTCGTTTGGCCTCACTTCAAAACGGCCTAGGTCAACCCTCGGAAACGTCGCGAACATTGTTGTGCTTATAATTCGACTAAAACATTAAGTCCGTTGACACATAATCAGCTGTGACGCTGTCATCCAATCTGAAGCTTGAACGTCACAATAGTGACGTCACTACAGTGACGTTCAAGCTCTCATTTGGATAACAGCGTCACAGCTGACCAAGTGTCAACGAACTGAATGCTTTACTCGGAGTATACACCTCCGTCATTTTCTCGCGCGCGCTTCTTAGCAGAGACACTTCCCCTTCGAGTTCCAGGTGAGCGGCGTTTCTCGTTTGCCGTAACTTTAAAATGGGCTAGGCCAACGCTCGGCGAAGAGGTAACGTCGCGAATATTGTGCTTACACCTACCCCACTTTCTTCATATGAGACGTCCCCTTCGAGTTCCAGATGTGACGTGCTTCTCTTTTGGATAACTACAGATGGTTCAGAAAAAAACCTTACAAACGTTTAGAGCCTGTAGGAGTCGAGTATGGTC
The DNA here is from genome assembly GCA_011170035.1 of Teleogryllus occipitalis. NCBI lineage: Eukaryota > Metazoa > Arthropoda > Insecta > Orthoptera > Gryllidae > Teleogryllus > Teleogryllus occipitalis. Next base: position 307,944 of record BLKR01000747.1, on the reverse strand, counting down.
CATTTTCTCACTGATCGTGTTTTGGGTAATCTAATAAATCTAACGAAGTTCCACATAATTCGTTTTGGATACACCTCTAATTGGTATGTAACTCATCCTGTACTTTTTGGCAGGTACCCAATCTCTCAAAGATCGTCCTGCACAATGACAATACCAATTTTTTCTCCTATGCTCATTTTTTTACTACGCTTCCTCGGGCCTCGCCGTTACCACGCATGCATCAAACCTCATGGCCGTGAAATCGAAAAATTTCTGCAAAGCTGAACAAAAACAAAAACTCAATATTGTCTTTGCCAGTAATCAGGTCGTCTCTCGAGAGTTCATGTAAATGTCAAACGCCAGTGCAGGACGAGTTGCCTGCGAATCAGGGGCTCAACGTGGGTTAAAAGTAAGGCTTTTTTACTTTCTCGACCTTCCGAATGTACTTCGCAAGAAGACAAAGTTATGTAATCGCGCGCCGAAGAACGGCCGATAGAAAAATCTCTATTTGCCGTAGATAAATCCTGTTGCTAAATATGAAAAAATCCTCTAACACATGGTTTAGCCAGAATCTTTGTTTTGTGAGATCTTGATACCGAATAATCGATTGGCGGCCAAACGTCTGTGTGTCCGTCTGTGTTCAACGCTAGCGCCTAAACCGTTCAGCCGATTTTCTTTAAAATTGATATTCTTCGATCGATCTAAATTAACTCAAAGCTTTTTGAGTTTCAAACGGATTACTTTATTTTTGAGGGTATTTTTTCATGAAGCCTCACAAACATTTTCAAAATGTTCTCAAAAATGGTACCACTTTCTTTCATCAAACTTTGTCCTTGGTTCAAGGACGTTTATGAGAATGGTGCAGGTCTCACGTTCGTTGAAGTCCCAGTTTTTTTTGAAAATTGCAAAAGTGCAATATTTTATGTCTTCCTTTAACTATAATTTTGAAGAAAGATATTTTTTTCCTTTATGAAATCTGTTCCTAAAGGACAGATCTTTAAATAAGTTCATGTTCAATTATTCTAAAATATGAGTAGTTTTCGTGTAATTTGGCAAGAAATGCAGGCAATTAAAAAATTAACATTTTTTTCTCAAAAGCCGCTCCAAATTTATTCTTTCATTTTTCCACGGATAGAAGAGGTGCTTGAAAGAATTGCATGGGCCTAATTTTCGTTGAACTTTCTGAATTTTCGAAAATTGCAAATTTAGAAATAATGCGAGAAAGTATGTGCTGTAGCACCACCAGTGTTTTTCTTCAGGATGCCAACCACATGCTTATTAGCAGAAAGCGATCACCTTTGTCCGTCGTACTTGCTTTCAGCTAGGTCGAATTCAGTCGCTGTCTGGAGGAGAATTCTAGCGGCCGGTTACTCAGATCAGTAGTTTTCCGTGGTTTCTCCGATCAACACCAGGCGAATGCCGGAGCACTACCCTACCAAACGGACCACGGACCGCGCGCGATCTGTCCTTCCTCTTCCTTGTCCTATCCTCTCCCCTTATACATACATACACACACACACACACACACACACACACACACACACACACACACACACACTTCCAGTAATATGCACTACACTACCACATATTCCGGGAGACCGGTCGGGAGCTTAGAACTTGTCCCGGCTGGGGGGGGGTGCCCCGCTGGTGGGAGAGTCCTGGTTAGGGGAAACCCCACTAGCCGACGGTAGGTCGGCGCCGGATCTCGCCATCCGGCGGGGAAGATCACCGCCACCTCCCAAGAACACGCACTACACTAACGGGACTAATGACCAAAGCTATTGACGCGCCCGGAAACACGAAAATCAATCAATCAATCCGTCGTACTTGCCATAAAAGTTTGAGAACAAATCTGAATAAAAAGGGTTAGATCACTTTGGCAAAGAAGCAAGATCGCGAATACTTAAGATCACGCACCTTCGCCACTTGCTCAAACGAGCTTCCGAGGCGGGATTAACCCTTCAAAAGACGTAAAGGATTTTTATTTATTTATTGCCCATTACTTGCTATAAAAAGTTATCGACCACACTCCGGCAATGCCGAAACATCATGGACCTTGTTGAGCTTAAACTTACAACTCTCACTCAATTTGGCGCGCGATCGTCAGTGGAGAAAGATTCCCTTCGAGTTGCCGTTGAGAGGGACTTCTCTTTTGCCATAATTAGCAAAATGGGCAGGGCCACACTGGGACTCAATAGGAATCCAAGAGGATGGGTATACGTAATTGTCGCGTTTTAATGATATTTGGCAGAGCTCTCCTTAGCACCTTATCAGAAATCCGTATGCTCACTGGCAAAAATCAAACATATCGATCTAAATCCTGTCTATCAAGGAAAAGCGGTCTATACTTTTACCATCGCTACTCTGCGGGTTTTTCACTGGAGACCGTTCAATGTCGGCGATCCAAAGATCTCCCTTGCAGTCATACATTTAGTTAGCCCCTTAGGACTAAAGAACAGGCCTGTTGCCACAATACTCTCTAGCGGCGAACAGAAGAATAAATACTGCAACGAAAGTTTCTGAATTTTTGCTCAGATTTCTTCAACAGACAAAAGTGAGAATGCCACACTCAAACAAAAAGAGTAGTACCTAACACCTTGAAGGAGGAATCAAAGGACATAATACAAAACAAAATATTAAATATTTTATAAATAAAACATCTACTTCTGTTTTCACAAATCAGGTTCCATTGGTTTTGAAAGTGGATTTAAATTCACAATAGGTAGGGTACTTGATGTCCCACAAATCTGTGGTGAAGGGGATGAAAGTGAAGATGGGGGTTACCCAAATCCAAGAGGTAGTGTCAAGAAATGTTTTCTTCAATCTTGAAATCAGTAGGATGCTTGTTAAATTTCCTCAAAACATTGGCAAAGTTAAAAGAGATAGTGAACATTTTCAATACTTAGTACACAAGTGGTGTAATACTTGACATTTATAAGTGAGGATTCTGGTGGTCTAACAAAATGATCTTAATTTGGCATATATGAAATTTGTAAAATTATTCTCAACAAGCATTATTTTCTTTACATCAAAAACCATCATCTATTAAAATACAAGAGATTTGAAAATACATACAATATGCAGCAGATTTGATAACTTCTTTATATTTGGATTAGATAACTGCACTGAAAGAATTATTTGAAATAAAAAACTAAGTTACTTGAATTTTAGAAAATTTATTTTGAAGGTCTGACATTAATTTTCCCTTTCTTTTTTAGGTGTATCCAGACGTAGGACATGGCTTTGCTACTGTATGGCCCCATTATTATCGCAAAATGGAACGATTCCTAGAAGAATGCTTTCCTATAGATTAAACAATTTACCCACAAGTAGAGAGACTTTCTTCTGGACTCTTTAGAATTAAATTGTGAGTAATTGCAAGTTGAGGTTGATTGTAGTTGAAAATGGATCAGAACTATTCTGAACAGAATTTTGGAAAATGTTCAACAAAGCAATAAAATAGTCGTAAGTGAATAAAAATGTGTCACTTACTTAGAAAAAGTGGTAATTTATGACATATTCCTTGCATTTCTTTGTTTGCAAGGATTCACCTCTCAAGTAAAGAACCTTATCTAGTATTTGTTCTTGTTATGTTCATATTTTTGATTTCTTAGAGCATTCTGTGAGTTCAAGAAGTACATATTCAATACTTACAAGCAAACAAAGTGATCATAAATTTATTCAGCATGTAGTTCACTTCACTTTCACTAGGCAAATTTTTTTTTTTTTTTCACTTTACATAGTACATAAAAACAGTGATTCAATGCAGAGTATCTCAGTGGTTGAAATTGCATTTGGTCACAGAGTCAAGTGAAAAGTTTAGCAAAAATTTATTTTTATCAAACTCAATAAAACCAACTGTTTCAGTTGACTGTACACTAGACCATTTACTAAGAAACATTATTATAAAAGGTAAAGAACTATACTTAAATACTGTTTCAAAGAGTAATATTTTTTTCAAAGATTTCAGATATGAGCTACTCCAGCAAGCAAAGTCCACATTTGTAATCCTACATCAAAATAGGGAGATTTGGATTTTTCTTACAATTTTCATTTGATAAAAAAGTGTAGTATGTTAATAATGAGTATTTTCTAAGTATTACATGAACCGGAAGATGAAACACTTCAATCTAATAGTCAAGACAGCAATTTCATTTCAATTCCTAACAAATATGCAAATGGTTCGGATTGCTGTGATGTTGTACACCCGAGGCTCTAACAAGAGTTTATTGCTTTTCACTGCATTTCTTTACTCTAATTGTTTTATACAAATATTTAAAATGTCATTGAATTGTCGTCCTCCTCAATGTTTTGCATTGAGCAGCTTTTGGTGCTTTAAGTCACCAGTGAATATTTATTTAAAATATTCCATCAATAGTTAAATCACAAGCTAAAAAAATTGCCAACTAGAAATCAAATGAAAACTATTAACATCTTCGAAACAAGTGTACAAGAAATTATTTGAAGATCTGAAATTGAGGAATACTTTGCATTTACAAATAAATCTCTAGCTTCAATATTAAAAGCATAACGAGAATTTGAAAAGTCTTTGAACTTTTGTAATTTTCCATAGGCTTTAATCAAAATTGGATCTATGCCATATTATTCACAGAACTTTTTCAATTCAATGATGCCTTAGACCATGGCAAACTTAGGGCATCAGGTTTAGGTCATCATCTCTTCCTCCTTACCATGCAAATTTCACTAAGTTCCTATTGCCACATGGTAGAAAGAAATTGCATCACTTGAGCAATGAAACAGGCAATTAGAATTTGACTCAGAGGCTTCTTGTTGGCTTGAGGACCTTTTACAAAGCTGTAAATATATAACATTGAGCAGCCAGCTTGATGTCCCCATCCTTGGGAAAGCATAGGAAGGATTTTTCACTCTTAAATGTCTATAGCTTTGGTTAGATTTGAACTTACGAACTTGGGTATAGCAGTCTGAGAGGTTACATCACAGGATCAGCTGAACTTTACTCTTCTTAGGGGGGAGATCTTTATTTTTAAAAAAAATTTTGTTTGCGTCAATTTCACTCAAATTTACACAAAAAAATACCCACACTTTCAAAAAATTGTGTATAACATTTCAATCTAATTTGCAAAAACATATTTCATTCACAAATAAATCTATCTGCAATTGCTGAATTTTCAAAAATTCAGATCTCAAAGAAGATCGGACCTGAATCATTTTTTGTCTATTTGAGCAAAATGTTTCAAGAAAAAAACTTAGAGACATTTTTGAAAAAAATTTGAAAAATGTCATTGGTTCCTGTAAATAGTTTACATGCTAGGAGTGTGTTCACATTTGGACAGACTCACAATCGATTTCAGAAAAAACACTTTCGGCATCTAGGACTCACAAATCATCGATTTTGTCTACACCAAGGGTTTGAGAAAGTAATTTGCAACATAAAAAAGAAAAAACACTTGCTTTTCTGTACTAGGATCCCACAAAACAAATTTTTCTGTTAAAAAAATCAGCAATTTTTCTGGTTAGAATTACACATCTTTATACTATACAGTATATAAGAACATAGAAAAGGAAATAATTATTTGTCAAATAATAACCGTTTCCTAAACTGGAAATTTTATCAACAAGAATAAACAATAGTTACATTAAAGTACTGTTTCTGGAGAGTTTTATTCACATTAAAAATTACAAACAAAGCTGTTTATGTTTTCAACAGCACCATGTAATGATTGTCAAGTATATGAGAACAAGCCTAACTGTAAAATACTATGGTGTTATTCATAAAACTGTAATAGAAAATAAAAACAATATAATCAATGACTAATATGGATTTGTGATTACAGAAGAAATGAGATCTAAAACATTGAGATGCAATTATCATTTTTGGAACTCTTCCAGGACCCGTTTAATTCTACTTCATTCTGCACTGTCTGAAAACTTTTCTCTATCAGCAATATGCTTTGCATATATCCATCAGCATCCAACATATTGTTGAAAGGCTAATCAATGAAAGTTGTTCAAAATCATGAAAATATAATGAAAATCATACTTTGCAGTTTCTAATTGAAAAAAGAAAATGTTTATTTCACAATATTTATTTAAAAAAATGTTATAATGAAATAAGTTCAAGTCAAATTAATCAATCAGAAACAAATGTCATATATTTGATGAAATATTTACAGTTTTAATATCTATGGCCTTTAAATTTCCTTCTGAGATTCATTAACATTGTTCCAGTAACTAATGCATTGTTGAAATGATTCAAGTCAATTAACTTTTTTTCTAAATTTTATCTCAGAGATTCTACAATTATTTCCTTGGCATTGTGAAAAATTTATAAAAGCTAATTCAAAAGCTAGGAAGGTACGGTTATAATTGCACTTGGTTCACATTGATAATATTCCACATAAAGCATAATACTGTTTTTTTTTTCTCATGGAAATATTTGTGCTTTTACATAACCGCTAGTAACAATATTTGTTTTGTTTTGAGAAATATTGTCCACACTGAAATAAAAATATAAAAATTGAATTGAAAAACTATGGCATATTAAAAACAAAAACAGCACATATGACCCTTTTCTTAATTTGTGTAAATCATCTTATAGGCTTCAGCTTGTCTCTTCATGACTAGTTCTTCACCTTTGGCTCATGAGCCTGTGAACCATCACTTCACAAACTTTTTCCTTCTTTCCACAATATTCATCATTCCATTCATGATCATTCAATTCATCATCTCTTTTTTACAATAATGGCCACTGTAATGACTTCCATTCAAGGAAAGCTCATTAATATCAAATGTAACACTGCTCAGTAAAACCTGACAGTGAATCAGCCAGTCTTGAAATACCTATGCGATTTTCTTCATGGTATTTCAGAACTAAGTACATACTCTCTTTCATAAAAACACGACATACATTCAGCCAAGTAAAGCAGAAGTATATCTTATTCTAAAATAAATGTCTAAAACTGAATTGTCTCAAAACCTGAAAGTCAATGAACTTGGAAAATAATTAATAAAACTCAGCTGCTCTTGATGTCGTGAGAAATCTTGTTAAGTCACAAAAGCTCCAGCAATACAAAACTCCATCACGACTTAGTCCCAATTTTACTTGCATTGAAAATGCAGCATCTGTCTCTTCTGTGATGAAAAAGTGTACTTGTGTCCCAATAAACATAAAATTTTACTTCATTTTAGTTTGAAACACTCTTCCAAGAAATTCTCCAGACTATGGTAAAGATGAGGCCTTACTCCAGCAAGTCCATGTTCCTCATCTGGGTAACTCTGCAAAATGAATGTTAAAATGTAATTGTTTTTCATTATTCTCTTTCTATCATATCATTTCACGATTTTTTAAGGGAATTACAAGAAGAATTTTTCAACCATATGAATATCCAGAAATAAAAGCAATTGAGGGAAAACGGCCATTCAAAAAATGAGTTTGCAAGTTTTTTTGAAACTCTTCCCTCCTTTCTAGATGTCAATTTTTATTAACACATTTTAAACCTTTCTCTCTTCTCTAGGTAATAATTTTGAATACAGAAGGTAAAGTAGAAACAATCAATTCATCATATTTTCAGTGAATTTACAAGCTAAAATTAAGTTATTTTCCCTTTATATCATAGTCCTCATTTGCATGATCTCACTTGACTGGTACGTGGTAAACTTCCCTTTCACCTTAAATAAATTTAACTGAAACAGATACTCTTGTGCTATATGCCATGCACTTGTTTATAAAAGAATTATGATGACCTTATATGTAATGTGTAATTACTGATGACTTGATATGTAAACACTTGCACAACATAACATCTTTTTTTTATCATCAACTACATTGAAAAATAATCTTCTTTCATGCATCTTCTCTTAGTTCACTCATTTGAAATACAGTAGAACTTGTGAACTACTTGCTTGCAAGACCTAAGCATTCATCAATGATTGAAATTGTCACAGAACGAGTTAAAGAGGTATTGGAAAGTACTAGTCCAGAGGTACCTAGTGAACTGTATTTTCTACTATGTTGTGACTGTTCTCACCTGTTGTCTGAAGAGAATATCATGGTGCTCCAACACTTTTGATAGCATCATGGACTGTTGATAATGTACATTGTCATCAAGAGTACCATGTACCAGGAAAAACATTTTGTTTCGGAAGTTTTCATACTTATTATTAAGTTCAGATTCAACATAACCATCTAAATTATCAGACTGTGTTGGAAGGCCCATGTACCTTTCGGTGTAAATTGTATCTAAAAAAAAATATAAAACTGAATAAATAATGCATCCTTCATTTGAATTTTTTTGAAGAATTAAGTAAAATTCAAGCACATTTTATGAAATTTAACGTGGAACTAAAAAAATATGAAATTGTTATATATGTACAAAAAGTTCCATGATGTTTAGTAACGAAGTAAAACAGTTTTGTAATATGCATTGTGTTATTTAAATTACGGCATAACATGAGAAAAAGATTAAAAGATGTGATGTAAAAGAACTGGTAGTTGAAGTACTACAATATTACAGTATCAGAAGACCATGTTAATAATTAGACTAGTTAAGTCAGATTAGACAGTTAAATCAGAAAAGTAATTTGAATTAATTCTGACATAAATTTTAGTCAAAATGCTACTTATTTTCTTTACTTCTTCATCACAAGCATTTAGCCTTTCTGTTATAGATTTGTCAAAAGAGAGATACAAACTATAATTACAAAATGAATTTTCCTAAAGTTTGTGTGCTTTCCAATAAACAAATTAAGATAATTTGTTGCAGTAAATTCATTATAGAGTATTTAATTAGAAACACTGTATCAAATTAATGACTCCATTTTTACTATCACCATCATAGATAGTATAAAGAAATTAAAAATTTAGGTTTATACTATAAGGTATTTTTAAGGTAACTTCTTTTTATAAGTGGTACGACCTAATGTGAGTTATTTAACATAAAAATTCTTACCATAATATGCCCAGTCTGTTACAGGAGCTACAGCAATTCCACATTTGAAAATACCTTGTTTGTCCTTAGCAAGAGCCATTCCTGTACTATAACCACCATAGCTCCAACCCCATATAGCTGTACGGTTCTTGTCAATAAAAGGCAAGTTGTCTTGCAGGTACCTAATAACCCACATTGCCTTCATTACTGGCATTTCACTTAACTTACAATCAATGTAATGGTAAATATTTTTGCTCACAGTAAATTATAAAACAAGTTATCCATTAATTGCTAAATTTATAAGAAATATTCAAATGTTTTTTGTAGGAAATTGGTTGAAATATTTCCCTACAAAAATGGTAATACTTACTTAGTAATACTGGTAATACTTACTTAGTTACATTAACTTGATCATCTATTTCTACACTTCCTAATCGACGATATCCAGAAAAGAGCATTCTGTTGCCTTTGAGGCCAGAACCTCTGCCATCAATGGCTGCATAAATTATACTATGATTTACAGTTAAGTAAGAACTCCAGTCAACATTGAAACGTTTTGTCACTTGTGTTGAGTCTGGACCTCCATATCTGCAAAAATACATAAATAAAAAAAAGGCCATATAAGAATATAGAGAAATTTTAATTAATAATGAAATAATGTAATAACTACACTTACACATTAACAAGAAGAGGATACTTGGTATGACCAGAAGTATCCATATTTGGAGGAAGAAGCAGTTGTACTAAAGCTTGAAAGCCGCCAGGAACATCTACCCTCATCTGCTTGATGGTTGGCAATACTCGATCCTTCAGAAGTTCTCGAACTTCTTGATTATCCTCCCAAATCATCTGTTGTTTGTGCTCCTACAAATTATATGAGTCAAAATGTGTTGTTAGTTTGTTTTTGTTTTGTTTTGAGATTTTCGTCCTGCCTATAAAATCTTTTTCTCTAGCTAGTATCTTCACAACATTATTATTTATATGTTTTATCTTCCTTACCTGAATACAACTTGTTTATTGAAAATATGTTAACAGAACTTCAAAAACATTCTCTTTGGAAAGAAAGGAACATAGAAACAAAGAAAAAAACAAACAAACAAAATGTTGTTTACCTTATTATATAAGCTAACTTCAGGCACATCAGGTCCACTACAGCTGTGCATGAAAAAGGAACAATCCTTGCTAAAGGATGCTTTATTATATAAACAAGATTTGCCAGAAGCACGTGTCTTAAATTGGCAACTAATACACGTGTGTTGATTTGGAGCAGTGCTAGCATTATCTGATACACTATACAAGTGTAAGGTTGCTGGATCACTTTCATCAGTACCAAGGAAATACCTATGAAAAGGAAAATGAATAAACAATACATTTAAATTCGTTACTTCATATTCTCTTATCTATAAGTGATCATTCTTTTAACTTAATTTCATTTGATTTTTCAAATCTTTATAGTTAATAACACTTCATTTTTTTCTTATTATTAGGGAGCGGATTTTGATGACCTAAAACATCACTAAAAATGATCATTAAGATGTTCTTAAAATGTTTTAAAAATGCCCCAAAAGCAAAGAAAAATGACATAAAAAATGTGATCAAAACCAGTTCAGATGAACAACTTAAGCTGTTGGATATGTTACTGATGTAATCGAGGCTTCTTCTATTTGTTCAAGTGAACTCAGCTTTCAAACTTTTGATTTGGATTATTCTTAACCAGAATATCTCTGTCTTTAGTTATCCCGAAATCAGCTGAACCACCAATGACACTGACAGGTGTCATAGGAACCTTAGATTACATACTCACAATGGCTGACATTACAACTTCTGAGTGAAAAAGTCAAATAGGCTACCATGTACTCATGAATTCTGTGGAGAACATTTGTTACATCTCATAAATATTATTTGAAGCAAGTACCATGAAAATGACGTTAAAATCAACAAAAACAGCAAAAAATGTATTAAAAATGACTGAAGAAGTTAAAAAATGACTTATTAGTCGAAATTAATAAAAAATGCAACAAATGACATAAAATGGGTCATTTTCTGTTGTTATAACAAAAAATGAATTTCTGTATTAAACGACATTGTTCTAAAGTGTAAAGAAAAAAAAATACATTTAATTAAAATCCGCCCCCTACTTACTATATTAGTATATTTCAGTGCGTGTGGCAAAATATAATTTATTTATCCCAAACTCCAATTCTGGATACAATAAATTGTTTTGTTTGTTCGTTATTTGAGATATTACTATTCAAAATTACTATAAAAAAAACAACAACAAATTTTTGAATACTTTTGCATTATTATCACAAAACCACTGGAGGTTAGACATCTGAACCTTTTCCTTTCATGTTTGCCATAGGCTTAATGATTCATTCCATTAAATGTTCTGCTCCTCCCACTTCACTTTAGGTCTTCCTTCTGGTCAGTCATTTTCCTTGACCATCTACTATTTCCTTTATTGTGATTTTTGACTTAATTTATTTCTAATGTCTTCATTTCTTTCTCTATCACTCCTTGGTATTTGTGGCAGAAGTCTCAAAAATCTCACTTCTGCTGTTTCCAATCATAGTTTATCTCTCTTTCTAAATGTCCATTTTCTGACCTTTTTGTAAATGTTGGTATGGCTATTACTTATTTTGAGCTCGGTGTCTGTGTCCATTGTTTACCAAAGGCCATTAATACATTCAAAATGGAGGTCTGTCTTCTGATAATATGTTCCTTTCACCTCTATTTGTTAGAATCTATACCTAGACATCAAGGGATTTTCCTCTCTGTGGCAATATGCTCTGTGAAGGCAGAGGGTCACTACTGTAACACTCTAATCTTATTACTTACTACTGCAAAGAAGTATACAGACCCTTTCCCTTCATCTTGATTAAAATATTATCACACACAACAAAGGTTTCATGTTTAGCATCTAAAACCTTGGTCATCAATCACATATGCTTCAAATTTACATAGAAAACCAAAACATGTTACCACTTCTTTTAAATTTGAGATGCGATACAAAATCTCAACAGATATTTTGTCTACGATGTCAACCAGGCTGTGTTACATTGGTGCTTAATGTCGCATTGTCAGTTTCTTCTGGGACGATTTTCTTCTCTCTAGCCCACTACAATCCACATACATTGAAGTTCAAGTTGTGCAAGCACTTCTAATAAACTGAGCACAATTATTTTAATAATTTTAGTCTAATTTTGCTGTCTTTTAACTATCCTTCTTGAGGCATCTGCCTCGTTTGCCTCACCCTACTTACACTTCAGAATATAACTATAGAAGAATTTCTCTTTGCAAATTAATATTGAATTATTTCAATGGTTATTTTACAAGTACTACTTAAAAATTAATGAATAAATACAAAATAATTATTCTCATACTCACACAAGATGAGTCTTTTCATCCCAAGCAAGAATTTCTGTTACAACAAATTTGCCTGATGTAAGGGATTTTTGAGAGTCAAATCTGGGTTCTCGCTCAATCAATGTCACATGCCTATATGCACCTGCATCATTGCTTTGATTTTGTGGATACACAAACACCACACGTTTACCATCCTTGGAGAACAGAGGAGGAACAAAGAGATCCAGCCATCCTGCTTCTTCATGAAGACTTTGCATCTGTCAAAAAAGAAAAAAAGATTTTTTTTATAAAACGATCTGCCAGATTTTTATTCATAATATTAAATCTTTCATGAAACCATCTTCATTCATTTCCTACTCAGTGTAACTGGCTTCTTATCAATAATCACTAATATCTATCATATGTTTGATCTTCCTCCTCAAAAACCCTAAACTGGCTATCGTATAGTGAATTAGATAAAAGTAAACAGTATTGTTCCATGATAATCAATAGTTTTATTTTAACAAAATTGATGAAACTTAGAAATAGAGGGAGGTCGTATTGAAAACTGTTCTAGGAATACAAACTAAGTTTAAGACTGTCTTCTGAATGTATGAAAATATTGGTGTCTTCTTCTCTGATATATTTCCGAAATTATCTTGTGAATTGGAAACAGAAAACACAAAATGCAGGAATTATAGTTGCAAATCATCCTCATGTCTGATAAAAATAAATGGTCAGGGTTCTACAAATATGTACGTAAACACAAAGGAAATAAGGAGGAAATTCTGGAAATTCGAGATATAAATAAATCACAGCTTACGAAGAATCAGACTAATGTCAACATATTTAATAAATATTTCGTATCGGTACTCAAGACTAGATCCTCACATGTTCCAATATTTCAATTGTCTACAGATCATCAATTCAAACTAGATGCAAATGCCCTTCAAAAAAGCATGAATTTATTAGTAAATGGGAAATTCCATGGACCAGATGAAATCTCTTCAGATATTTGCAAATTTGGTGGTGAGGCATTTCTCTCATACTTAAGCTGTTAAGCATTTCTATTTGTAAGAGCGTGCCGAAAGACTGGGAACTAGCTGTTGTACCAATCTTCAAAAGTGGTGATAAAATGAAAATTACTAATTGTCAGCCGGTATCCCACACTTTAGTAGTGTGTGAATTAATGGACCACTTAATTTCCGAATAGTTGATTTTGCAAAAGCAAGCAGTGTGTATTTCCGCATGAACCACTTATTGAGAAACTTTTGATGTTTGGAATAAATGCATATGTAGTGGTATCAATTACATCAGGTGTTCCACAAGAAAGTGTACAGGGTCTTTCCTTTTCTTAGCTTTCATAAATGGTTTCTCAAATAACATATGTTCGAACGTATTATTATTTGTGGATGACCAATTAATTAAATCAAATGATGATAACAATATTTTGCAATGGGACTTAGAACACTTGAATTATTGGGTTGAAATAAATAGAATGGGAATTAATGGATCAAAAAATAAAGCAATTACATTTGACTGCATTCATAATTAGGCTATAGCTGATTACTATTAGGATAATGACTTCATTTCATGAGTATCAATGTGTAAATATGTTGGTATTCAGTTGGATAGCAAGTTAAGGTGGGAGAATCTAATAAATGAAGCAATAAGAAAGATGTGGATGTCACTGCATTTTATAATGTGAACATTAAAGAGATATACAGTTAACACAAAAGAATTGGCAAATACATCTCCTGTCAGTTCTGTTTTAGAATGTAGGGTGATTTGTTGACATCCATGCAGACTTTTTCACAAAGAAAATATAGAAAGAATACAAAATAAAACTCTCAAGTTTATGTAGAGGGAAAACTCATTAAAACAGTCATGACTCAAAACAGGAAGAATGAAAGCGAGGCTTTGTGATCTGTATAAATCATATGTAGGCCAACTAGCAGGAAATTCAGAACAGACCAAAGAAATCAAAGTATTTCAGCAAGGGAACAATAAACACAAAACACCTCCACTAAACACAATTTTTGCCCTTATTCCAGAGGACTTCACTGAATATAAATATACCAGGCTTAATGTTCATTCCATATGACTTTTATATTTCATTTGTTCCTCGACCAAAGTACAAGTGCATTCCACTTGCCATTTTTGTAATTCACTTTAAAAAAAGCTGCCTCATTGCATTCGTTCCTTCATTGTAGTCCTTGATTTCTTAAAAAGCAACAATAGAAGGAAAAATAAAGAAAAGGAAAAATATAATTCTTTGTGATGATGCAAATGATAACTTCATATGATAAAAAGACTGAAATAGTTAAGTAGCTAGACAGTGAGGATATTGTGAAAATAAGAAAATGTCAGTGTGGCTGAATAGGGCACTGTGTCGATTATCAGTTCAGTTGAAAATAAATACGCAGGAATACAATCTGCATTACATTATTTAATGTAATTATGATTTAACTGTAATGATACTGGGATTTCAATTTATTATGATAAAAATAATTAATAATGTATAATGTAATTGCATTATTATTTTTTTACTTAAAGAAAGAAAAGAAGGGAAGGGTTCTGAAACTTACAATTTTCTTGAAATATTATTTTTTATTTGTTAGCTTGAAATTAAAGAACTTATTTCATTCGCATAATGGAAATACTCATTTGTTTGTGATGCGAATAATTAATGGTGGTGATGATTTTGAATAAACCAAGTAAAATTACAAACAATGTTGGTAGCAGGGGGAGGGGGGGCATGGTCCCAAGGTCTCTTGGGATCTGCCACTATTCTAAATATAACACAAAAGAATGCAAGGAAATTAAAAATTATGAGTATGCTTACAATCATTAGTAGCAATCTGTAGAAGAAAAGAGCACAAGTGTAAAATATTTATCGCACTCTCTGTGTTTGACATGTTCAAGATAGCTAATACACAGTTTTTAGTAGTGACAATATTTACAATATGAAGCTTCAACATTTATAATATTCTGGTTACTTGAAATGATTATCATGTAATATCATTAAGGTAGCTGTCTACCTCAAAATGAAGAAAATTATGAAATTTCATGTTCTTTAATTTCTATTCGCTTGGATGAACTGATTTATTCTCTTTTAAACCGTTTCTCGCTACATTTCTTAGTTTTTGAGGAAATAATTGTTTTCCAAGCAAGTGTCAACTATCAAGCCCTTAGTGAACCTCAGATGCATTTTCCCGAATTGGGAATTTTCAGCACATTCATACATGTCAAACATCATAAATCATAAACTATAAAAGATAATAATATAATCCTTTTTGTAGTATGTAACCCATGATTTGCTCCAGTGAACGAACTAGAATAGTTAATGTGCCACTCAAACTTTTGGTTATACGAACTGAAATGTCCAGAATACATTTATAAACAATTATTTTTTTCTCAAATAATCAAATCCTGACTCTTTACGTTTGACGTTTTCACAGTACTTTTGCCAATCTAGCTCATTCACTAGAATGTACAATTGGGATTAATTTAAAAGAAGCATTATCAAAATATATCAATTTGTTGTAGAGTTATGATGTCTGAAGTAAAAACCTGAATTTTGGCCAATTATAAACAAATAGAGAAAAAAAATTTAAAAAAATATTTGATCTCTAAAAGCATAAAGAAATCAAATGGACCAGGGAAAACAAAATAGACACAAAATTCTTAATTTTTATTTTTCAGGCAGATAGCTACCTTTATAATATTAAAGAATACTTTAATAATATTAAAGTAAACTACCTTAATAATATTAAAGAATATTGTATTTTTCAGTGCAGTAAAATAACAAATTCATTAAAAAAACAAATTTTAAGATCTAAATAACATTTAAAATTTTGAAACTGAAGATTCATACATACAGTGGTGCATTGAGATGCCATTGCTGTGCAGACAACTAGTTCACCTCGGTTCTGAACCCGATTCATCCAAATAGCAGCCACTTCGTCATCATTTGCCCAAGCAACAGTGCTTAAAATGGGTTCCCTGAGGAATCACAAAAATATATACCAAACATTGAATTCCAAAATCATTTATACTTAGAAATAGCAGTATTCACAAGCTTAAATGTTGAATTTCAAGAAATATTCAATAACATGCAATCAATCAGTACAAAGCAAATATTCTGAAAATTCATTAAAAGACACCCTTAAGACAAGAGAAAGTACTGATTACTGCTTTCAGATATAAACAATTGTATCACAAACTTTGAGTAAAATCAAGATAATAGGCTTTTATGAACGAGAGGAAGTAGCTCTGTCTGTATTTCAAATGGCTACAAAAACAGACATAGCAAGGGAAATAAACTTTATATTATGAAGAGCAGCTGATTTCAGGAAAATAGTGCTGTCACATTGCACTTCAATGAAACATTAAATCTCAGATACGGTCTACTTTTATACTCTCCCAAATGCCTCAATTTTTATACCTCAAAGTTTCTGGTGGTGCCAATTTTACACTCTTTGGTGAATCTCCTCCCAGCTGCACTACAGTCAGAGATACTGTAGGATTTGGTGTCCCTGGCTGTAACAGAAAAGAATGAAAGTTTTAGGTTGATGAACCAGATATTTCTTTCAAAAATAATATTTTAATTTTATGATGGAGGGAACAACAACTATGGTAAGGTAAACATCAAAGCAAGGAAGGTTGAGAAACAACCTGAGAAGACAGTATATTTCTTAATTAGGAATATTTTCACAATTCCAATAATATTATATATTAATATGCATGTTTTACTCTTCATGTCATTTTAATTTTACAGTGTTACCACACATTTTAAATGAATTTGTCAATTCACTCAGTCAAGGATTTCTCTGTCAGGTCAAGGATCTAAATCCAACTGTTACGTTTAAAAAAAGCGGGAATCTTTTGAAATCTCATCAACTATGTCTTCGGGTGTGTGACATTACGTCAGTTAAACAATAAATATTAACAACTACGGCGTCACTTTCTACTGCACCTTTCGCTGGCACGAGTACGCCAAGTCCTCCTCACGAAGATGGAAGCCCGTATCACATTTAAACATACCCTCAGCTTTCCAGAGCTAACACCGGCCCAAACTAACTGATAGCTCACCGCAAGCGAACTTACGACGAACATACGCTTGCCAAGTATTCGCGGAACCGGCTGAGGTGGCTCAGGGCATTATCTTATGTCACTGCAGTGCCTCTGTCCGAGAGGTCCTAGGGTTCGAGTACCAACGGTAGCAGGATTTTCGAAACTAGCTAGAGAGCTAGGTCAAATTCAGTCGCTGTGTGGAGGAGAAACCTAGCGACCGGCTGCTCTGATCGAAAGTTTTTCAAGATTTCTCCAATCAACATCAAGCGAATGCCGGAGCAGTACCCTAACAAATGGCCACGGACCGCGTGCGATCTTTCCTTCCCCTTCCGTGTCATATCCTCGCCGCTTACACACACACTTACACGCATTACACTACTTGCATACTATACATGCATGCTAGCTCATGCATGTATTACGTTACTTGCATGCATTACAATATTAAGCATAAATAGTATTTATTTAACGTCAAAAACCGTTAAAAATAAGTGACATACTATGGGAAGAAGTGCAATAAATGCATGGTTTCTTGGGTTGTCTGTTCTAACTCATATACATATTAAGTTGAATTATGAATACATGTAACAACGAGAGGATTAGAATAAATATCAAATATTCGCTCCCGTTTATTAAAAACTATTTGCAAAGGCAAATCAGCTACAGATGTACGATGTTATCCCTAGTGCTATACATGAAGCTATTATCCCCAGTGCTGTCGCGATAAATGGAATAGTATTCGTTGATTTCGAATAGTATTCGCGCGATTTGAGTGGCGGAGACCAGCGCTGCAGCAATTTCCCGATCGCCCTCCAGGTTGCTGCCCTTCGAGCAGCGGCGTCTAAGGGATCTGAGGCATCAACCGCCAGCTTCCCGAGGAACCCGCCAGACACGCGGAGGCGGGCTCTGGGCGCAAATGCGACACCGGCCAGTCCGCGAACGGCAAGACGCATCGGGCCTTCTTCATCTCAAAGGGCTCTAAGCGGCTCGCTTTCACATTCCGAGCGCTGCAGCCATCTAAAGCTAGCAGTGCCCACGAAACAAAACGTTACCAAACCGTATGCAAAATTAAAGGCTAATTAACTGCCGGCCGTATTTCCTTCAGTCTAAAGCTAGCAGCGCTATCTTAGAAAATACAACTTCGCATTATTAATCGCATCCAAAATTAAAGACTAATAAAAAGCTCGAGGGGGAAAATATTACAACCCATATTTTACAAAATTCAAGGATGTACACGTACGTAGCATATGTTCTTATGGAATTATATGCACGAAAATTCGAAAACGCTACCGCCGGGAGTTTGGCAGGCTGTGCGAGCAACCCGACGCGGAGGCGGGTGGAGCAGGATGACCGGGGAAACCGCGAAGATTATCTTAGCGAGACTTAATATTCTCCCTCTCTGCTGCAAAAGCCAAATAGGGCTGCGGCGTACGGGCGGATTGTACTGTGACGAAAGACAAATTACCGCCTCACCAGGGGCTGGCGGGAGAAAACCGAAAAATAATTTACGTTTTGTAGATGTTTGGTGCCGACCTGGATGGCCGAGGTTGCTAAGAGCGAGTACCGACTCAGCGCTTCGGTCCGAAGGGTCGCGGGTTTGAGTCCCGCCTTGGGCATGGCTGTTTGTCCCTTGACTTTGTGTGTGTTGTCGCGGAGGGCCTCGCGTTCTGCTGGCCCCAGATCAGAGGAGCCCGCAAATGTGTTGGTCTAGTGTATGGTCGAATTTGCGTCCCATCGGGACGTAAAGGGTAACCGGCTGTCGGCTGGATAAAAGCCCTAGGAAAAAAAAAGACGTTTGGTGGGAAGTCTTCTCTCAGCATCATTCACCTTTCATGGTTACCCCAAGAAGTACAATAAATACCGATGAACAAAGTGACTCGCGCCAACTTAAGAGACACCTGTAGTTTACGACGAAACAAAATGCCTCAGTGAAACGTCTCCCCAGAAGACCGATGGCGGGAGAAAATCAATTAATGATGCTTGGATCACACCCCGCGCTTTCACTCACAACGCTGCCATTGCATCTCTAATGAACATTGCCTTCTTCAATTACTCGTACCATTGCTCACTATTCAACATCTTAGTGAAAAAATGTCAATAAGGTGCCATGAGTTTGTAAACAAAATAAGGTTGTTGATGACGCTCTGTATCTTGACTTCTTGAAATTACAAACAGGATGTGGTTCTTGAGTTTCAGTTATTCAATAACACCAACATACTCCGGCCAAATGTTCGGGCTCTACATTTAGCCTTCATCAGGGCTATATAGACATCACGATCCAATTTTTGTTCATTGTGTGTTCTTTTGGATTTAAATAAAATGTTTTTTTTTGTTCTTGCCTTCGATATCTTTGCTCTCAAGAATCCCTCAGACAATCAGAATAAGATAGTAGTATCAAAGCCACAAAGTTGTGTCACGCACAACCATTGCGGACATGAGAGTAAATATAAGACTGCCAGTTTTCCTTCGTTACTCTACAAAGGAGCATTGAGATAACAGAGACAAAATAATTCTGTGAGCATACGGGTATGTACGTTTCTGGCATTTCAGTATTGGATTAATCCAACTTTTGCCATCTAGCCGTGTTCCCAGGCTTGGGCCCTGTTTTTATTTATTATCCATAATCTATGGGTGTTATAATATATTTGAATATTTTGTTGTTCAATGCAATCATTAGTAATTTAATGCACAGGAATATTTCTGGTCCTTTAAATGTTATTTTATGCTTTCAACTTTTATATTGGTTGATTAGAATAAGTAGAAACTATTTGCTAAAATATTTATAGGAATTTGAATAAAGTAGTGCATTTCGTTTTAACATTATGTTTTACTCTACTTTGTTTTATTATGAGATATACTTGTATTTATGTCAACAAATATTGGTCTATGGCATCCTTGCTATCAGACACTCTTAGAGCAGATATGTATTTAATCATTTATGATAAGGAGCATAAGCACAGGGCCTTCGCTAATTAGGGATCCCCAGTAATTTTTAAAACATTTTATATCTGTAATAGGTATTTTAAAATATTTGAATAGTATTTTTTTAAAAATTGGTAAATACGCTAAATCGTTGTGACAGCCAGATATACTCTTTGGTGACAGCCTCCTGCGCGCTCGATAGACAGCGTAGGCTACACCTCACCCGACAGCAAAAGCGTCAGCATTTCTCAAATGAAGGAAATGAAAGGACGTGATGATACGATTTCGCACGATTGGAGATGTGCAGAGTTAAAACTTCTTATTAAATCGATTAAAGCGGAATAATCAATGTTTGATAATTTATTGTAAGAACGAATATTGAATGGATCCGAATTTTAGGGGAATCTATTAATTTGTAGGTATCAACCTAAAAATAAATGATAGTATATATAATTTTTTTTCTATAACAGCTTTATAAACGACTTTTTGTTGCAAGATATTGTTCATAAAAGAGCACAATTGATGACGTATTAGATTTTACGGCATGAATGATTGCGTCATCACACATTCAGCCAATCGCAACGAGAGAATCTTGGGGTGGTAGCGGTAAACGGAACAGCCGACCACCGTTTTCTCGTACACGTCAAATACCCGAGACGTCACAAGAAATTTGTTTCTTGTTAAGTCTGATTTTATTATAAATTTATAATGCTATTATACAAAAAACAGCGTATGCAACTCGTTTATAATGTTGCTTTATTGAATTCGAACAAATTTGAAAACTCGTTCCTAACGTCACTAGTTTTCAAAACATGTACTCATGCAATAAAGCTCAGCATTATAAACTAATTGCATAAACTACTATTTTCAGTCAAAATCGAAATTGTTTCGTTGTTTTCTCCGAGTTCCTAGGTAACTAACGAAACCAAAAACACATCTCACGTACCTGCAGGCTGTACAGTTTTATTTTAACTTCTGCGCGCATCGGAAATTTAGTAATATATTAAATTAGTGTAAAACGTCGTCACGAGGAGTGAAGGCAGGTGAAGCGCCACCGAGGGCAGAGGTCAGCGTCAGGACGAGGGTGCAGCGTAGGAATGCGGCCCCCGCAGCAGGGAGCAGCTGCTTGGCCAGTGACGTAGCGTAGTGGGAGCGGCAGGGGCGGCACAATTTTACAATAAATAATAATAATAATAATAATAATAATAATAATAATAATAATAATAATAATAATAATATCTTTTACACGTTTGAACCATTGTATTTCATATTGTACCTACGATTCGGAGCGATTGAAACGAGCACGGAGTCTTTCAGTACTTATTCTCTACGTCTTCTTTAAATGAATATATAATAATGGCATCTTGCTAATAATAGCGACTGACAACACCGTCTGTACTGACCTATAAGAATTCCCCGTATTTTATTTTGTGCTTGGATTGTTTATGACTAATATTTAGGGAGAATGACTTCTCTCATATAAATAATAGTGTTCAATAGTGTATAGTCAATAGTGTAACTTTGCAAACTATATTACAACACGGATAAGTCCCTTCAGAGAAGTCAGTGAGTGAAAATTTGACTATTCAAAGAAAGTTTCATTGATGGATCGTGAGTCGTCCAATTCACATATATGTAATAGTATCGTAAGTATGCGCTTTCCAAACTGTGATTTTACTGCTCGTAAGTACGTGTAGAGATAGATGAATTATTGTACTTTGATGAAAAATGTTATTGTTCGTGTACGTATGCGTATGATTATGTATTAAATGTTTTATTTTCGTTTTTATTTATGTAATTGTATATTTGACTATCTGCTACGATGTTCAAGTTTGTATATTTTAGTCTTTTAAACTGAAATATCTATATAAGAGGGCGGAGAAATTTTCCTCCGCCCTGGGCGGCTGACATCCACGCTACGTCACTGTGTTTGGCATAAATTCGCTAGCAGTGGCGGTCTGGGTGGCAGCAAAGCGCTTCGAGGGTGGTCGCAGCCCGTAGACGTGCCACTTCGCACGAGAAACAACTTCAATTCTGCGGAACATTAGAATCGACAGAAGGTCGGCATCTCTATGCCTTCATGGCAATGGCAGGTGCCGATCCAGTTGGATATGAGGTACGTCAGCTTCCTGTCGACTTGTGTTACTGATGTGAACATCCCCAGATGCGCTACCGAAGGCACGATTCGGACGTGCACAAAACCGTGGGTAATCACGACTCAGAATCTCGGGTTCGAACAAAACGTGACAGACCCCAAACGACGATTGAGATTTTCGATGATGGTCGACGAATAACTATCAGACCCAAAACTCTTCCACCTAAGCGAAAGCTTGCGCATTTGACACACTGCACCGTACGCTCACTAGCTCAACGAAAGATCTTTCGAAGTATAGAGATGTGGGGTGGGGTTAGTTTGGGAATGCTTCTTCACAGATGGGCGCGAAGGTGCGCGGGGCGGTGGGAGAGAGACAAGCAGATCGTTCAGTCGGGCACTCGACCCCCAGAGTTCAGATGCTTATTGTATACAAAGTTCATTTGCAATTTGTTCAATTCACAGAAAAGCAGGCAAATTAGTTCACAAGTTTAGAATAATATGAGGTAGAAATCCCCCAATGGTAATATCCCTTGGCTGGTTAAAATGTTTTTGCATGAACTGAACAGAAAAAAGGACGTAAGTGTTAAACCATTTTATAACTAAACTTGCTAATTATAGACTTTAATATTTTTAATATTCTCGTATCTTGACAGTTGTCAAAAATATTTATTGAAGGGTGGTTTTGGCGATTCTAAAGTTGGTATAGACGTCTTCAAAGAGTGCTTTGACTCTTTGTCTGGATTTTTCAGGAGTGTGTGAAGTGGATTATTGATGACGTATCATGGCACTTTTCCAGATGAATGGAGATACTTTGATAAGAGCCTCTTCACAATTTCGAGGTTTGACTTGTTTGCAGATCCCCAAAAATTCTATCTCATTCAAATTTCTGAAGTACTTTTATATTTCAAAGTTCAATTCTACTTCTAGCTCGGGGAAAGAATAGAGCGAGTTTGAAAGTGTTGGTAAACGCCAGGGGGGAACGGTAGGATCCGGAAGTCAAGGGGAGACGTTTGTGGGAATGTAATGTAATTAAACCTCTTGTTTATTTACATACGTTGTCTGGTTTTAATCGTATCTCTACGACAATACAATACTCTCTACGACAATACACGCAAGACCCCGAGTTAGACAATTTCAAAAAATTCGTAATGTTTACTTAACATTTAACAAACATTAAGTTCAGCCCAATGCGTAGCGAATTAATGAAATATCTTATTATATACTAGAGCCAAAAAAATTGTGAATTGTACCCAACTATCTAACTGGTAAAATGGTCTTAATTTCACCATCTCTCTAACTGGTGTCGAAAACTGCCACCATCGGGACACGAACCAAGAGCATGCGGTCTTCAAAGATTAAGTTGCGGATTCGCAACTAGGCACATTTCCAGTCGGTCCCTAAAAGTAAATTCTAAGAAAATTATTGAATATTCTGAGTTCATACATATCTTTCTCTAAATCTCCGTTCCGACGTTCTCATTATATAAGGTTCTGATTGACTATTCATCAGCTTGATGAATGGTAAGCTTCAAAAACTAATCACGAACTTCTAAAAATCACCTTGAAGATATTCATAAAAATCTATTCAACCTATTATACATCCATATTTTACTTTCGTAACATAAACTCAAAGTAATCAACTGTGATTTTGGGGCTATTGACATTAAAACATTTATGATATTTCCTTATACAGAAAAGAGGGAGAATTTTTTTAGGTTAAAGTGCTTTATTGAAATGCTGTAAATACTTTTTGGCTGAGTAGTTGCGAGTAGGTAACTCAAGCTTCGAACGCAGGGCGATCGTATGTTCCACTTCCGGCGGTAGTGGATTTTCGACATCAGCCAAGTAGCCAGATTAAAGACGAGCGCTGCCTTAACAAGAAATCTAGAGGCCGGCTGCTTTGACTAGCTCTCTACGTGATTTCCTGCCATTAAATCCAGGCGGATTCCTGAAGAGTTCTTTTCATAATAGAGCTCGGATTGCTCTCCACCCATCCTCCCAATCCTGCTCCCACTGATTGCTTGCCGCAAGCGAACGCTTCTTACGACGAACATACGGTGGCGAAGTATTCGGGGAACCGGCCGAGGTGGCTCAGGGCACCAACTGATGTCACTGCTGTGCCTCTGTCCGGGAGATTCTAGGGTTCGAGTACCGACGGTGGCAGGATTCGCGACACTAGTTAGATTCGACGACTTCAGCCGCTGTCTGGAGGAGAAATCTAACGACCGGCTGCTTTGATCGGTAGTTTACCAAGGTTTCCCCAATCAACATCAGGCGAATGCCGGAGCAGTACCCTAACAAACGGGCAACGGACCGAGCTCGATCTTTCCTTCCCCTTCCTTTCCCTATCTTCACCCCTTACTCGCATGCACACAATACCTCACTTGTCGGGAGACCGGTCGGGAGCTTAGAGCTTATCCCAACCGATACGGTGTTCCCATGTTGGGAGATACCTGGTTGGGGAAACCCCCGCAAGGTGACGTGTACGTCGGCGGCGGATCGCACCACCGGCAACACGAAATAATTCATCAATCGGAAGCGTATCGTTTGACTGCGAGTACGCTGACGTCAGTTTAGGGACTGCAGCGCCATCGGAGAGTAAGTCACAATGTTCCGGAATGGCGGTTCGCGATGCGCAACGCACCTTGGGGTAGCGGAGGTGGATGGACCGCGGATACTGGAACTCCAGCACGGTGGGCGAGCCGTAGTAAGGGATGGTCATGACGCGGGTGCGCGTGTCGTTGAAGGTGGCGTACGCCAGCTTGCTGCTGTTGGGCGAGAACCACATGGCCGTGTTGGAGCTGAACACTTCCTCTGCGAACACACAAACAGGCGCGCAGTCAGATGTGGTACCGTCCGAGCCGGACTCACTCCTCCCTCTCCTCCGACAAAATGAAAAGAAAGAAGCAAAAAGAAAAAGAAAGAAGGACAAAAGGAAAAAATAAAAATAAATTAACAACGTACTGTATAAATAAAGGGATGAAGGGTTGAGTGTAAGAGTGAATGAAAGAAGGGATTGATGAATGAATGACGTCAATGAAGACGACAGCTTAGTAGCCATATCATAAACATGTGGCTCGCCCATGAGGGTACGGATGTTTTGAATGTTAATGGGCATCGTCATTAGAGAATAATGAGCATCCCGTTATAAGAAGATAGCGAAACTCCACTGTTTGAAGATCCATATCCTGGGCAAACTAAACCTCTTGCTTCTATAAACTATGCCACGCAGCTAATAAAAATGATATTTCAGTTGAAAGATGAGAAAATCATATCTACTTTGAAGTAATTTCAGCCTTATACGTTCACTGAAAGACCCACTCATTACGTAAGAGAAAATAGAGCAACAACTACTCGTACATGCGTAGAACAAGATTAGAATTAAATATTCGCGACGATTTAAAATAATATAGAGGGATAATATAGTGAACCAATACATAGGGTGTCTGTAAAAATGCTATTTTAATGAAAATTTGTTAGATATTAAATAAACGAATCAAGTACGAATATAACCAATTGGGATCAATTCCATCATGTTGCTGGGTAATACGCGCAAATCTATTTAATGTATATATTAGCGAATGTAAATTTTATTAAACTGTAGACCCCTTTTATAGTAAGCCGAGTAGTATAATTGTTCACGCTTTAACAATCGTTTGAGATTTTTCATTACCATCATTTAAATTGAGTTGTATTTTTATTAATACCAGAAGATAAGTTTTAAACGATTGTAGGTTTACACGAGTTATCAGCTTATTTACATCTGTCAAAGATTTTATTAACATCATTTAAGTTGAGTTGTAACACAAGAAGATTAGTTGGAACGACCGTTGGTTAAACCAGTTATCAGCTTATTCACATCGATATAAAGATTTAACTAACGAACATAAGTAATAATCACCTACAAGAAAAATGTGCGTGGAAGATTATTTTTTTATTTGTTAATAATATTATCGATGCTCTTTTACCAAATTTAAATCTAAACTGACCAACATTTGAAATGCTGCCTTACTTCAACGAGCACATTTGCATTTTTTACTTCAAATATCCAATGTACGAATATATTTGTACGTGCCATTTTTTTTGCAAAACAGCAAAGAAATATAAGAATGAAGGAAATCACTTTTAAAGTGCAGAATTCTCATGCAATTTTCACATGAACCATCACTAGTTATACAGAGAAATATCAATTGTATCGATAGTAAATTCCATCAAATAGAGCTGATGGTGTTTGTTATTAATTCAAGGTAGTCCCATTTCACCTTTTAGAAATAACTCTTACTTCGTTTAACGTTATAATTAACTGCACATTATCTTTTGTAATTAAATTTAACACCTATTTCACATAGGCGAAAAGCAAGTGTGTAATTAAAACACACCTTTGGTGAGTCAGCTAAAATGTTCTTTTGCCGAAAAAGTAAAAAGTGTTTGCTACAAACACTTGGTTGGTGAAATATGCATTATTACTTAATAAGGTTTCTGCTTAACGTAAATGTATTAGCCAGCAACCGGAAGTTATCTTCACTATTTCTACACAGTGGCTTCTTAATTTGTCAACAACTAACATCCTTCTCACATTTGAATAATAAAAGCCCACCGACAGTTTACACACTGAAAAGTATTACAAGTGACATAACAAAAGGAAGCATACAATGTCATATCCTTGTTTGAGTATTTAAAAGAAAATGACCTTTTACTAAGATACACACAAAATAGGCAGTGAAAAATAAAATAAAAAGGTTTTTCAGATCAAAAGAAAACACAAAAGTTTACAAAAAATGTATTAAAATGACGGGGGAAGTGCGATGAGAATTACTCCTAAAGTGAAAATATAAAGAACTCTCTAGAAAAGTACTAATAAAGGAAGGGTGTTGAGATTTAAAAAATGTGAAAACGCTAAAGGATGATAACAAAAGGCCAGAAGAGAAAAATGAAGCAAGTAAAAATGTAGGAAAAGGAAAAGACTTCGAAAAAGAAAATCAAGTAAAAATGACCACGAAATGAAGAGGCGAAGGAAAATGAACAACAGGGAAGAAAACGAGAGTTTGAGTAAAATGGACAAAGAAAACTTATAGGGGGCTACAGAGGCTTGCAAAGCCTCTTCTCCAAATGTAGAACACATCCCCAATTTGTCAGGTTAAAAATGGGGGAAAATCACACATCGAATATAATTACCGCAAACGCAGTATTTTACTCACGCAGCTTTTCTTGACCGATGGATTGAAGAAATGTGGAGGTATTAGTGACGAAATCGGCCACCAGATTTTATGAAGCAATGCTAATCTCTGGAGAATCAGCCATTCCTTCGCAAGTGTCTCAATAATTTGCGTTCTAACTTTAGCAGGAGTCCGAGGTATCTCCTGTGATGGATCTTCTCCTGATTCTGTCATTTCTTTAGATTTATTGGAGAAAATCACGGACAAAAGTTCTCGGTTTCAACAGAAAATAGTATCTATTTCGCACCAGTGAAGATAAGTTTGGAATGTTGTCATCAGTGCTCGCTGCGAGCTTTTGCCTTCAACTGTTTATTGTGTCAGAGAGGGAAAGGAAGGTCATCGGTCAAGAAATGTTGCGCGATTAATACGAGATGCCTTTAAAACTGTTGCAAGAGGGCCATGGCCTCTCTGCCCTCTCTGTAGCTAAAGGCGGCTGCACACATTCGTCATTCGGCGAACAGCGAGCAACCGCTCGCCGAATCCCGAGTACTGTGAATGAGTTTCTTGTTATTTGCCGAGTGACGAACTTTCGGGGTTCGCCCTACCCACCGCGTGTCGGTCTTTAGGACACATCAAAGAGAGCGAACATTCGCCGAACACGTCAGCTGCTCGGGATTGGGCGATCGCCAGCTCGCTGCTCGGCGAATGCCGAATGTGTGGAGCCGTCTCAAGGCGAGTGCGAGCGCGGGCGTTACCTTCGTACACCCAGTCGGGCACGCCGTGGTAGACAGTGCTGAAGGAGCCGTCGGATGTGAGGCGCACCGTCTCGGCGTCGGCGGCGGCCGAGGCGCGGTAGAAGATGTCGTTGTGGTAGACGAAGGCGATGGCGTTGCCCGTGGGCGCCCAGATGGCCAGCTGCAGCACGCGCGGGTCGTCGCCCGGCGCAGGCGTCTCCACCGTCGCCCGCAGCCCCCGCCGCTGTCTGTCGAGGGATGCAGAAAACATCTAGTGGTGCTAAAACAGCACGCACTTTCTCGCCCGTATTTTCACGCAAAATTACGCTAAAATTCCTACATGTTCGGAAAATTGTACATGACCTTATTTCAAAATCTATCTTTAAAGAACAGATTTCAGAAAGCGAAAAAAAATTCTGTCTCTAATATTTTAGTTATATCTAATATATTTTGTAAAAATTTTGAACTTTCGCGATTTTCGAAAAATCAGGGTTTTTAACGAACATGAGCCCTTTCTCTTAAACGTCCTTCACACTACCCGACAACAAAATTGAATCAAAATCAGGGTAGTATTGTTTTGAAAATTTGGAAAAACGTCTCAATGGCTTTATGTAAAGCACCCCCCAAAATTAACTTGTCGGTTTGAAATCCAAGAGACCGCGACATCTGCGAGATCGATTGTGAAATGTCAATTTTGAAGAAAATCGGCTGAACAGCTAGCGTTGTTCACAGACGGACGGACGGACAGGCAGACGAAAAGACGGACGTTTTCCCGTCATTCTATTTTTCGGCATCAAGGACCCACAAAACATGGATTCTGGCTACACCACGTGTTAAAGGAATTATTTTCTAAATTTAGCAATTTCTAGATTTATCCACTTTTTTGTTACCAGGGCACTGTAATAAGAGTTTTTTCTGCCGAAAATTCGCCGTTTTCTCGCACAGCATTGCATAACTTTCTCTCCACTTCATAACGAGAAAGTAAAAAGCGACCTAAATAAAAAAAATCAATCTTCGTAAATGCTTGGCAGTCGGAGAGACGCCGCGAGCTAGACACAACTGCCAACGTTGCTGCTGTCGTTCTGCGACCTTCCTCATGGCGAAATGGGCGGAAGTGGATTGCGCACGGCTTTATAAAGAGCGAGATTCTCCCAACTCGACTGCCGGTTGGTCCGACAATCGGTATGAAAACGGAAGCCTACGCTTTCATCAATTCTCGTTTCTAACGGCCACGGCTTGGTCAAACCGCGCTCAAGTGCGATCCCGAACAAGCTCTGGAGACCGCAGAGGGGAAAGGGAATAATGATGGGGCAGAGTCAACCCCTTCTTGGGAAGTTCTCACAATGGCGCCGGTAGAGGCAGTTACGGAAGGAGTAAACTGCACTCGCCTGCTGACCCGCAAATGCCATAGTATTAGTTACGTCTCTGTGGTTTGGCTTTACATTCATTTGTGACCACTTGTCTTCCGTATTAAACTTCAATAAAAACATCCATATAACATCTGTCTGATCATTCCCTAAAATCAGTTGGCAGCAGCCAATAACTTCGAACCATAAATTCCCTCTTAGATATTCCCCTTCGCGTTCGTTCAAAGGGTATAGAGAGACAAGTGCTAGCGACATCTATGGCGGGCGGCGCGCCGCGACGTGACGTCTCAGCGAAAGAGTCTTAAACAGCTCTATTATTAATTCTACATGGTGACTCGAAACTGGTTTCGGACCTCAATCAGAAAGCGTCACGATGTAAGTCGTGTGTGATACCCTGATCTTGAGAAATCGTAAGCGTATTCTCACCAGGGAAGAAACGTGACGTCCTCCTTGGCGACAAAACTTTCGATACAAATGCTGCAAGGAAGAAGTTGAACCGTACCAAAGCGATACCGTAGAAAAACAGCGTAAGTAAAGCGTTTGGAGTTGACTGTGCCACACTCACTGTTTCATAATTTCGTTCACATTATGGTGTACATGGTGCCTGGAAAGGCACATGTACAGTATGCATACATTATCGCGCGGCACCACAACAAAATTACAGCACTATTAGACATTGCATTCTATGGTAAGGCGAAGTTTCGAAACCCCTTGACTCCTCGTAAAATCAGTATAGCCTTTTCTTGAAAGATTCAAAACAACCCCCTTTCTAAATTTCTTTTCTCAGAAATGTCATCATGGATAACAGAAGCTCTATCTCGCGAGTCACAAGGCAATTTTGAATCACTCTGTATATAAATGGTAGGGCGAAAGATTTTTGACAGCAGGCCACGAGAAATGATTAAGTGTGGCATATTCGGTTGCGAAGTGTAGACGAGGGAGGAATCGTACGTCTTTATGTCCCACCCTTTCCGTGCACATGAACACAGGCGGTAGCCATTGCCTTCCCTCGAATGGACGCTGATGTGGACGAAAATGAGGGGCGAATGGCGATCGGAGATGAAAGATTACGGATGGAATCATGTTCAAGTGGTATACGAGGTGGTACAAGAAGCCAACTGCGCCTCAATCACGTTGTGAAACCACGTGCAGTTTACGCGGGACTTCAACCCGTTGGCAATCAGTTCCACATGTTTAGACGCTGTTCCAAGTCCCCTGGCAAGCGTCTTTGTGAGAATATTTTTCAATATAAAAAGAAACTTGTTTAAGCCAAAGTCTCAAAATATTATTACTATAGCTGGGAAGTTCATGCAATTGCACGTTTTTTGTTAATGATCATATCTTCCTCAAACTTCAAATATCTATATTTCATGGCAAAATATTGACAATAAAGTAAGAAATGCTTTGCATATAATGCATATAAATGAATGTTTTTGCATATTTTTTCGACTTTTTGCCTAAAATACTAACATTAAAATAATAATTTCAACATACAAAAATATTAATGCTATCCATGAAAATATTTGTTACCCAAATACGTTAGTACAGTGAATTTCAGGCAACTGACGGCCAACACCGACAAAGTAATGCTTGACACCTCACGCTTTCTTTTGGCATCCTCAGGTTGACCTTGCGTGGCAAGACATCCTCTTTCCCAAACCTTCCCCACAGGAAGCATCTCCTCTTGCTTATTCTCCGTTTCTCTAGGTGGCAAAAAATATGTAATGTCATTGTAGAATACATTTTCGTGACCGAATGCTGCATATCTTCACAATTTATGAGCATATTTCAACATTTTCTAAGCATATTTGCATGCGTATTTCAGTGCTAAAAGTTTGCATAAACTTCCCAGCTCTAATTATTACATTCTCCTGAAGGCAGTACTATGTAAATTCGTCTCGTACTCATTCTTATTCCCTTCACTTTTCTATAGTCACTTTAATTATATATTGCGCTCCAATTTTTGTACACTACAACATATTGTAACTTTAATATTTTTCCTCTTATCTTCACCATTATCTTTTGATATTTATTATAGAAATGTCACAGACATATAATGTATGAAAACCTAAGACAAAATCAGCTAATACTACATGCAAATTAAAATGTGTGTATTATCTGTATTATTGTAAATTGTGAACTTACTCCGTTTCCAGATCAATGATGTCATACTGGGCCAGATAAGTATGACGGAAGAGCTGTAACAATAATTGAAAATAATGTCACCAAGGCATGAGTTGCATTGTAAGATCTGGAACACACGGATAATCAAAGAATAACTGCATTTACAAACACAGATATGATATAACCAATCTGATTAGGCGAAGAACGTGAATGAC
The DNA here is from genome assembly GCA_011170035.1 of Teleogryllus occipitalis. NCBI lineage: Eukaryota > Metazoa > Arthropoda > Insecta > Orthoptera > Gryllidae > Teleogryllus > Teleogryllus occipitalis. The sequence goes on along the minus strand of BLKR01000747.1, from coordinate 276,026 downwards.
AACCGTACATTTACAATTCTCAGAGTACACTCAGATAATTTGAAATCAAGAAAGAATAAGAGTTTTTCTGAAAAATTTGAATTTTTCGGTGCACAATTACATAACTTTATCTTCTTACGGAGTGCTTCGTAAGGCGAGAAAGTAAAAAATCAGACAATTTCGAAAACTAAATCCAGTGAAAATTCTGGAAACCGCCGACGGTTCTAGAAAACAAATTGTCAATCGGGAGTTTCCATTAAGAAATGCAGATTACATCTTGTAAGAGCGCTTATGAAACATATACGTGTGAAAGGAGCATTAGACTTGGAACGCGCTTCTATTTTGGCAACGTATAGAGTAGGCAAGTTATGGAATCCATTTTGGGGAGAAATACATTTTGAAACATTGTTTTTTCCTAATTAAAAGAATGTGAGGAAAAAATGAGACATATTTCAGCCACCATATTGGGAATCGATCATATATCAATGCAGAGGTGTCTTTTGTGAATTTTCAATTTTATGGAGTAAGGCATATTTTGCAAATGTAGAACTCCTTTACTTCAGTTTTTGCACACAGAAACACAGATTATAGTACATTTTCAAACAAAAACTTATCTAACAATGTGTATCTTCAAACACATTTCACCTAGTTGCCATGAAACACCGAAACATTTTAAGATGTCTTACGTCTGCATGGGTCTGTCTTTAGAAGAAAAGTAAGAGTTCATTACCATCGCCACATCCTGTGGCAACACAAACATATGAGCTACCACAGCCAGTGCAGTGTTCGTGTTTGTATGCTGAAGTATAAACGGTTGTCGCTTCATATAAACCAACTGCTTCAGTTGTGTTGGCGAGTGTCGGAATACTAATGTCCGCTTGGAACGCAAAGGCGAAGTCCTTAAGGCTAGAGAGGTTTTGTTTTCACGCTCCCATAAAGGTTAATGAATCACTTTGAGGGAAATGTCTTTATTTCCACTTGCTCACGCGATCGCACATTCCTCGCTTTTGCATTCCAAATACATTTCCAACTTCACCTCCAACACAACTTCAACGGCGTGTTTTCTTACGGGGTACAAGTACCTTATTATACCTTCAGAACTTTAGTATAAAATTATCTCAACCCAGCTTAGGAAAAAATATGATTCTAAAATTAGTTTGACGTTTATGATTAATGACGTATGTGATCAATTAATAAATGAATTATTAATTTATATATCAATATTCAATTTAATGTCTCGTTTTGATACAGAAATATCCGATTACTCTACATTTCAAAGTTAATTATTCATTTATTAGCCAATAATTCATTTTTCAGACACAAAAAGTACCTTTCAACATATTTGAAAAAAAAACAACAACAACAAACAAAACATTTTAAGTTCATGGAATACTGAACCCTATTTATTCATCATATAATTCCTTAAATTTCAGTGCTTTGATGATATTTTGCCGTCATCATCATCATCATCAGTAAACCATCTCTCAAGGTTGTAAAGATTCTCACCTTTGAGTAGTTGTACACAGCCAGTAGGAACTTGTGGTCTGCAGAGAGCTCCAGTTTTATGGTCGACGATGGGATCTGGAGAAAAGAAGGGAAGTTAATACATCTTATTACATCACCTTTGCATGATGCCCTACCTTTCTGCTTTTGTTGTTTTGTCGGCTTGAGACAAGATAATGAGTTCTAGGCCAACCTTCCGGTTAGTTATCTTTTCGTACATTTAGAATTGACTTCATTTAACTAAACAAATATTCTGAAAATTATATTAGCGCGATTTGAAATAGTACAATTCTTTCATATATCCGAATATATTTTTCATTATTTACTTATATAATTATTTTATTTGAAATGTCTAGAAACAGATTATTAATGAAATCAAACATCTACTGCAGATATGCCTCTGTTAATTAGTATTGGTTTCTACTTACAATAAAACTAAATATTTAGGGATCTATTCATACACGAAATCAGACACACATTACAATGTTTTAATGAATGCATATTCAAGAACATATCGAACTAAATTGATCCTTTGGATTCCAGTTAATTCTGAAGTTTACAACTTTTATTCTTTACTTTTATTTTCTATTTACGGCTTACATCGGGATGTTTCTTTATTTATAATATCATGATTAATTTCAATGTTAATTCTTTTCTTATTGCTTATATTCATTATCCAAAGGATCAGGAGATAAATAAATTGAAAATCTGTGAAGAAGTCTGCACCACGCCAAAAATACTTCTATTTACTAAACGGCCTGGATTTACCACTGCTTGAAAGCCTTGACACGGAATTGTAAGTTCCCATTCTGCAGTCTAGTGCTTCGCTGGAGTGCGGTTAAGAAACATGGAGGCAGAAGCAGCGAGTGCGAGAGGGCAGGGGGGACATAAAATGGAGGGGGAGTAGGATCGGGACATGGACTGTCAAAATTGATTTCCCAACGTAGAACTGATGCTTCAGCAAATCACTGATGCAAAACAACCCGAAGCTCGACTACTTCCTTCGATCATTATTACACTCTGTTTTGTCTTCCACGTGTGGTTTCGCAGTTCATATGCTCGCTACAGACAATCACCCCAGCAATAATCGTTTTTAAGACAACCCAACTTTTCTTACTACAGAACCGGTAGCGTGTAAGCGACTCTGACAGTTCAATGCGCTGTTGCCACTCATTACTATTCACATGACACCACCTACATTACAGATAAATTAAATCTCAAAACATGAACACATACTGACGGGGTATGGCACCTCTTGATATTATGTTCATAACTTTCACCAAAGCCGAACCTTATGGCCGCCGTGTCTTCGTGTGAGTCAGATGAGTGGCAACGATGAACCCAGACTCTAAGAAAGTAAACAAACCCTCGCAAGCTGATTGCTATAGAGCAGGTCACATGACGTACCACAGCACGTGGCGAGAGAACCGTCTCTTATACGCTGCCGGTACCGTAATACTCTATCCAGTTACCCGTAGAAATGAGAAGGGTAGTAGCAGGAACGGAGAGCCAGTGCAAGAGGGAGCGCAGGAAGGAGTGCGGCTGGAATCGGGAACGGCAGCGGGAACTGTAATAGAATGGTCGGCTGGTTGTTAGTGATTCCGGGCGCGTCAACTACCGAGGTCATTGGTGCCATAAGTGTAGTGCATGTTTTTCATTGGAAGGAGGTTGTGATCGTCCCCCGCTGCATGGTGAGATCCGGCGCCGACCTACCGCCAGCTAGCAGGGTTTCCCCCAACCAATCAGCGGGGCACCGCCCCAGTCGGGACAAACTCTAAGCTCCCGACCGGTCTCTCGGCACGTGTGGTAGTGTAGTGCATGTTAGTTTAAGTGTGTGTGTAAGGAGAGAGGATAGGACAAAGAAGAGGTAGGAAAGAAGGCGCGCGGTCCGTGGCCAGTGTGCTAGGGTACTGCTTTGGCATTCGCCTGGTGTTGATCGGCGAAACTCCAGAAAACTACCAATCAGAGCAGCCGGTCGCTAGAATTCTCCTCCAGACAGCGACTGAATTCGACCAAGCTGACAAGCTAGTTTCGAAAACCTTGCCACTGTCGGGACTCGAACCTAGGACCGCCCGTTCAGAGTCATTGCAGTGACATCAGTTGATGCACTGAGCCACCTCTCCCGGTAACTGTCGTAGGAGTAGGAGCAGATGTGGAAACGGAAGCGCGAATGTGAAAGGGAGAGAGACCGGGAACAGGAGAGAGAGGTGGAACGGGAACGACAACAGGAACAAGAACAAGAGCGGGAGCGAGAGCAAGCATGTGAGTGAGAACGAGAACAAGAGGGAGAACGGGAGCGACATCGAGAAGGGGAGCGGAAGCGAGGAGTGGAGGAGCGCGAGCGAGAAGGGAAGCGAGATCGGGAACGGAAACGAGAGCGGTAACGGGAACAAGAACGGAGCGTGGTACCATTGGGAGCAAGAGTGGTAGTGGGAGTAAGTGTAGGAACAAAAACTTCAGCGAAAACGAGAGGGGGAGCGAGAACGAGAGGGAGAGCGGGAAACTGAAATAAGAAGGAGAGCCTCGAGAAGAGGGGGAACGAGAGGAGCGCGAGCCGGAATGAGGAAACGGGAGCGGACGCGTGGAGCAAGAGCGAAAACGATTGGACGAGCGACAGCGAGGAGAGAGGAAGTGAGAACCAGAGGAGCGGGAACGCCATCGCCATCGCCAGCACCTACCAGGCCGTGGTTCTTGAGGAGGGCGCGCGAGGTGCGCGTGGTGGCGTCGAACAGCATGGGGCGGCCGGCGTCGTCCCGGAACAGCAGCAGCGAGTCTGCGCAGGAAAGCAGCGCGCCGCGCCGCGCACGGTCACACCTCCGCTCAAGCCCCCGCCCCCGCTCACGCTCCCGCTCACGCCCCCGCCCCCTGGTCACGCCCCCGCTCACGTCCCCGCTAACACCCCCGCCCCCCACTTACGCCTGTCCTCACGCCCCTGCTCACGTCCCGCTCATGCCCGCGCTCACGCCCCCGCTCACCCCCTCTCACATCCGTGCTCACGTCCCCGCTCACGCCCCCGCTCGCTCCCCCGCACCCGCTCACGCCCCCGCTCCGGCCCCCGCTCTCTCTCAGGCCCCCGCTACCACCCCCACCTCTGCTCACGCCTCCCCTCGCGCCCCCTCTCACACCCCCGCTCACGCTCAAGCCCCCGCTCAAGCTCCTGCTTAAGCCCCTGCACACGCCCCCGCGCTTCCGGCGTGGCGTGCAAGCGGGGCGTTTAAGCGGGGCGTGCAAGCGGGGTGTTTACGCATACTGAATTTTCTCCTCTCCCGCGTTTCACACTCGGTCACGCACCGCCTCGCTCAGGCGGAGCGATGGGAAGTACATGATGTATTTGACACCGAAAAAGGGTGCTACACATCCTTAACATATAGGGTGCTACTATCCAGGGTCTATTGAAATTGAATTTCGAAGTCTTTACCAGATTACAAGAGACCACATTCATTCTTCGATTCTTAGACGAAAAATATTTACAGTGTAAACTCAATGAACAACTTAATTATAACGAAAAACTTCCTTTAATGTAGAGATTACTCGAGATTGATTGGTTGGGTAATAACCCATTTATTACTACTCTCTCCATAAAACAAATTCTATTACAAAAACATAGTCTGTTCTTTAATTGCGTCATAAAGAAATTATGCGTATTTGATTAATGTTTTGGAAGGTTCGATTAATTTTAATAAATAAAAATAAAAATGATTATGAACAGTATTATCGGTACATTTTTGTAGCCCATTTGAAAAAAAGTATTCCTTTCAAAGAAATTAAATGACGCAATATTTCTATTAACACCAATTAACAATATTCTAAGCACTTCCGTTCTCAATTTTGAAACAAAAGTAAACTGAACCAGTTTTGTAGAGAGTTTATTATATTATGAAATATTTGCAGACTAGTCGGTGAAATTAAACTGTTATCCAAAAAGTTTCAGGTGAAATAGACAAAAATGCAGATCATCGAGTGAACCAGTTGCCTTATTATTGTGATGTTATTGTCTTACAACAGTTTAACACGAAAAGAGAGAGAGGCGAAGATAATTAGGAAGTTTGTTATAATCAAGAATTGAATACTAATTTGCAAAGTGTTGCTAAAATCTATTTTTTTCATTACTTTTACATAGTATGTACGTATTTCTCTGTTATACGGTTGGAAAAATAAACTATTCAAGCTTTCAAATTGATTCAAGAATAATAATTACTTCTTAATATTTCGCAATAACACTAGTTGACTTCGTAAATTATTCATTACCGTTGGTGAAAATCAATAAGCTTGTTAATAGATTAGTGATTTTCAGAGGTCAAAACATTTCAGTTAGTGGATAAATGAGTGAATCAGAGGAAAAATATAAATTGTTAATGTATCAGTTAGGAATAATTTATTTACATACGTGAACGACAGAAGCAGTTAAGAACTTTAAGAAACACAAAAAGCCTTGACGTTAAAGCATCCAGTACACTTTTGAAGTTCAGAAGCTAATAAAGAACCATGTAATGTGATCAGTTATTCCAAGAAATAACGTTACGCTCCATTACAAATTAGAAAGGATGTCTCCGAAAATTAGAAGCAATAAATTATTTCCTATAAAATTATTAATGAAGAATCAAATAACTTACGTGAAAAAATGAAATGGCCTTACAGTTGACCGAGTAACAACTTGAAGGGGTTTGTACATAAAACATAATGATACCACAGATCTCTATTACAATTAATAAAAATGTAAATAAGTAATTTATCTGTTTACAACAGAAAGTAGTTAAGTAATAACGGGGAAAAGAACACATGAACAAAAATCTATCGAGAATTCAATTATGCACAACACAAATATTACGAATTTTCATTATGAAATGTACGTTTTTACTATACGAAATGACCCACGTTCGTAGTATTTGAAGTCAAACAGTGCCACTCAAGGACAGTAAATCGAGTAATACTAAAGGAAAAATTGAAGAAGCACACAGCTTACTTTTTGGTGTGCACATACTTTTTGATGTTTGAAATGACGTACAAGAAATCGAAGGCAAAATCAAGGGCAAAATGAAAGAACACTCTTCACAAATGTTCAATAGGCTGAATAACAATTACTATATCTCTTCTCCTAAACCCATAAACAGATATTATCTTCGGATTCATCTCGTCTACCATGTTCCAATTATAGCACTGTCAAACTTCGTACTTCTGGTTTTCGGTCGGCGAAATTCTTCATAAAGTTCGCAGGATAGGCGAAAGAAAAAAAGCGATGCTGCTAAATGGAAACGAAGTCATTATTTAAGTCCACCCGAAGCCATTGCATCACGATTCCCATCACCACAAGTGTTAAGTTATAAACACCCCACCACATGGTGAATTATCCACATATCACCACCGCGGCATCATCAGTCATCAGAAGCAGACATGACATGCTGCATCCACCTCACCTGACACCCAGGAACCGTTGACATCCTCTGTCGCAGCGAAAGAGCTTTCAATCACATCTCTGAGGGTGACACCGCGCAGTGGGTTCCCCGAGGCTGCAAACAAGTGCTTCAGTCACCACACACCGCAACCGCCACACAACCAGACCTCACTCCCTTACTACTCGTTGGAATGAATTCCACCAGACAAGCCCCGTCTCCTCTCTTGTAGGATGCGACATAGCCAACAGAACATCGATGTTCAAAATTGATACAAAAAATATTACAGACCCAGAGTCTGCAAACAAGTGCTTCAATCACCACACATCGCAACCGCCACACAACCCACAGACCTCACTCCCACACTACTCGTGGGAACGAATTACACCAGACAAGCCCCGTATCCTCCCTTCTAGGGATGCGACATAGCCAACAGAACATCGATATTAATAAAATATCGACCCAAAACCATCGAAGTTTTTAAAACCGCATTAGTAACCATTGGATTCGTAGGCTAACGCGGCCGGAGTCATTTGTTTCTTGGCTGTTCGGAATGAGCCGCGTCTCAGTCAATGGAGTTGATGTTTCGGCCGTCTTGTTGTGCCCTTCTTCAGAGCTGTAACGCTGAAGACCTCCTTCAGAGTAGTACAGCTTTGCAGAAGGTCACAACAAGATGGCCGAAACGTCAGCTCCATCGACTGAGACGTGGCTCATCTCGGACAGCCAAGAATCATTAGTAACCATTAATATTCACGGCGGGAAGGTGGAATATTTTGACCGTGGTCGCATTTATTAGTTTTTCAATAATATTTAAAACTTATTGTTTATTCTACAAAACCGGTAAATAATAAGCGACAACGCATCTGAGGAAAAAATACAGTCAAAAATGATCAGGACAATGAACAAAATTTTTACTGCCTGATAGGTTAATTCAAAAATATTATAGATCCCCGAGTCTGCAAACAAGTGCTTCAATCACCACACACCACAACCGTCATACAACTACCAGACGTTCCTTCCATACTACTCGTTGGAACAAATTCCACCAGACAAGCCCATCTCCTCCCTTGTAGGGATGCGACGTAGTCAACAAAACATCGATGTTTCTAAAGATCGATGTTAAAAATTAAAACATCGATATTATTAAAATATTGACCGAAAATCATCGAATTTTTAAAACCGCATTAGTAACCATTAATATTTACGTGGGGAGAGGGGAGCAATTTGAAGGATTTATTAGTTTTTCAATCAGACTTAAAACTTATTATTTATACTAAAAAAACCGGGAAAAATAACAAGCGACAACACATCCGAAGCCATAAAAAAGTCAAAAATGATCAGGACAAATAACAGAAGTTTTATTACCCGATTGGTTAATTCAAAAATATTATAGACTTCATTTATCGACGAAACGTTCATTTTCATTATTTTTCGTCCTTGGCCACTTTGGACTGAAAACTGTCTTGATTGATTGATTGATTTTTTCGAGTTTCTGGGCGCGTCAACTGGTTTAGTCATTAGTCCCGTTAGTGTAATGCATGTTTTTGTTCTCGGGAGATGGCGATGATCTTCCCCCGCTGAATGACGAGATCCGGCGCCGACCTACTGGGGCTAGTGGGGTTTCCCCCTAACCAGGACTCTCCCATCAGCCCACCGCCGAAGCTCTAAGCTCCCGACCGCTCTCCCGGAATATGTGGTAGTGTAGTGCATGTTAATTTAAGTGTGTGTGTGTGTGTGTGTGTGTGTGTGTAAGGGGATAGGATAGGACAGGATAGGACAAGGAAAAGGAAGGAAAGATCGCGCGCGGATCGTGGCCCGTTTGGTAGGGTACTGCTCCGGCATTCGCCTGGTGTTGATCCGAGAAACCACGGAAAACTTCCAATCAGAGCAGCCGGCCGCTAGAATTCTCCTTCAGACAGCGACTGAATTCGACCTAGCTGAAAACCAAGTGTCGAAAATCCTGCCGCCGTCAGGACTCGAACCTAGGATCTCCCGGTCAGAGGAAGACTATCCTATTTAGGGATATCTCAAAAGTATTACAAGTTTTTATAATGATTGTGATAAGTTATCACAAGGGTGTGTTAGAAACGATAAATTCGAATAAATATATAAACAGGACAACAACAATGGGTGACAGAAGAGAAGCAAAGGATGGAATAGTAAATAATAAGAATTCAAGGGAATGGCAACATAATTGATAGCGGGGAAAATAGAAAATTTATTGGTAAATAAAAACAGTGAAAGGACACATGAGCAAATTGCGTGAGTGAGAAAGTAAATTAGGAAAATTATTTCGAATCAATTACCAAATAATAAACAAATACAGTGCTAGAGTACCAGTGACCAATCAGAAATTAGAATACGTACGAGAAAGGGAATGGCATGCGCACTAGGACGAAAAAGAAACGTTTTGGAGTACGATCTCGAGCAGGAAAGACAGATGAAGAGCGCCTAAGACAAACGAACAGGACAGATGATCTTTTGACGCGGTGAGGGGCGGATGCAAATGATGTTTTGACGCGGTAGTATTCGGGTGCAGAGACGTATTTGCGAATTAGTTATGCTAATTCGAACGTAATGCCAGTAGTAATGCCAACGAGTATTTAGTAGGTTATGTTATAAATGGTAGGTAATGGACAAAGAATTATAATCGCGTGTGTGGAGGGAGCAGATGCCATTGATCTGGACCAGATTCAGAAGAAATTGAAATGGGAATGAATACTGGACGACGTTCAAGAAGACAGAGGCTACACGAAAGGGAAGTGTCTAAACAGAGGACATATTAAATCATCTACTGTAGGAAAATCAAGTTTTGCAGTAAATTAAGAATTATCTGGATTAGGATTTAAGAATGATAATGGCCATGCATGCACGGGGAGGGACTTAGAAACAAAACAGTACACAACAATGAAGGTTTCATGATAATGCATTTTTAAAATTGTTGTTCTTATCAACTCATGTTTAGATGTGATATGTATGTTTTGCAGCTGAATACAGATGGAAATGTTGTTAACTTAAGTATTATCATGACTAGGTAGTAGTAAAAAGAGTTCCTAATCGCACGGGAGGAGAAACAAAATTAACGAACGTAAACTTGTCATCATCTAATATCTGTACAGGCGGTTTATCAGACCCACTAGTAAATGTTAGCATGCCATGGCAACTTTGGCACACCCTTCGGACAATTGTTGGGAGAAGAATTAAATGGTTCAGGCAGAAAAAGCAAATAAAAAGGTACCAGGCACTTACCCTTTCAGATGAAAGTACATTTTTTCATTTGTCGACGTTAAATACATAAAAGATTTAATACAAACATCGATGTTTTGAAAACATCGACATTGATGTCGCATCCCTACTCCCTCCCCTCTACATTGTGAAAAAGAATGCAATGGATGCAGTCGGTTAATCTTTGGAGTCGTGTAGGCAGGACACAGGAGCGGATCTAAAACGTATTTCAGAAACGGGGAGGAAAGTTTCAGTTCTGTTAAATTCGTTGAAGCAAAATGGCACTTTGGTAGAATGCGATTTCCTTATTCAAACGCAGTCCGCTTGAGCTTCAATGGATAACTGTATTGCTACGTTGTTTGGAAAGTAATGCTATCATGGTTCCCATGCCGCCCCCTGGATCCACCACTAGAAGGTTGTGGGAAACGGAATTAGATGGTGATCGACGCAGTTTGGATGCTCTGCTCTCTGGAAGATCTAAATTGTAATCTGGAAAAAGGAGGTATTCCGAATGAAAAAAAGATGGTGAAAACTCATTCCCACTCCTTCAGTAAACCAAAAGTAGCACTCGTCACTTTCGCCAACTGAGAAGGTAACTGCTCTCCTCGTGTGAAAATTGAACTGGAAATTAACTGGTTTCAGTTCATTAAGCATTTTATTTACAAAAACATTAAACAATAAAATAATTTGATTTAATACCCTTCCACAATATGTAGTTAACCACCACCAACAAACTCCTAAATATACTGTCAAAGAGCACATATTCAGTACTGCCACTACGTTTGCAACACCCAACTACTAATTGTTTAAATGATGAAAGTGGGCATTCTTAATGTAACCGAGAATATTTCAGTCCTAGAGTTGCAAGTCATTAGTTATGAAAGTATTTTTTAAATAACAAACTTTAGGCGATTAAAGAACATTTATGAGAGATTTGAAAGGGGACAGGAATACGAAACACAGGATATCCGACGCGACTAGCAATGATATAACCTGATAATGAAAGCAACCGACAGCTGTTGTATTTCCGGTTCTCTCGCTTCACGCTGTTACCAAATACTTAGATCAGAGGATGTTGTTCACCTAAAAGAACTCAGTTTTATTTCCTGTCTGGCGGGATTTCCATATACTTGTATAATGATGAAGTGACTTTTGAACCGGTTTCGCGATTCATGTACCGAGCGAAACGTGTTCTTACAACTCCAGGCATCGCGAGAACGTATAACTTAAATAAATTTCTAAACAGGATTTGCCATTAAGAAAACTGTTTGCTGGGGAAAGTATTCTACAACAAATCAGTTGCGTTTTTAATGGAAATTTTGAACCGATACAATTTATGGTTAATGCTTGGGGTCGGCTCACATAAAAGAACTAGTCATGGCGAGAAAGGTTCGGTCTCTTCGCTTTCGGTTCATTCTGCCGCAGTGGAAGTCTTCACACACGCATTGTTTCCGCCACATTGTGATGCCAAATTATTTTCGAAGGCAAGTTTTGTCGCTTCACTCGCCCTGATTCAAGTCACGGCGACGGTCGGGCCTTCGGCTCTCGCGTTCACTATAAACAACCTTGAGTCTATCCACCGCATAACTGCCAATGCACTTTTATAAGAAAGCACTTTAATGATTAAGTTCACTCTCTGAAATTAATAAAATTGACAACTCACCTCAGTCTGTTATTGGGTAAATTTTATCTGTTGAAGGAAATTTCTAAATTTTTCATTCCCACTTCTTTCTACGCTTTTCTTTCGCCACATGTACTCACACAAATACGAAAAGAATTGCTCAGAGGATTGGTGGCCTGGCAATTTCCTTCTAACTTCGGAGATTCACACTCTTTTCGCAAAAGATCGCATTGTTGGCACCATTTTATAACATTAACAGCCTCATATTTTTGCACATCACCATCACCCGTTCAAAACCTCCATTGTGAACACACTGACCTCCGGTATTCAAACCGCAGTTGCAAACACATTGTGAAGAAAGAACACTACAAGTTTTGTTTAGAATCGAATACAATGAACAGTTCACAGTGAACGAGAGTCGTACCCTAAAATAAGATATAACCCAATTCATTGATAAAATAATTTTCATTTTAATATAAAATTTAAAAAAATACTAGTCAGGAAAATAAAATTAAAAGAAACAGTAGTGAGGAATAAACTAGTATTTAATTTAGACTGCATTTTAATCTGTAGTATGAGGGTAATGAGGAACAGATCCCGGAGTGTGAATCGTAGTGCCTTGAGTCCTCAGACTCATATAACCAAGTGAGGCCCCAACAGCGACAGCCTCATATTACCAAATGAGTCAGCTGAGCTTTGACTACCTTCAGCACTTCAACGTTGACACAGTGGCCACTTGAACTACATTCTCTTCGGTCGATACATATCAAAAGTACACATTTCATTACGCTCTATGTAGAGTAAGCTGATCGATTGTGTCAGAAATTATCATGAAAATATTTTATTTTTAAAGATTTCTTGAATGCATTACCTCGAATTTAATATCATAGAATTTTGAACTGGTAGAAAATCGAAGTGGACAAGGCAGGAGTGTAAATATATCCCTTCGAGCAGGTAATTGCTCAGAACTTCGCGAACGATTTACACAGTACGTAGTGTGAGTACGTAGTGTGAGTACGTAGTGTGAGTACGTAGTGTGAGTACGTAGTGTGAGTACGTAGTGTGAGTACGTAGTGTGAGTACGTAGTGTGAGTACGTAATGTGAGTACGTAGTGTGAGTACGTAGTGTTGTGACGTAGGCCAGCATGTAAGGTCACCGAAGAGGCGGAGGAACGCGAGCTCCCTTTGCTTCCCCTTCGTACGTTCGTGAACAAGAGTTGCGGTAGTAGCTGTCTGATGGATAGACCACAAACATTCTTTTCAAATCCATTTGCGATACATTTGAAAATTCATTTAAAACTGTAACTTCGTAAAAGGTACATTTGTATTCTATAAAATATTATACTTTTTAATTACTATATCTCTAAAATATTTTCACTGACAATTTTATGTATTTTTAACCATTGCAAAAATTTATGAATATTACTGACGAAATTGAAGTTTTGTCAAAAATATGAATCTGAACAAAAGTAGTACATGGAATCTATTTGGAAATTCGATTTTGTAATCGTTTATAGCTTAATATAACCTTTAAAATGATAACATGAGATAGTAATCTGACAAGACATATGAGTACATATAACTCGTAAACCGTAACTATTACTATTATTCCCCCAATATAAATATGAAGTCTCCAAATATCTTGAGCCGTTACCGTTTATGACTGTTATTTCAAGTGAGACTATAGAGTTATCGTGTGGATATTACGGCCATTTTTGAATGAAATAAACGAAAGTTAACGTCTTGTTATGTCTTTCATTCTGTATCATCTCGTGTATTACCTCAAGTGAGATTGCCACATACTCTGCCAAAGGCGACTTTGAGGACGAATACTGAGAGTAGGTCGACCTCGTTCTAGTCAAATAAGTAGTATTTGTTTGATTAACATTGCTCTTGCGTGGTGGTGTAAAAACACAGAGAAACAAAATAGATGCCTGGCATATGTTGTCTTTTAATATCATGGCTCTCATCGGTTCATTTCACCAGCTAATCAGTCACTCCCACAATCTGTCCTACGCAGAATCTTTCATTACTGGAGTGGAGAAGCGTACATCTCCAGGGAGCGAGTGAATTATTGACGCCGTTAGAAAGAAAAGTTGATAATTTCGCGAGACATAGATACTTCGTAACACAAGAGTGAACACTTTTGAAGCAGGTGCAAAATTAGAAGTTATTATGGCTAACTGATTTCATTGGCGTGCGCACAGGGTGGAAACAAGGGGGTCGTGTTCTACCCTGAAAATTTTGAGGGTCTTGTAGCACTAAGTAATTACGTAATATTTTATTTCCGTAAATATGTTCAATTCCTCATTTCCCCCATTTTAAGCAGATAATCTGGAGAATCGATAGAGATGCGAAAAAGAGACTCTCCAAATCATTTGACAACCACGTAAATGGTTTAACTTGAAATCAATAATTGTATTGATTAATTATATCATTAACGTTATAATTCCATTCTCACAGAAAAAATCTGTCGTAGGTAAATAAAAAAGTTGATTGGAAAAGGCAGCCCAGAAAGTTTATTGGAAAAGTTTTTTGGCCCAGTCTTGTTTTAGGCTGCGTACGCCCATGCTTTTGTTAACGGTATACGATTAAAATAGTTTTATGTCCATTGATGAGTGTCGTACTCATGTTGTGAGGACAATGTAGGGAGAACAGAATTGGGAGGGCGAAGATTAATTTACCACTTGCTGTACTGTATGAGCAAAGGGACCTATGTAAGATGTAAGGGTCGTTTTATTCTTGTAGTACAGTGCGTATAGTGAACAACATTTCCCGCTCGCAATTTCAAGATAATGTCTCTACAAGGAGCAGAAATGCGACAATGACAGATTTACAACCAATGCAATAAGGCTTGCGAACGGCGCTTGAAAGTATACGGGTGACTTTAGTAATGTAGTTCAGGGAATAGCGAACTACTCTTCCTGACCAGCAGTTCTGATGCATTAGACCCTCAGAGTGAAATAATGCGACAACAGTTTTACAATCGGCACAAACCAGGCTTGCATGCGACTCCCCTTGGAAACAAATGGAATGCTTTAGTCATGTATAATACAGTGAGTGAAGAACGACTCTTCGCGTCCCCAGTCCCGACATATTGTCTCTACAACGAGCAATTTTATAATAGAGACAACAAACGCAAACCAGGCTTGCATCGACGCTTGAAGCTTGAATGTGTATACAGCCGACTCCGGTTATAGTGAACTCTAATACAGTGAAACCTCGATTATAGTGAACTTAAGTCATTGGTATCGTTTCCCTTACATTACAAATAAGCAGAAGAAGATTCGGTTATAGTGAACCTGAACCTCGGCTATAGTGAACGTGGGAAAAGTCCTGGATATTAATTGGATCTCGTATGTTATTAGGCGATCGAAAAGGCCTTCAGAGAATGCGATGGTGTTCAAATAGTGCAAGAGGTATTGAAAGGTATCAATACTGCATTACGATACTTAGAGATAGAGAACAATGCAGAATCAAGTATGGAGAGCGCACGAACCCTGGAGAAGAATCTAATAAAAAAATGTACGAACCAAGCAATTAAAAATAATTGATGTTCTTTACGCATAAATAAAGATACTGAAATTTTCAGTTTGTGCTGTTAATGGATTTTGTTGAATATTAATAAAATCAATCATTGTGGGGGTATTCCATTTAATTTTAACATCATCGGATATAGTGAACCAAACATGTTAGTCCCCAGATGTTCACTACAACCGGAGTGGACTGCATGTCGCTTGTAGCATCGCGACGGGCGATGGCTGTTCCCACGCCGCGCCGCGAGCCGCGCGCCCCGGGTGGGCGCGGAGGGCGTGGCGGCGAGCGGGGGCGGCCACGCGTGACGGACGCACGGCGCCGCACGGGGCCGCACGGGGCGCCCCGCCGCGCCGAGCGCAGCTTCCTGCCCGCAACTGCGCCTCTGCGCGTGCGGACGGCGACAATGCACGACCGGCCCGTGTGCCTCCCTATGCGAGAGCACCAGGGCAATGATAAAATTACAATCATAAAATTCAAGGATTTGTCCTACAAAATCTATCTCCGACGCGAGAACTTCAGAGTCGACCGACAACAAATCATTATGGACTGATTTTCGTAAATTTATCATGATTGTATTTGAACCTGTCCGAAACGAGGGATTGCACAAGTTGCACATAAACACCCAGGCTAACGTTACGATTTTCAATGCATTGTAAATATCGGAACAGAAATAAAGAAAGACTATGAAGAAAAGGGGAATTATAGACCTTTGTCCCTTCACCTACAAATTGGATAAGACTTCAAAATAAATAAATATATATATATATATATATATATATATATATATATATATATATATATATATATATGAAATAAATATTTTGCAAGAAAAGGCATACGATTTTTATTGAAAACATTAGTTATCCAATTATTTACTTGATTCAGAAAAGAGAGATTGTTCTAGAACTTTTCTACAAGAATCATTTTCTCTATCGCGATTACAAGTGGTTGCTGTCGACAGAATTCGAAATTTCCCTCATTTACAATGGCATGAACAGCGGTTTCCATGTTCGAAGTGATTCTTGTTGAGAGAGGCAGAAAAGGCAGGAAAGGCGAACCCTTGCTTCGAAGAGAGAAATTACCTCGGAAACATTTTACCCGATAACATCCCGACTGAAGTCATCTCCTGTTTTATAATCGAGATCGTTTAGACAACGAACACTTTCTTTCCTGAGTTAAGTTACGAGAGCACGTGACGTAATAAATGTTATTTATGACTTGAAACACCACGATAAAGTAACTCTTGTAATATGAGAGACAAAAATTAACGAAGTGTTTAATTTCCTCCAAATATTAAATATTACACGTAACTGAAAATAGATCATAGATCAAATAAAAACATACAGAAATCTGGAAGTAAAATAATCAAAATCTCTCAACTTTTAAAGTATTTCTACGTAATCTCTCTGCAAATCGCCATAGATTATCCGATATTCAATCATATTGCTCATGAATACATTCGAAACATCTTTCATACTCTCTGCAGATATCCTAATTATTTATTCTGAAGAATCTCAATGTGCCATATTTAATGTACTGTCAACAGTTATTGATTGATGAAAAACATTACTAGCTTCTTGTTGCATTTAAGACACGGATAATTTGTCAATAATTTATAACCCACCAACGTACGTGATTAAAAGTACACAATGCTCAAACTTGCTTTTTTGAGGGTGAGGGGATAACGAACTACGAGAAATATCTAGGGATAACTATTTTCTTTCAACATGAAGAAACAAGCCAGTTTATGTGATAAAAGCACCTATACCGTGAAAATGCAAGACACGCAAGTTTCTTATCACTTAGGAGGAATAATTGCATAACTTTCATTAGAAAATGTAGGACCATTGTTTAGCAATTTACGTTTCTGACAGCTGATAATGTCGCAGAATATCTTTTAGGAATTTATTTTCCTGTTCTTGCTTACGGAAGTTTTAAAGAAGGCACATTTCTTGCGGGCAACAGCACCGCTACGACAAACTACCATTTGCGGCCACGCTCACCGAACCCAACATTTACACGTTCGAGGCCAAGAAAATAACCCGACGCGTGTCTTGGTTTACGAACGAAAACTCGCCCGCTTGAGACAAAATTAGCATACGCTCAGGGGCGTTGGATAACTAAACCATCTAATGGAGAGATATCAAGGTTCCGTACGGGTGGCAGTAGCACTCCTCGTGCCAGAAGCTTCTCAGAAGAACCTAGGGTCGAGAAAAGACATCAGTAGTGCGCCAGCTCGGTTTTCCTACAGCGATGGCGCTGTCGAAAGCTGAATCATCATACAGGTGTCTCATGCGTTACTCCATATGCTTGGGTAGTTATCATTTAACTTATGACCCAGTGTTTTCACAATCAAATCTGTTGCAAAGAGTTGTCATTGAGGTTTTGTTTAATATGTTTATTCTTATATTTCAGTTCAAAAATGCTGCCTGTGTTGAATGACGAAAAGCAAGCAAGTGCTGAAATAGCAAGCCTGCCTCATCTCGCTCCAAACGAGCGCGATTGCTCGTCTTGGTTTCGAGGGTAACCCCCAGATGAGGCGGGAGTTATTGCGGGGAGCTACACCGTTAACAATTAATTATCAACACACTAAGAGTCTATGGAGTCGAAACGGTGGTTGACAATATTGGGAAACAGAAAACGTATTCATACATAATTATTGATCTTACAACCGAGACTTAGTCATGAAATGTTTTGTTTAAACATTATTATAAAAATATGGATGCTCAATTATTTTTCTGAAATAAAAAACCAATTAAAAATTTATTTATTTAAATCTAGTGGGAGTACAATGAACTTTAAAATATACACACGTGTCTCGTAAAACATATTATAAACTTTTAGGGCACGAGACGTACCGAATAACTGCTTTTTTGTCAATATACGTGTAGGGGTAAATTTTAGATAACGGAGTAACACACATGTTACTTGCCCCTGATTGTCACGCAACTGTTTATTCACGGATGTTCAGCAAGTCACGTTTTGATGCAGTTAAGAACATTTCGCGTACCTGCTGAACACCAGAGCATACGAAATTGCAGAACAATCAGCAAATAACATATATGTAACTTCGTTATATGAAATTTTCCACTACGTTTTCTGTGACAAAATGTGGTCGTTTTCGATTCCACTACGACTACTAGAAATTTGTAACATTTATTCTGAGACACCTACGTATATACTCCGATTAAAAGTCCCTTCTAGGTCACGAGCTGGAAGGAGTGGCGGACACTGTCATGCAATCGGAAGCTTTGTTACGACTTCAACTTTTGGTATTAAAGCTCCCAAACGTATGACAGTGTCCCTCTCTCCTTCCAGGTCGTGTCCTAGAAGTGACACTACATTTTAATCGGAGTATACAATGAGTAATAAAATGATTTGGGAAAGCATTAGTTTGAAATAAGGGGACCACATGAATCTATACGTTGATTTATTTAACGTGGCGCCTCAAAGTCACGAACTAGAAGGAGAGGTGCACATTGTCATCCAATCGGTAGCTCCAAACCAAAAATTTACATCGTAACGAAGCTCCCGGTTGGATGACACAGTTCCCCTCTTCGTCCAGCTCGTGGGCTTGCGGCGTCATGTTATATAAATCGGAGAATACTTCCCCGAGCCTTTAGGCCCGTATTTATAACCCTCTGCCAGGGGTCTGCCAGACCTAGCAGGCTGCAAGAGTTCGATTTTGCGATTTATGAACGGCCCCCAGCCAATTCCAGTCGCTCCTTGAGCTCCTAGCAAGCCCCCAGATGGCAGGCCCCTAAGAGCGCTGCTGGCAGAGCTTCATAAATACGACCCTTAGTGTTGTCCGTGCTCTGAGCACTCACCGTCCACCCAGGAGCCGTTGAAGCCCTGCGCGGCGAAGCGGCTCTCGAGCACGTCGGCGGCGTCGACGCTGCGTCCGGCGGCGGCGGCCTCCTCGGGCCGCGACGAGGACGGGCCGCGGCGCGCCAGCAGCACCGCGCCGGCGATCACCAGCGCCAGGATGAGCAGCGCCACCACGCACGCCGCCATCGCCGCGCGCACGCTGCGCCGGTACGAGTGCGACGTCCCCATCAGCTCCTGCGCACCACACGACGACGCGCTCACTTAGTCATGCGATTCACCAACCCCTCGAAGCAATACAACCAATCCGTCAATCAACCACCAACCAATTCGTCAATCAACCACCAACCAATCCGTCAATCAATTCCTCAACCAATCCGTAAATCAACCCACAACCAATCCGTCAACTAGTCCCTCAACCAATCAGTCAAACAGTGCCCTAAATCAATTTCTCAATCAATTCTAGAATTAATGTTTCAATTTTTCAATCAATTCTTCAACCCACAAAACCTTATTCATTCAATTACTCATTCAATTTTCAGCCCATATGATGTTTCTGTTAAGCCAATATGTTCAGCCAAATTGATGAATTACAATTCATCCATCATTAACCATCAATCATCATCCACCATTCATCCATCAATTCATTGATGCAATAATTCTATCAATCCATCAACCACTTAATGTATGAATCTATGAGCTATAATCAAATACTATAATCAGCTATAATCAATTTGTAAGTGTAAATACTGATCTATATCTTTATTCTGACGGTCAATGATCTTGAAGGTTCGAATCTCGTATACTATAATTCAATTTCTTGTTGATCTGGGTAATTTTCTAGAGTAAGGTCAATGTGATAAAACATGAAACCGCAAAACATCGTACAAGACACGTCTGTAACCGGTCCACATGACACCCCCATTGAGTTATATCTGATAAACAGAATAAACACAAGGAACTCCCACTCTGACGAGTAGTTGCGCCATTCATAACGATGAATATAAAGTTAATAACTATTCCAAAAAATATTTGCGATGGTGGTCGAGGTTGCTAAAGCGGGCTAACTGTAGCATCTCACCCCGATGGGTCAGGTTCGAGTTTTCACTTCACGCATGAATATTTTGTTCTATCCGTCCATCTTTCATTATCATTGTTAGATATTCCGTATGTCACATTTACCGCTTAAAACTGTATTGCAATAGGATAAACTATTCTAAATAACGTTTACCACTGAATAATATCTAGCAAAAACTAAAATATATATATGGGTCTATTGCAAAAAAAAAAACAAACAAAAACAAACATTTCTTGATCTTGGCGCCAAGGAGTGTTACGTGTTCGAGAGTTCGTCCAAACAAAAAAAAATACTGCAAATAAATGGACATTATTCGTGAAAGAAAGAACTCTTAGGAACAAGTGGCGTATGTAGTCTTGTTGCATTTCAGTTCATCTACTCCAGTTAGCAGTGCCATAACAATATATTGGATTGATATCTCTGAAACGGTTGTAAGTTTGAGTATTACCTTTAGAACTTTCTTAACAGATGTAGAAACACTCGCTTAGCGTGAAAGCGTACGACAAACGCTTACTAATTAATAATAACTAATTTAATACTATATAGTTAAATGTGGTAATATTTTATTCCGACTGTTTTGGCACAGAGTTTTGATTTACCGATGAATTTATGAATGATTTATTTTGATATACAATTCTGTAAAACAAATGCTGAAATTATTTCTTACCGTTTTTGATAAATACACGAAGTTTATAATCTTGGCGACACAAATGTAACACAAAGTTTTGCAATTTTACGAATGAAACATGGAATAGAAATCGTTGGTGCGTTTCAGAAGGTTATCAAACTTCAATTTACTACTGGTAACTGCTTTTTGAAATTCAGACACTTCATTCTCTATGTGCATTTATATAAGCAATTCGAATTACTAATGCGACTAAGCAATTATAGACATCTTATATAACACTGTCAATAAGATTATAGGGTGAAAGAACGTGTGAATGTGAGCAATAAAGACTAAATACATCCATCAACTTTTGACCTTGCATTTGCAATGGGTATTTTTGTACTTAATGATCTTCGCGTCAACAGAGTGGGCCGAGTAAACCAATAAGAGATTGCTATCATGACTGAGTAGCATGGTCGAGAAAATTTAAGGAACCCCACAAGTTTTTTGTGTTTTGCGTCTTGGAAGATTCACCAATATATGATATAATTTGTAAATCTTCATCCAAGAATTTACCACTCAAGAATGTATTTTGGTTCATTGAGAACAAACATTCTGAATATTTATTTTTTACACTTCAGCTTCTTCAAATGCGTCAAATGTTTGAATACGAAACTATTCTCAGATAATTTATATTGCATTTGTGCTCATGCATTTTTAAAAGCAAAATCTTGGTTGATGATACAAGAGGATGTTTCAAAATTATCTAAAATCGGAGTGAATGGGCTTCACCTCCTACTTGTACATGAACGAATTGCAAAGGTTTAGGAGCAGTGGTTAGAAACCAGTCTTGTTCTTTAGTAGATGTTGACGATGATGATGACTAAGGAACGGAATTTGTAATAAAAAAGCAAAATATGTACACACACACAAACACACACACATATTTCGAACTCGCATGTGAAATGTTCATTTTCGACTTATAAATATATTAAAATGTAACGAAGTATGTATCAATAGATAAAATGTGTTAAAATGTATAATTATACCAAAATACGTAAAATAAAAATGGTTCGAATTCGTTCAGAATGTCGTGTTAAGTCTAAAAAGTTTTAGTGAATGCAGGTATCTTGTCCCTGTAAAAATATGTATTTACATAAAAATCCATTCCCTAATAATGACATTCCAAGAAATCCAGCGATGTTATATAACAAGGACGATATAAATTCTCAAATGATGTTAAAATTTTATATACAAGCCTAGGTTTCGTTTTTAAATTTCTTTCAGTTGTTTTGAAAACAATACATAAGAATTTCTTACCGCATTATTTAATTGAGAAATACAGACTATATATGTTACAACCGTAACTTCCAGGAACACCTTCTACAGAAGGTTATGCATGTGTTTTTCTGTTTGTTGACTTCTTTTAGAGTCGCCAAGATCGCGGAATTTCCGCGAAGTAAAGATCCAGAAGAATTACGTCACAAAGACTTCAAACAAACAGCAAGTTGAGATCTTCAGAAACGTTTTCGAGCGCAAAAACAACAAGCTTAACGAAACCTTTCACTTTCGTGTGTATATCTACTAACACAAGAACTCATTCCAATTGTTTACGAACATCCTGGTACTCCTCATGCCTAAAATGCGAGTACAAGAAGAGTATACGTTTGCTTATGAGATATGTCACTGGTGCCTTAACACTTTTGTCATGTGTAAAAGATTCAATTATTGTCAATAAAATAATTGAAGTATAAAAGCATTTGGACCTTCGGCAAATGTATAAGGGAGCTAGTTTCCTAATGGTATGCAAAAAATACATTAAATGTGATTACTAGATGTAGGAATGAAATCACACGAATTAATTTTTTATGTAGCTTAAAATTTATATTCAGGTCACATTGCGCTGAACACATTGCCAGGAATGACATTAGCTATGATTCAGTGATGTGTGTGTGTGATTATTAATCGATTTAGTAACGGAGACCGAGGTTACACTGCGAGTTGACGAATGATTGCTATTTAAAGAGCGGACATAGGGAAATCTTTTTATTGCGTTTAAGACATGCGAAGGAAATAGCAAACCACACTTATTCATTAAATGTATTGCATATTTCTTTTATCACAAAATTATAATATTCTAATGAACATCTTTTAATTGTGTATCGTGCGATACCAAACCAACCAAAGTGTATCAACTACAGTACCTTAGTTCCATGCTCTCTAACACACCAAAGGATCGAAGCAAAATCTTATACTATAAACATTTAAGTATGTCTGTCTTGCAAAAACTTTTTGGAAATTGGATTATTGTTTGAAAATGCTTTATAGAAATAAATCTCAACTAGAAATGTACAACTTTATTAATTCATCCGGAAATTCTAATAATACCGTTTCCCCCCTCAAATTTGGTTTAATGCAATCTGCAATGCATCCAAGTATTGCGGATCAGATGGGCTGAGAGGTAGGGGGTTGGGTAAAGCATAGTCGAGGCGGGGCCGGGTGTGGCAGGGGGAAGCTGAGCGTGGAAGGTGGCCGTGGAGAGTGAACCGGGGCGGGTGAGGGGAGGGGAGGCAGAATAGTAGCAGAATGTGATGCACTCCGTATACAGAATGACTCAGAATAAATGTTACAAACTTGGGCCTGTAGGGCGGTGAAGATTACTTTTCGCCCATGAACACGCGTGGAAAAATTAAAGAAGTTGCACATACGCAATTTTTATAGAAAGGCTATTCATTCTGCTCTGGTATTGGACAGGTACAGAAAATTGCTTTGACTGCGTGTGAATGTGCATCTACCAGAAAGCGACCAACTCCTCTACATTGCCATAGAAGTTTGTAACATTTATTCTGAATCATCCAGTAGTACAATGGGGGAGAGGGAAGCAACACATTTTCATTTTAACTCAAGTTTGAAGGGGCAAAGGACTATTTTCTCCCGTGCCCTTTATTAATGCGACAATGATGTGTGACCAAGAGAAACGATGGCATCAAAGAATGGGGCACACATTCCGCAATACAAACAGTTCAATTTACAAAGTCGACTGATGGTTTAAGATTGAGCAGATAACCGTAATGTATCGTGGTGTTCAAGTTGATGCTGAAAGGCTCATCAGGGAGGATGGCGGTCAAAAGTACAATGCCACATCCATGATTAGATAAAATAAGAGACATTGCAATCTGCTCTACTTGAATTCAAATCTATTTATTAATATGTCATTATTCGGAATTCACAGTTTAAAGTATTTTGTATACAGCTTAAGCATGTGTTAAGGGCATCCTTAAGGGATGTATCAATAAAAATCTTCATAGATTTCTAAAACATACAAAGAAGTTACCCATGTCGCGTAAAAAATTAACTAAAGAAAACTTCGTGTTGTAAATAACAAAGACTGTCAGTATTACAACGTTACCGTCATTTATGTAAAATTTTCTCTGTATTAAAAGAATTTCCCCGTAAGAAAAATATGCATTTTGAGATAGAAACTGAATATTTCAATTCCAGGATATAACCTTGCCCATTGTACACAGAAAACACACACGACAATCACATTAATGAGATGGAGAAACACACCAAACAGTATAATTTCGATGAAGAAGAATTTAATGCATGAAACAGTAATAGTGGAGACTTATGCAGGAGCTACATAATATATTCGATAAAAAGAATTAACGTTAGTGCTTTGATTGATTGATTTTTTCGTGTTTCCGGGCGCGTCAACTGCTTTGGTCATTAGTCCCGTTAGTGTAGGGCATGTTTTTTCTCGGGAGATGGCGGTGATCTTTCCCCGCTGGATGGCGAGATCCGGCGCCGACCTACCGTCGGCTAGTGGGGTTTCCCCCTAACTAGGACTCTCCCACCAGCGGGGCACCGCCCCAGCCGGGACAGGCTCTAAGCTCCCGACCGGTCTCCCGGAATATGTGGGTGTGTAGTGCATGTTAGTGTAAGTGTGTGTGTAAGGGGAGAGGATAGGACAAGGAAGAGGAAGGAAAGATCGCGCGCGGTCCGTGGCCCGTTTGGTAGGGTACTGCTCCGGCATTCGCCTGGTGTTGATCGGAGAAACCACGGAAAAGTACCGATCAGAGCAGCAGGCTTCTAGAATTCTCCAGACAGCGACTGAATTCGACCTAGCTGAAAAGCTAGTGTCGAAAATCCTGCCGCCGTCAGGACTCGAACCTAAGACCTCCCGATCAGAGGCGCTGCAGTGACATCAGTTGATGCACTGAGCTACCGCTCCCGGTGACGTTAGTGTTCTAAAATACAATTTCTATTTATAAAAGGAAGTATAATCAGTTCCCGCCTAATCATTTTTGCAACTCTTTCATGCGAGTTATCTATGACCTTTATATTATAGATGCATTGCAAACTGAAAGTCCACTTGAACCTTGCGTCATTCTGTGAATGAAGCCCAGTGCTCCAGCGGGAAATCCAACGCGCAGTTCGGGTGACGTCGCCCACGGCGCTCGGTCGCGACCGCGTTGTGCGGTTTTTCGGTAGAACGCGCGCGGAGGCGACGGCTTCACGCGATCGGCCGCCGTTTTTCAGCGAAGACGTCGCTAACGAAGGCCTGGCGTGCAGCGGAACAGCCTTCATTTGTCCGGCTCGTGCGTCGTTACGCCGATTTACGGCGCCGATAGCGAGCGGTGGCGGGGTCGGGGGTGAGGGAGGGGGGCGTGAGCCGCGGGGATGGAACGGACGCCGTGGGGGTGGCGTAAGGAAGGGGGGAAAAAGGGATCGGGGAGGTGCTGGGGGTGTGGGGCGGCGTGGGGGAAGTGGGAACTGCGCGGAGGCTGTGGGGGCGGAACGATGGCCGTGGGGTCGTGGGGCACTGGAGGCGACGCGGGCGTTCTGAGAACTGGAGGTGAGGGCTCAGTGGGAGAGACGGTGGAGGAGACACTGGAGCTGTGGGAACAAGAAGGGGATTGCGGGAGAGACGCGGGGTCTAGGGGGGCGGTGGGAGGGGTTCGAGGGCAAATGGCAACGCGAAGCTGCAGGTGGCAATGTGGAAGGCGAGGGGATGTCGAGAGGGGGCTATCAGAGCACTGGGGGCGTCGCGATGGCAGTGTGGGCGACGAGGAGGCTGTAAAGGCGCCGCGGGTGCTGCGGGGAGTGGGGTAGAGGAGACTGCGTGGGGCAACGGCAGGCCGTGGGGTGGCGGGGTCACTGTGGGCCCCGTGGTGTCTATAGTCGTGGGAGAGGAGCTGGATGTGACGCAGGGCTTTTGTCGGTAGCTTGGCTTTGCGCGGCGGGGGAGGGCGGGGCGTGGAGCTGCAGGGAGTAACATGTGTGTCTTGAGGGGCGGACTGCGGGGTTACTGTGGGCACCGCGGGGACTGTGGGAGTGTCGAGGGAGAGGCACTGGTAGTGATGTCGGGGATTTTGGTGGCGGCAAGACTTTGCGCGAGGGGGTGGGGTGCGGGGCTGTAGGGGGCAACGCGCGTGTCACGAGAGGCGGGGGTGGGGGCGGTGAGGACACTGGGGACGCGGGGTCAGCTTGGTGACAGTGGGGGTGGGCGGCACTATCGAAATGAACAAAGTGTAGCATGCTCGTGTATGGAGAGTGAAAAGAGAACGTTAAAAACAAAGACGTAGTCGTAACGAGAAAGACCGAGACATTTAGAGCGTTAATGAATCGTACGACATTAGTATACGAACTGCTGCGTCAGAGATGTGGAGAGTAATAATTAACTAAGTATTTTCACCAGGCAAATAGGCGGTATATTTCCGTTCACAAGGCATACTTTTGGATGACTTTTTATCACAATGATTCGGATCATTCCTAAACAAGTACGAGGTACTAATGTGAAACACGTTTTTTTTTTGCAGTGTTGTTCATAGAAGAAGTAAAAGTCATCCTGTTACGAACTGGAACTTGTAGTTAATTTGTCATGACAAAACATTTCTTGTCATCGCGATAATACGTTTTAAATATTATTCTGATGATTAGACATTACTTGTCATATTTACAATGACAACAATTAAGTATTTATGATTTCTTGTGTGTCAATATCTAAAATTGGTCCGACGATTCCTCTTTTTAAATATTATGTTGTTAACTTTAAATATGAAAAGCGTCCTTGTCAATGTTAAGAGTCATAACAAAATTACAACAGCAACAGCAGCAGCAACAACAACAACAACAACAACAACAACAACAACAACAACAACAACAACAATACTAGTCGCGTACTTCTTTCCTCGGTGCTCTGGTTCACAGGCCCAGAAAGGATTTTAAGAGTTTCAGTAAGTGTTTTTCACCCTAGGAAGCATATGCAGGGCCTCCGAGGCCCTAACGTTTTTTTTTTAGCTTTTTACTCTGCACAGCTGCATTTCTGAGAGTTTGCTTTTCGTGTAATCTTTCTTATACCTTTATTTTTTATTTTAGTCGTAAGCAAAGGAAAGATTCTCAGAAGTTATAGAGGTAGGTTCTGAATTTGATTCTATTACGTCAAGCATAATCAGGACTTTACAAACCCTCTTAATAGATGTTTAAGGCCATACTAATAGTTATTTAAATAAATAATTATTTGTTTAACATTGAGAGTTGACTTTCATTGAAATTATTAAGAATCGAAGACCTTAACAATACAATTTTATGTGCATACTTCGAGAGCGTATTGCGCGGGGTCTCAAGAGGCCCCGCATACGCATTCCTGTAGTTTCCTGGGTGAATCCAAAGGTTAATTTTTTAATTAGCTTCTTTAATTAGTCAGATCCTCACAGCACATCTTCGAATCTCAGGGGCTCAGTGCTGTGCCGCAGTTCAATCCATCGTAAGACAATCAGATCACGTATTCCTCAAAATACTCTTCCAAATGGAATAAATACAAGTACCTGAATAGATTTCCTCCAACACTTAAGTTAACAGTTAGTAATTAGTTATAATTCAGCTGTAATTCACCGATACACGTGATAAATTATAAGAAAACAAACATTTTGGGCATCGGCGTTTGAATTAATTCAAACTCATAAAGGATTAATCACGCATTATTATTATTATTATTATTATTATTATTATTATTATTATTATTATTATTAATTATTATTATTATACTATAATAAATAAAACCAAAAATAGCTATCAGAAACAGCAGAAGTGAGCAGGGGCGTGGCCAAGGTCCATGGGCAGGATCGTGGCGTCACAGAGTGAAGGCCAAGAATGCGACCTTGCGCATTCGTTCCGTCAAACCCCTCGGCGTATCGACAAAGCCAATATCACTCCGTAGTTGTAAACACCGATAATACTTGTTTATAACTGCAGTTCCAGAGCATCTGGTTTCAATAGACAATCAAATCGTCGGCTGGATACTTTTAAGAATGAAGACGACACAATAAAGATGTTTCTGCTGAGCTGCGGTGCGTATGAAAGCGGAGCGTAATGTGCGGTCAATTTGAGCAGAGACTACAATCGGCATTTTTCAGATAATCCAAGGGCATCGGCGTTTGAATTAATTCAAAACTCATAAAGGATTAATCACGCATTATTATTATATTATTATTATTATATTATTATTATTTATTATTATTCATTATTATTATTATAACTATATCTTATATTACAATAATAATTATTATTATTATTTCTGAGGAGATTTGATGTATTCAAGGTGCGTTTGTCTTTAAGTGCCACAGCAACCAAGTGATGGAATACATTCAGTTACATAATACATACATAAAGAATACTTATATCAAATCTCATAAGATATAATATTTGCAATGAAATTATGAAGACTATTCCACTCGTGAAATTAAAACCTAATTTAAGTGTAACTATAAAATGTCCCAAACAGAGCGGTGTATCTAAAAAAAACTATCGCTTTTTCTATCCGATTTTTCTTACCGCTCCTCCGTACAAGCCAATAATAAGCTGTGACTCATCGATCTTAGTGGATGATGTGTATCGATCGTTGTTTTCAAGTGCAATAAACCGCGTGTGTACTATAACATCACCTCTTTGATTTTAACATGCTTTCAGTTATTTTCAATATTTGGTGCACTTTGGACGTAATTTCATTCGAGGAATAGTCACATTAAATACCATTCGTGCCTTGGAAATTTTCAGATAAATCCCCTCCGGGCTTTGCGAGTCGGGGGATTTATCGACAATTTCCAAAGCAATCGACGTGTTACCTATGATAATTGACTATGACTATGATCTCCAACCCGCCAGCTATAACGGCTTCTGCATTATTAAATGAAGGTCCACCAGCGGCCATAAAGTGGGGGGAGGGGGTCCTCGTGCTTCGCTCGCTGCGTTACCACATCTCCGCGCCCCCCAGGGCGAGAGGAAGCGGGCTCGGGAAGAAGGGTCCGGGAAGTGGGCCACGCTGTGGCAGATCTGACGACACACAATAGTCGGCTTACCGAAATTTTGCCTTAGACGGAGAATATCAACTAAGCTATGTTAGTAAGATAACTTGAATCATGCATCACGATAACTCTCATCCGGATGAGCATATAACTCAAGTCATCCATATCTCCGGCCACGATGACCTTATCGCCGCCTATGAGTGGGGTATACATAATTTCACCACCAATTGTCCATACCACCACATTTCCTCTTCCACTCTCCAAGCGCTTCCTCTGAATAGATCTTAAAAAGTGTCGGTGTCATAGTACATCCCTGTCGAAGGCCCTTCGTAACTAGGAATTCTGAGGAAACTTTATTGCCTATTTTGACCATGATCATACATTTGCTGTAAAATGTTGCTCAACATTTAATAGTTTAAATTTAGTCTCTCAACTTTCATCACTTTTTACTCCTAACTTTTGAATTCGTTGTCACAGGTTTACATAATTTTGCCTTTGAACGGCTTGTACAATATACATTAAACGTGTAAACATTCAAATGATTTTAGGGGGCTCCTGGAGTAATGGCTACCTTCTACAGCTGGGTCCCGGATTCGATCTCCAGGCAATCCATGTGTTAATTACGAGGACAAAGTGAGCTCTGGGCAGACTTTTTCTCATCATTTTCGTTATTATTTACCCATCAGATTACTCATGGATATCTCTGACCTCAGCAGTTGAAGAGTTTAAAACTATAATAAATAAATGTAATACGTTTCATTTAAATGAAGATCTTGAAATTGAAATATCTATGAAGTAACTACCGCAGAATTTAACATTCCGAATTCCTATAAAAATTCATATTAATAATGTAATGGAGCACTTAATACGGATAGTAAGGCATTGAACATTAAAAACAAGTCATCTTTGCGAACAAAGGAACAGTGAATCAAAAAAGTCGAGTGATAACTTCATTACCTAAGATGAGAACTAAAATGAAACAACAATAAGTAACGTACTTTGTTATCTTCAAAAATCCTTGCCACAAAAAAGTCAACTTTTTTTCTATTTCCATTTGTAATATTTTCAAACTAATTCAGTTTTGTGTCTCCGGCGCTTAAAATTACTTTCTCTTTAAGTAACTGAAGTTTTTAATTACAAAGATTTGATAACTGGTCACCGCCCCTTCCCCCGTAGATCAAGAATTGTTGCATAACACTTTGTTTGCCCCAAGCCAGGTACCGGAAGGAGTCTAGACGTAGACGAAGGATGGATGAATGGGCTTACGCAGATTACCTGATTAGTATACAAAACATGTACATTATTTTACAACACTTTGCCAGATGACATTAAACGATTAAATTCGATACAAAAGATTAAGTCCCAAGTAAAATCTGTTCTGCTGCAGAACGGTTTCTATACAATTGGAGACTATATGGAGCATCAGAAAGATAAGTAATATTAATTTTAACAATGATATTTAATACATTATTTACAATTTGTATAATTTTGTATGTATTGGACTGTACAATTTTAAACAACCTGTAACAAGAACAGTTCCACAGCTTCTGGGTCATTTACCCCATCTCGATAAGTTTTTTTGTCCACTTTCACTGATCTTTTGAACAAATCATGAGATGGCCTATTGTTTTGCTACTGGACATAAATATAACTTCACTATTTGTGCAAGTCTTCTAGAATTCAGTGGGAAGCATAGTTATTCAAATTATCGTTCTCCATGTTGTCGCGACAAGAAGTATTTTATTCCTTCACGAAAAGGGATAACAACCTAAATTTATAGCTGATTTACCCTTAAAAATATATTTTATGACATCTAAGTGAATATTTTGTTACAACTCTTGCGAAAAGCGCTCATTTCTTTCTGTATTTAGAATTCAACTTATGGCAAGGGTTTAGGGTAGGATCCCAGAATTAATAAACGTGCAAAGACTACACTTCTTCCCGTAGCACTTCACACGCGTTTTAACTGTTTTTGACGTAAAAATAAATATAGTGTATGTGGGATATGATATATGCGTTTTGCTTTGGAATCCTTTTAAGGTGTTAACGTTGAAACCAATCGCATTGTTCATTTTTCGTATGTGTCTTGTTTCTTTTTAGATGCTTCAGATTCCAGGTCCTCGTTCTAAATTAAGTTGAATTTGGGGACATTTAAAGGACAATGTACAAAACATTCAAAAGCTAATTTTATTTCGTCCTGTGTTGGCTGAATCAATACTCGGGTGACAAATAGGAAAGAACGTAAAGGGACAAAATTGAAACAGTTCTTGAGAAATCACTTTTGTAAACCTGAGTACCTCTACATGAACCATGTCGTTTAAGAAAAGCAATAATAAAGGGAATTATCAATTGTATATCCCTTTAATTCAACATCTACCAAAAGAACGACTCACTCAAACGTTAAATAATTCATTAAATTTCAACAACATCCTTTACACATCGGTATTATAAAGAAAATAAACCAAACAAATAATTAAATACCGTGTAAATAATCGTTAGTAATCCATAAATTTAATACTTATAATTATAAATAATTCAAGAAAAGAGGGAAATGAAACTAATTGAGTAAATTATATTTTGAAACTTAAAAACAAATGCAGATTTCATTCAAAATCTGTCAATGGCCACACTGTATTCAATTTGGTTAAGGGAAAGAAGTAACTTTCAAAACTACAGATAAAAACAGAACCAGAATTTAACCAAATGACCAGCCGCAGTAATACACAGGAAGTCATTCCAGTAATGCAAAATGGACAGAAATCCTCAATGTGTCGAACATGACCATGAAACAATAGAAAAGGAACACTGATTGTCCTGATACCGTACTTTATGTGACTGAAACGTATTACCATAAAACAAAGCAAGATCTCCAGGGTATTTCCAGATACAATCATCGCGTGAGAGTAGCCGTGGTCAGCTCTTTCGCTCGAATGTACGAAATGACACAGATTAAAATCAGGTTCACTCCCCTGGAACTTTTAATAGTTACCGTCACTTCGGATTGCGAAAGAACAGCTCTTTTTACCTAAAAATACCACACGCAAATTTTCTGGGGAATGCTTAATTACAGCCTAAAGAAGCTGAAAACTTCCATTTCCGTAAAACCTATTCCCTAACATGACGGTTGCTTCCAGAAAAAGAACAGTTAATTGTGTAGTGAAAGTACCAACGTTTACCACTAATTTCCGAATTAAAAACGCGTATGTATGAACAACGTTAGACGTACAACTCTTTATCGGTAAAAACAGTCAAAAAATTACTTTCCGAAAAAAGACAAATGCAACAGGTATGCAATAAATGAATCTTCAATTTTGGTACAGAGAATTTATCTAATATTATTTTATTTCCTACGTTAGTCGAGTAAATTTATAGGTAAATAATTTATTCTAAAAATGACAAATTTAACGATGGTTTTGAGGTATGAGACTCGGTGTAATACACGACTTGTACACAAACCTCATTTACGTTAATTGAGTTAAACCAACAAATTGCAAAGTAGTAATACTTAAATTCCCAGAACAACCCTTCCTGTGCAAGTGTGCACGTGGCAAGCGGATGAAGTAGGTCGAGCGAGCGACCCCACATAACCCACATAAAGTATCGCGAGTAGCGCCCGCAGCGGAGAATTTGGTGAAGGGGCCGCTGAAAAGGACGTGGGAGGCGGGGTGGGGGTGGGGGTGGGGTCGCGGCGGAGAAGGGGGTGGCGCCCGGCCGCCGGATTAGCAGCGGTCACGAAAGCACTCGGGGGTGGACGCGGCCGCTGATGACAGGGCGCCCACGAAAAGACGGAGGCGGCAGTGGCTCTGGTGGATTTAGGGCTGTAGGAGTTGGCGATGGCGATGGTGCTTGGGGGTGGTGAGGAAGGGACGCTGTGAAGAGACCGTGTGAGGATAGGGTGGCGACAGTGGGGCTGTGGGTGGCGGTAGAGGCGGGGTGTAGGTGCGGAGGGGATCTGGGAGGAGGTGGGGACCATGTCAGAGGGAGGGCAAAGACGGAGGCATGCATGATCGTAGCTGTAGTGGCGGTGGGAGCGGTGGGAGTGTAAGCGGAAGAGATGGCGATCGCGGAAGCGGGGGTGGAAGCGGGGATGGAAGCGGGGACGAAACGGGAGCAGAAGCGGGGAGATTGCGGTGTCGGCAGTCGTGGGGCATGTGTCTGGATGGAAGAAGAAGCGGGGAAGATGATATAAAGAGGGCGAAGACGAGGTGGGCACGATCGTGGCGGTGGCGGCAGTGATGGGGTAGCGGCAGTAGGGTTGAAGGTGGATGTAGAAGCGGGGACGGCGGGGACGGCGGGGACGGCGGGGACGGCGGGGACGGCGGGGACGGCGGGGACGGCGGGGACGGCGGGGACGGCGGGGACGGCGGGGACGGCGGGGACGGAGGGTGCGGCGGGGACGGCGGCAGTATTGCGGAAGCAGCGAGGGAACAGCCGTTCCCTGGTGGGTGAACATCGGTTTTGAGGCGGGCGGTCTCTGCAGTATGCCGACCTGTGCATTTCTCTATTTTATGTACCACGCTTGTTACATCGCCGATAAACCAGTGTGAAATGACGTTCCTCGAGAAGGCCCACGATATGGTATTTCGGAAGCAAGGTCACAACATGATCAAATGTAGCCTAACTAGACTACGGCGCGTAAAAGATGCAAATGTTATTCAATCTGCTCTCTGAAGACTTCTGCTCTTTACAGATAGATTTACTTGCATTCTGCTACAATGCACAGCAGTGAATTCAATGGTTCTCGAATTATGTGTTGTAGTCTAATATTTCATTTTAAATTAAAAAATAATTGTTAGCAATAAACATAGTATAGGCAATAATTAAAATAATAATGGTCAAGTCATTGGTAAAAACATGAATGAGTGAATTCTCGTCATTTTAATCTGAATAATCCGGCGTTCAGAAATAGGACCATCTCCCTCACTGCTAATTTCAGCCTGAACGGAGCGTGAGCTGAGGCAATTCATAAACTTGAAATCATGTGATAGACACACTGCGGCTCATATTGCACTCGAGTAAGCCACAATAGCAGAGGTTTAAGGATAACATTTTCGACAGCAGTGCAAGTAAAGAGGCAGGACTAAGTTACCAAGTGTTGGTGATCACAGTTCACAACTGGCACACTATAATGTGGAAATGGTTACTCATTTCAATAAATTAATGCTTTTTTTAAATGCACCGAAACATGTATTAATCACTACTTAATGGAACACTAGGAGAATTTTGCTAGGTCAGTAAAGACGACCTTTTCACTGTCCCTTGTCCACGACGATTGAAGTAGCAGAAGTGTTGGGAGAAACGTCGCATGGTTGAAACAGCAAATGCTCTAATTAAGGTCGTTTGCGAAGTAAAGATTGATTGACTACTTCATGATTTGGACAATTGACATTATTATTCTCGTTAGTGGAGAGCACGTTATATTTCAAGAGATAACGGTAATCTCCACGCTGAAGTTATTTACGGCGCCGACCTTCACACTCTTCCTCCAGGAACCTCCACCAGCGATGCACCACTTAAGGCGGGGAAAGCACTAAACTCCAAACTAGGCTCTTGACATGCATGATAATGTAATGGGGAGGAAGGGTCAAGGATGTATAAGGAAACCTTTCGTGGAGCCCGTGGTCCGTTTATTACGGCAGAGGTCCAACATTGGCCTAGTACTAACAGAGGAACCATGGAAAACTAAAGAACTGAGCAGCGGATCCCTAGAATTCTCCTTCACATAAATGCGGAATTTGTGGATTGTTAGTGATTCCGGGCGCGTCAACTACCGAGGGTATTAGTCACGTAAGTGTAGTGTTTTTTCATCGGGAGTTGGCGGTGATTTTTGCCCTCTGAATGACGCCGGCCTACCCACCGGATGACTAGATCCGTCGGCTAGCGGAGTTTTCCCTAACCAGGTTTCTCCCACCAGCGGGGCACCGCCCCAGCCGGGACAAGCTTTAAGCCCCCGACCCGTAATGTTTGGTAGTGTAGTGTAAGTTTTAGTGGAAGTGCGTGTGTGATAGGTGAAGGTAGGACAAGCAAGAGGAAAGAAAGATCGTGCGCAGACCGTGATCCATTTGTTAGGGTATTGCTCCGACATTCACCTGATGTTCATCGGAGAAACCACGGAAATCTACCAATCAGAGCAGTAGGCCGGTAGAATTCTCCTCCAGACAGCGGCAAGATTCGACCTAGCTGACAAGCTAGTGTCGAAAATCCTGCCACCGTTGGGACTCGAAGCTAGGATCTTTCGAACATAGGCACTGTAGTGACATCAGTTGATGCACTGAGCCACATCTCTCAGTGCGAAATTGGATCTAGCAATTTAGCTAGTGTCGAAAATTCACCACCATCGGGACTCGAACCCTAAGTCGTACCTGTAAGAGACGCTGCAGTGGCAACAGCTGTTGCCCTGTGCCATTTCGGCCTGTATGAGGTAATGAATTTCTATGATTTCGAAACCAACGAGCGTTCATACGGAAATATAATATATGGAATTTTAGTGTGTTCTGGAAGTAGGATAATATGTTCCTCTCAAAATTCCAAACTGTATGACGAAAAAAAAACGCCGTTATATAATTGTGCATAGTAGCAACAGACATGAGAGCGGTACATGGACGCTGAGCTGTGTTATGCAAACAACAAATATGCTGACCAACAAAACGGTTTCGGAGAAAAACGTTAATGTGGCCTCACATCTGAAAGTAATCATGACACACAAACTACATTTTATGCAGATCTACTTCGTAGAAAGGCTGCAGAATGACTTCGATATGCCCAATTTGATACAAAAGTCATTCGCTGCTATTATTCAATACACACTTCTCGGAAATGTAGGTTAAGAGAAAGCAGATTCATTACTCGGTAGATGGTTGGACATAATGATTTTATGGCATTCAAGTTTAAGCGCGGATGGCACACAAGGGACTGACGTCTTTTGGAGAAGAAATATTTGTAGTAGCGTGCAAATACAGCAAACAAGAACTGGGCTGTACCCAGCTTTCACTAAGCTGCATATTTAATATCGTTTCCTTTCTATTCTTATGTAAATTTCTCCATTCTTATTGGTCAAAAGGGACATTTTATAGTTTAATTTTGTGATCATTTTATGGAAAGGAATGACTTGGAATATATTCTTAAATGAACGCATTAATAATAAAAGAAAATAGACTATTGTGCGATTATAAAGAGAAAAAATGAATACTCGGTGCTTCAAAATTGCAGGAGATGCACTTTATGACCGTCTTCCGAGCGAAACTAAAATATTTAAGTTTCTTCTTCAATATATCTAATGTTGTTTTTCTTCTTTTATGAACAATTATATAGAAGGAAATTTTAGAAAATGTTTAATTTTATTTCGGAAATTTGGGTCTTGGGGATAGCTGAGCTACATAAATCAGGAAATAAATGGTACCGAGAAGTTTTATATTTTAAAAACGTTTCTAGATACACTGCGGAAGTTCATTAATATCCATTATTTTTTTACAGAATACTACCAAAGATAAATTCAGCATATTTGCAAGGAGCTTATCAGCTTCCTTTCAACAAATCATGCAATCACAGGTTTAAATTAATTCACTCCTCACAATTGTGTCCATTCAAGTACAGATAATCTGTTTTCGAGACACATGGCACGTAAATGTTCTACTTTCTAAATCAAAAAGAGTCATTACACCAGGTTGTTTTTAGTATAATTGAATTAAGTGAAAAGCGAGAATCCAATTCCGTGGCAACGAGGGGGCTAGGAAGCGCGCGAAGCGGTGGTCACGGCGGCGGTTGTGGCGGTGGCGGTGGCGGTGACGGGGAGCCAGGGGGTCTGCTCCGGAGGGGTGCAGATGAGGCGCGATTCGTGATTGACATTTCCTCTCTTCTCCAGAGCGCTCGGGGCCTCCGACCTCGCCCCGGCCGCCGCCTCCATCCGACGCGGCCGTTACTCCCATGCGGCCCGCGCGGTGGGACTCGCGCTCCCAGGACACGGCTCCTCTCCCTCACATTTATGTACTTATTATTATTATTACTATTATTACTATTATTATTATTATTATTATTATTATTATTATTATTATTATTGCTCGCAAATAGGTCCTCTTGGACCACGCAGCGCATGCACTTGCACGGGCTCAGTATCATTATCACGCTGCTAGTGTGGCAAGTAACTTATCAGGGCAGCATCAGGCTGAATCCGATTTTTATACCCCAGGGTTGTTAGTCCTGAGGGGACGGAAGATGGAATGATGATCATAATGAAGGGTGAATGGACGGCACACACAAACAGACATACACAAATACACCCATGCCCGAGGTGGGACTCGAAAACCGTGATCCTTCCGTCCGAGATCACCACGGCACTATTGCCTCAGCGATCTCGGTTATCCGGACTGGATTATTATTATTATTATTATTATTATTATTATTATTATTATTATTATTATTATTATTATTATTATTATTATTATTATTTCTACTTCGTGGCATGATGTATCCGCACTTTTCGGGCATCGAGATCATGTTTGAGATACGGAGAATGTAGTACCTATTACAGTGACAATCTGCTAAAAGTCTGATGTAAGTTTTCCGGATGTATTATTACTTTTTAATGCATAGTTCCTAGGCGGCATGATGGAATAATTGGTCGTTTAAGGTTAGTTCAGAGATGAAAATACCTTAGATTTGAACATGAAAACAATTTCGTTTTGGATACTCCGCAATCGCATAAAATGTTACACACATTTCTTGCATATTGGTGACTATATATTATATATTTGATCAGTAACATGTGATGTGTTATTTTGTACCATTTAGCTTTGAGGAAAGTCCAAAAATGCAATAGAAATGTTTGAGGGTGATAAAACGAAAAATAAATAACAACCATTGATTTCTCAGTCGACTGCATTGTACTATTCTATTAAGTTGATATAAACTAGCAATCTTTTCAGCTCATCAAGTTTAAATATTATGTGTTTTGCAGGTCCAGATTTGAAATATTAGTAAACCGTAATAAATAATCCTACTGAAAGGTATTATTTAACAAATGAAGTTCCGCTTGTTAAGGAACAGTATGACTGGTATGACACATACAGAAATGTAATTTGTCTGTGTGAGATCGTGACGTTTTTGGAATATGAGGTTTAGAATCTGGAACATGAAAGACTTACTTCTTTGTGCATGCGCTTTGCAGTGTAAATATTACATGGGATAATTCGGAAGAATCCATGAATGGCAGTTCCACAGGATCTACATCAACACAAAAAATATATAACTACACCTACTCAATGTTTGAATTCTTGTGTACGTTGCATTCAAGAAAGAAAGTGCGCCCTGGAACTTATGAATTGAGTTGAGATTTGGCCTAAAAAGTTACCAAAGATGTCAACTTTCCAACAAGAATCAACTTCTCTTTTGTTCCATACGTCCCAGAAGTTCATGGCTGCCCTAGTAAATTATTTCCTCCATACATTAGACAAGCGAAAAACCTTCCACGTTTAAATTTAAATAACAGATCTCTAAAAACGAGTTAAATAAACCAAATTAAAAAGGGATCTCCCACCGGATGGAACGTTTTCTGAAAATTCCAGATACAAGACCGCAGACCTCGTGGGTGCAGACCCCGTTCCGCTCCGCGAGCTCCGAGGAGAAAAGAGTGAAAGGAGCAGCGCACAGCGCGCTCCTCATACCGGCCCCGCCCCCTTCTCCTCGATCACGGGGACACGGACGGCACGAGAATGAACAACGGAAATGGCGGCTACGCCGGGAAAAGCTACAGCGGGGATAATGGACTGGATTCGGTATTAAACAGTAGATTGACTTCGACTCGAAAGTCGATAACACCAATCCTTTGATTATTACGTTCTCTTTTGTTTGTCTCTCTGCTCTGACTTAACAGATTTTTGGATCCAGCAACTCATTTTCCTTGTAAATCTAACATACTTACACTGGAAGTAAATTGACACTTAGACCTTAGTATGTTTCATACTATAGTGCTATAGAAATCTTATAACAACACTCTTGAAAAGCAGAAATGCCGAGCAAGAAATACAATTAAAAAAAATATCTTATGTCAAAATTTACGACCACTCGACCTAGGTATTCCAGATATTGAAGATACATCATCACATATTGTTGATAGAAAATGTATGTTATGTTGGAGTGACGTGAGGTCGATTGAGTGTCGGCACTGCATGTAACCAAGTTTAAGGAGGGTAATCAGGCGGACAATGTTACAGTTTTCGTGTGATTAAGAGGAGTACACAGACAAACCTCTTGTTTCTCCATGGTCTCATACATTATCATTAAAAAGTTTTCTGGGATTGTCAGGTTTCATGACGCTTGATTACAACAAGAAGAGGTGAACAAGGTAGAAGAAGAATGTAATACCCTAGACACCGCCAATATAAGGCAGAATACTGAGGAACCCCTAACAAAAATGGCGAGTTTATCTAAAACATATAATGAAAACAGATAAATATAATAAACGTTATACTGTCAAACTAAAGTTTACTATGGAATTTCTGTGTTCTTTTATACTTTGAAGATAACGTTCCATGTAATAATTCATTCATTAATGCAACCTTTATGGGATGGTGCTCGCATGTATTACAATAACTTCCTTTTCCTTGAGATGTTTCTCTTTTCAAAAGCAAAACAATAACTCTGACATTTCTACCACACTAACACTTCTTTCCACCATGAGCTGATATAACATGTTGCATGAAGCCGAAACAATGGAGCTAACATGGCGGAACAATGCACGCACATTCACCCTTTTTCTCCTTCCACGTCAATGTTAAACGAAAAAACAACAAAACAACCTTTCAAATCGAAAGTTGAAGAATTTTTTTTCCCGAAAATTCCATTTCCTTAAATTATGAGCATTTTGTCAAACAATTTAGTGATTTGGAGCTTGATAAACGCTACATTAATGAATCATATTTTCAAACAGTTCTAAACCCAATTATGAAAAAATGAGAACCTAAAAATTAATTCATTATCGATTTTTTATTCTTTGTTTGAATAAAAGGGTGTAGAGATACATATCAGACTATTACATGTAATTGAACTCAGAAGATTGTTTTTGACATCTCTCGGATCATTTGTCGGGACGTTTTTCATTTCATCCCTTGCTTGAAGATGCAGCAAGGTTCTGATCACTTCTAGGAAGATGTCAACCGAGCGAAGTGTCTCAGGGCGTAGCGCTCTGGATTCGCAGTCGGGAGGTTCGGGTTCGATCCCCGGGCCGGCTATCTCCTGACGAGCTTTTCATAGATTCCCTCCGTCATATGGGCGAATGCTGGAATGGTTGAAAAAATGCCACGAACCACCATCATATATAGTCCTGTCACCTCTCATCATCGCCCTATCATTTCAATAATAATAATAATAATAATAATAATAATAATAATAATAATAATCAACTATATATTTAAAAAAATAAGGTATTCTGCCATGACTTCGTTTAGAGCTTCTACTGAACCGATTGTAGTATTTTTTCCTTTAAATGAAAGAATGTGATCCCTAGATGTGTTATCAGATATTGTTTGTGTTGATTCACCAATATTTACGGTGTAAATTAATTAATTAAATCATTCTTTAATAGCACGCTTATCAATAGTCAATTGTTTTCTTCCAAAGGGTGGCTGTTTCAAAATCGATTATATGAAACGCTAGATGTGAGTCCACGCTGCTTCATGGTGGCGCTGCTTGATGTTTTGTTTTGATTGTTGAGATTTGTTTACAATTCGTCAAGGTTTTGTTTCAGTGTAATAATTGCATTGTGGCGTTGACAGTTTGCATGTATTTGCTTTTGTGATGTATTTTGTAGAGAACATTCGGACAGTGGGTTTTGCTCGGTTGTACTGAAGTAGTGAAGTTGTTCACAGGTTATGTCGAATTCCGAATCGTTGCCCACGCGCCCCAAAAGACGCAAACGTACATTAACTGGACGCAGGGAAAGAGAAAGTCAGCGTAGGTGTCGTGATAGTGAGGTCATTTCGTTTTCTATTGGGTCGTTGTCTATGAAATGTCAGTTTTGTTCTGCTTTGTACTTCGCATGAGAGAATTTTGCAACCGAGTTTACTCTGTGTTGCTTAAATGGAAAATAAGTTTACATTCGAGCAATATGCCAGAAGTAATTAAATTTGTTTATAGATGATGACACATAAAAAAACTTTAGAAATAATATTCGTCAGTATAATAGTGCTCTTTCTTTTGTGTTATTTGGTGTATTATTGAAATATGTGGGGCATATTGCATTGCCATCTGGTCATGGGTCATACGTGTTCAAAATTTTGGGAACTTCACATCACAGAATATCTTCGTTATACCCTGAAGATCCAAACAATGCAACATATTGTGAACATTAGTCTGGGCACAGTATTTTAAATTTATCTCAAATCTCACCGTCAAATGTTGACGGTTTCTCACTAGTAATAATAATAATAATAATAATAATAATAATAATAATAATAATAATAATAATACAGTCCGGATAGCCGAGGTTGCTAAAGCAGTAGTGCCGTGGCGATCTCGGACGGAAGGATCGCGGGTTCAAGTCCCACCTCGGGCAGGGGTGTGTTTGTGTATGTCTGTTTGTATGTGCCGTCCATTCATCTTTCATTGTAATTATCATCATCATTCCATCTTCCATCCCCCCAGGACTAACAACCCTGTGGTATAAAAATCGGATTCAGCCTAATGCTGATCCCCCTGATTAGTTACATGCAAGACTAGCAACGTGATAATGATACTGAGCCCGTGCAAGTGCATGGCCTGCGTGGTCCAAGATGACCTATTCGCGAGCAAAAAAAAAAAGTCAAAAAAAATCAGGGAAAGCAACGAGAAA
Organism: Teleogryllus occipitalis; assembly: GCA_011170035.1. Classification (NCBI taxonomy): domain Eukaryota; kingdom Metazoa; phylum Arthropoda; class Insecta; order Orthoptera; family Gryllidae; genus Teleogryllus; species Teleogryllus occipitalis. The sequence goes on along the minus strand of BLKR01000747.1, from coordinate 234,132 downwards.
CTACCCTGATTATATCCTCCCAAGAAAACCTATCCTAGAGCCATCTAGATGCTTCACCTAAGTTCCGTCTTTGGAAGAACAGGACCAAAGAAATAAGAAAGAAAGAAAAGTCAACAACGGTCGTAGCTGCCGTCGCCAGAGTAGGGGAGTAAGAGCGACGGGCAGCGAGCGCATAGAGCAACGCCAGTTGCAGCGGTGGCGGTGGCGGCGGCGACGGCGACGGAGAAACCGGAGAAAGTGACGCGCGCGGGCGGGTGACTGCCCGCCGCCGCCGCCGCCGCCGCCGCCGCCGCCGCCGCCGCCACCACCGCCTACGTCGTCGCCGTCGCCGCCGCCATCGACTGAGTGGCTCGTGGGCGGGGGTTTATGACTGTCACGGACGCAGCAAAAATGTAAACGAAAATGATAGCAGCGGGAGTACCATCACAGTTGTTCAACACTTCCCCGTGAAATCATTGGGTCCACGATGTCGGGCTATGGTGTGCACTGGAGGCCAATTCCGAAAACCTAGAAGCTCTTTTATAACTTTTAGGGTTTACTAGTTCATTGCTGTGTGTTTGCGAACATGAAACAAAACACGTGACGGTATTGTTAATACCCTTGCAGGCCTTTTGAATATTTGGACCGATCTATCACCAATACAACGTATACATTTTTATGAATTCAATATATTAAAGTTAAGATGCAAGAATAAATGGTATAATGTTGAAATAAGTAAAATAACTCGTTATAAATTTTATTTTGCTTAATTAATATGCAAATTGGGATTTGGAATGTTTCCGTGAATTTATTATTGCCACCAGTCACTCATATTTCACAGTATCACATTTTTTAGAGACACTCATGCTTCTTGAGTAGCATTACTACTAGTAGTAATTAGATGTCTGAGGGACAACGGCTAACATCCTCGAAATGTTATTTTTTGACGTTGTGAAATATTCTAAATAACTTTTGGCAACAGAGGTAAATAATATAAAACGTTCGTTTCATCAGCGCAATTCACACTGTTATTTTCCATATAACTCTCAAAGACACCATAATTACTTTCATTTATTTCTCGAGATTTTTACTGGAAATCCCTGTCCGTAACTTTGGTAGCTTTTGCGAGAATTTCTGCAGGAACTCCACAATATTCTTTCATTTTAAACGAACAGTCCTACTACGCTTATGCATTAGTAATACTTAGATATACCCTTTCTTTTGTTTATCTGACGTCATATTGACAAATGACTATTACAATGCGTCTTTTCACATTAGACGCAACGAAAATTATAAAATGTCACGAATGCTCGTTTAATTCAGAAACTAACTAGTAAACTATAAAGTTTTGTATGCACCACGGGCGTTACTAGATGTTTTTGTCCCAAGGGCGAGTACCAAACCAAAGAGCCTTTGGCCCGTGGGGTTGGAAGTCGCCCTTGGTGCAAAATCATCTACTTAACGCCCTTGATATATAAATAACTATAATAGCACATTGCAACATAAAATGATCACTGTACTTTATAAAATAATTGCAATGTGATTTTGAGGTGGCATGCTGCAGTGCAGAAATAGAATGTTCTATTTTTGTAAGATAAGTATTTTAAAGAATTAACTTTAGTATATAATAGTGAATGACATTCAACCTCTGCTGGTTTCTTGCCGATGCAGCTGCTCAGTGATAAGCCTGCCACTAAAGATTTCTGTCGAGGACTAACTCTTCATTCATGTAATGCTGTTGGTAAGACACTAAAATTAATATAATAGACGAGGAATATTTCCTGTGAGATTAGGGGGTGGATGATAACACAAAATAACTGGTAAACGGAATAGTCAGGATTTCGTATTTACTAAGAATTCTTCATCATTCTACTCAAATATAAACGAGACTTTCATATTCCTCCTCCTCCTTCTCCTTCATTTATTTCACCTTCGTTTATTTTTGTGCCATATCGTTACCTTAGACGACCTTTAGTCAGGGAGCATGACTCTCCCATGAAGAAATACCTGTGTTGGCTCATTTTTCGCGGAAATTGTAAATTCAAATAAAATCTCTCAAGAGTTATATTATGATATATTTTCACGACAAAAAAAATCACACGCTAAATGAGGTGATACAGTAACCATTGAAATACTCGTAGCTTTATATTCTAAGATCAACCCTTGTATTAAACATACGATGAATTTCGCTGCAACATGCAAGATAAGCTTTAAAATCACAAAAAACGGGATAAGTTCCTGAAACGTCACCTGGGTTTTGGAGCTTTGAAAGTATTACCAGCATCAGTAAATGTGTTAACGTTACATTTACGATTACAATGAAGTATTAATATTACTAGATGTGTTGTTGTTATTATTATTATTATTATTATTATTATTATTATTATTATTATTATTATTATTATTATTATTATTTCAAAGAAACATTATGCTCACATGAAGAAGCATTATGCAACAAAACATTTTGCCTGAGTTCAAGTTCTTTTATTAGATTACAAAATAGCGATAAATTACGTAGAAAACCTAATTCCACCTATTCGCTGAAGAATTTATTTGGCAGTGGTATTACGAAAGTGTACAACCTCAGCACCTGCAGACGTGAAAAACACTAAAATTCAATTCTCTCTCTTCAATATAAAAGCAGAATCTTAACCATAGAGGGTAATACAGATGCAAGGTTTTCTCCAAAGGCCAAGGACGGCAAGATGCTACGCCATTTCACATGCGAGTTTCATAATGGCAGCACGTTGTACTTCCTTCTCTGACAGCGCTGACCCACCACAGCAGATCGCCTCGAATTCTGAAGGTTTCATCCTGTTTTCCTCCTTAAGTTTAAAAACAAGATGGATTTCTTTGATTCTTTCAAATTTGATGTTTGATTATTCCTTGAAATCGACATTTAAGTAGTGTGTATAACATTACCTTCATTTACATTGACTGTTCCACTCGTGAAATTAAAAACAACAGTGTTTAACTACACGTACAAAATGTCTCAATCAGGGCGGTGTATCTGAAAAAATTTTCTCCCTTTTTCTATCCGATTTTTCTTACCACTTCTCCCTACTGGCCAATCATAAAATGACTCATCTATCTTAGGAGGCGGTATACATCGATCGCTATGCCGATGTCCAATAAACCGCGTATGTACTACAACATTACCTCTTTGATTTTAACATAATTTTCAGTTATTTTCAATATTTGGCGCATTTTGGAACTCGGACAATTTTACTCGTGGAATAGTCCTATTAAAAACCACTCGTGCTTTGGAAATTCTCAGATATATCCCCTTCTCACTTCGCGAGTCGGGATTTTATCGAGAATTTCCAAAGCACTCGTAGTATTACCTATGATAATTTATATCTTTAATGTCAATTAATGTCTGAAACTGGAGAAATAATTTAGAAAATATATACATATAATAAGTACATGTAATATAAGTATATATACACATAACAAGTAGAATGAGACAAGAGGGAGAGGGACGACAAATTTTCAGGTAAAGTATTATTTCACAAGCAAAAATAACCTGAACAAAAATGTCAGGTACGTATGTAGCCATTTTAATATTCGAAAAGAATAAATACATCGCCGAAGCGGGTTTTTAGACAAGAAGAGAGACAATTCAGGGAAACGCCCAGTTCTTTAAGCTGTTACGTGTACCTATCATGAACGTCTGTAAGAAAGGTTTGTCGGATCTTATCCTTTAATTTGCCTTCGGTCACGACTCGACTGCCGACGCCGCGGCATCGGAAAACGAAAGCGAAAAGCGACAGTCCGGTACCCGAGGGCATTCCTTATATACTAAATGAGCGTTGTTCAATGTTTTGTATTTTGTTTCGCAACTATAGTCTCTAGATTCCCTGAGTTTGTGTTAAGTTTGTTTCCGAAGAGAGAGGTTTAAAATTTCTTCAAGAACAGACTACTGTTCACAAAGACAGAAAGTATGAGAATAATAATGCGATGAATGTTAGTTTGGCTACGAAGAATTTTTGGAGACGTTTTAGTCGCAAGAATCATACAGGGTTGTTTTCAAAGAGGGAATCGCTTAATATACATCTCCTCAATAAACTAGAGTTGTAAGTCAATTTCATTATTAAATTCTGAGAATTCGTTTTACGTTTTTTTCGTGTGTATAACAAACTATTGAGCCACAAAGTATTTCGGAACGTTTGAATGTTGACATTTAATGATACAACACACACATACATGCATCTTTTATTCTCCTAATATCGATCTGAATTTTTATAAATTCTATAAAAAATATGATACAAGTTTTTCAAATATTCACAATAAGTCATTGACATGAGAAAGAATCGAAGATGCTAGAATAACAGAGCAACAATATTTTGAAACACGCAGTTATCGAAGTAGGCGTTCATACTATTACACTTCATTTATTTCTCAGTTACAAAAGAATAATTACTCGATTTAAAGCCCTATATACCGAGATCCAGAATGTCGGTCACTCCTCGATGAATTTATGAGAATAAAACAGGTTTACAACAGGTTTTCACGAGGTACTCCCATTACCCCTGCTACTCATTGCACTATCTGCTCCATCTTCATGATCTCATACTTTCTCCTGTCATCCTCCATCATAAAGGTATTTCCCAAAGTTACCGCATTACCCAGACAATCCAGGGAAAGCACAATCAAGCACGATTGTATGCCCATTTGTACATGGTCCCGCCCTTCTTTCGGAGAGCAAAGAATTCATTATCAACAAAGAGCAAACCCAAAGCAATTTGGATTACAAGAGTTATATTAAATCGAGGAAAACATCTTCGGTATGCTGGATACCCGAGGTTATTGTGAGCGTGGGAACGTATTTAGAAAATGACTGAAAATATCAACATCCAATAAAATCGAAGCGAGGTTCTTCCACCAATTCTTCGTTTAGACACACAACGGCTTTGCGAGGTCCTCTCGTACGAGGGACGTAAAGCCCCCCTGCAGCGCCTTTGAACACAGAGTCCCCACATGGACGAGCGCTGGCGCATACGCCCTCCCCGTGAGAGGAGAGATCAAATGCCCCCAGCGGGCGCTCGGCGCTTTCGATCGCCGCGTCCAACGCTCCTCTTAAGAGGAGAGCGCCGGCTTCTGGCGAAAGCGCGGGCGACGGAAGCTGGGCGGGGATGGGTTGGAAGGGGGACGGGCAGGAGAAAAAGTCGGTGAAGAGGACAGGCAGGAAGAGTAAAGGAGTGTTTAAGTGCCAGCACGGGAAACGATGGACGATGAAGAGGACTGGCCGTAGAAATGGATTGGTGGCGAAGATGGGCCCCCGCCCATCTTCGCCAAGAAGATAGGTGAGTAAGAAGATGGGCGGGGAAGGAGGTGGCGGGGAAGAAGGTGGGCAGGGAACAAGGTGGGCGGGGAACAAGGTGGGCGGGGAACAAGGTGGGCGGGGAACAAGGTGGGCGGGGAACAAGGGGGCGGGGAACAAGGGGGCGGGGAACAAGGGGGGGGGGAGAAGGGGGCGGGGCGGGGAAGAAGGGGCGGGGAAGAAGGGGGGCGGGGAAGGATTCGGGTAAGACGGAGGCGGGGAAGGATTCGGGGAAGACGTAGGCGGGGAAGAAGGTGGGTGGGGAAGAAGGAGGGTGGGGAAGAAGGTGGGCGGAGAAGACGATGGAAGGGGAAGAGGATGGGCGGCGAAGAATATGGGCGGGAAAGAAGGTGGGTGGGGAAGAAGGTGGGCGGAGAAGACGATGGGAGGGGAAGAGGATGGGCGGCGAAGAATATGGGCGGGGAAGAAGGTGGGTGGGGAAAAAGATGGGCGGGCAAGACGATGGGCGGGGAAGAGGACAGGCGGGGTCGGTTGGGGAACGAAAATAGGGTAGGAAGAAAAGGGGTGGAGAACACAGGCGGGCGAACAACACAAGGGGATGGGTAGGCACTGGGAGGGGTGGCGCGGGTGTTGGAGGAAAAGGGGGCGGGGAAGGGGAGGGAGCCCCGGCAGTTAATGAACCCGTTTGCAAGGACGGTGGTATCTGCCGTCGCATCGGGCTTTATCCAGGCCTGCCTTCATCACACGCTCGACCTGCCACCCTCCTATCTACGCAGCTTGGGCGCGGCGCGGCGCGGCGCCGCGCTGCCCCTGCCCCTGCCCCTGACGTCTCCGCAGCGCCCCCTGGGGACGCCAAAGCGCAGCGCTCACGCTCCTTCATTGCGCTTCGCCACAGCGGGAAATTTGCGTGCAGACCGAGGCAATGGCAGGTGTATACGAACGGAGGGGAGTGAAGCATAGACGTGAACATGTCTCTAGATGATATGGATGACGTCAAAGTTTTAAAGGATGTTACACATTTTGTTTGTAACATAAACTGGTGTTTTTGTCCATTTTTTACGCACGTGTAACAGATCGCCCTCGCAAATTCACGCCATAAAACTTTTAATGAATAAATGAACCAACAATATTTTTATGAATTAACAATTACAATAATTAAAATGAATGTACTAATGACCTTGATTAATTCATATAATATTCTAATATTGTTTCTATATGAATAAAATATATTGTTTACAATTTTTACGTATTTTTGAAAATATGTTACTTTAAATTCTGAAAGAAAAAAATAGAACCAATTTCCATTGCTTTGAAATGAATATCTGTGTTTATCTGCTCTTTTATCTCTTGTAATCTCCTTAAATTAAGTTACTTTACGCTACTTGCATTTGAACTATTATGCCCACAATGTGAAGCTCTCTGAGAATCTCTACTAGCGGACTGAACTAATTTCGTAGATTTATTGTGTTCTTAATTGCCGATTTTCAGGTCTGTTTTATAGCTCTAAAAACCTCGCCTTCTTTTATAACCAGATTAATTACACTTTCTCGCAATTGGTAACAAATAGATCCGAAGGTAATTTCTAGGGCACTTTTAGAAATAACTTCTTTGCTGCCATTTCTTCCGTAAGTTATTACTCGCGAACATTTACTTACAATATTGTAGCAACCAATCGTAACTTTTTTCATTTTTTAATATTCATTGACTATCACAATATGTGGGACTTTTCATCATCAACACAAACTTCTCCCTATATTTGTATCCTATTTTCTCTTGGTTTTCTACATTTATATCGAGTTCTGTTCATTTGTATAGAATGAGCATTTCCCCTCTTCAAATCGTCCCGCTCTTTTCCCAGCCGGTAGTTCCCCTTCGACCACGAGCCATGACGCACTTCTTCACCCCATCCCTCCCTCGAAATCGCCCCCTTCCTCAGACGCCACCTGCAGTGACTACGCAGACACCGCCGCCCCCGCCTCTTCCGCAAAGGGTAATTAATGGAGACGGCGATGGCCCGCGAGATAGCGCGCGCCGGGAATAGCAAAGAGGATCGCGCATTGCCCCTCCCCTCGCCCCTCCTCTCCCCTCCGCCTTCCCCTCCTCCCCTCGCGGCGCCGATGCTCGATTCCAGCGCGCCGGCCGCCTCCGCCGCGCCGCCGCCGCCGCCTGGCTTCTGCCAATGGGCCACTGCGGAAACTCTGGGATATTCCTCGGACGCCTTCCGCGTTATTACAACTCGAAGAGACCATGTCAGTACTGCACACAAACCCAATGTGTTATGGGTGAACAGTTTCTGTTAAGCGTCATTGACATTATTAATATGAATCACTTTCTGGTAGCATGTAGCACAAATATGCTAATTAATTTATTATGTATGAATATACGTTTTGCTGGACCTGGGGTTTAAATATTTTAAAATGTATTAATGAAAGTAGCAGCACAGGGTAACAATCTCTATAAAATATGTAACATTGTCGAACGATAGATGACGTATTGTATCATCGCTCATGACGGGAGTTGACAGGACGGCAGAACCACATTATAAAGGTGAACATTTATGATAAGTGGCGAGGAAGTTAATGTATGTAAAAGGTAATGTACAGGTGTTAATGTGTGATACGTACTCAAACATTTTTCTTCGGCAATGATTAGCTCTGACATGCATTTCAAAGGAAATTCTCAATATAACTAGAAGTCTAGAACTTGCGGGAAAGCCCTTGAATATAGGTTCCATCCTCAGGAAGTTGTCATTACACCCAAGGTCTACAACAAATATATTTTAATAATATGGTTACTAAACTCTCTTCCTTCATTTAACGATGTGCGTTTTGCACGTGGGAACTTTCTCTCTTAATTTACAGCTATTTTTTCGACCTATAATTAAACCCAATTTGGACGGTCTCTCAACCGCATACACACAAAAAATGTGGAGTGAAATGTGAAGACATCGCACTTATGTAAGCTGAATCTGAAAGTAAAAGTAAATGTGTTCACACCAAAAAGCGACAACAGTCGACGCCCTTTACGAGTTAAACCTTTGTTTAACGTTCATTTCCTAATAATTAATTTATTATAAATATTAGTTATACTAAATAATAAATATTAAGTTAAAAATTAACTTTATGATTAAAAATAAAATTTCATGTAATTTTTAAACTTACGAAGGTGAAATATGAGAAAACCGACTGGTATGTAATAAAAGAATTTGCAAAGACCTTCAGGAAAAAAAACCCTCTACTTTCGTCTTCATGAAATTCAATAGCTCCTCAATATCTTCCTCCTGAATTCTCCTATATCATTATTCTTCACGCAGTACGAAGCTATCTTGCATCGTTTGGTTTCAATGATGACGTGTGGAAACATCTCGTGTTTCTGTGCGTTGAGTTGAATGTCACTTTTTTCCTCGTGGCAGCAGCGAGCGTACGTCGGTAGACCAATTTCGCACTACTTGCACAGCAAAGGCGTCCCATGGAATTGAAAGGATACCAATCAAACAATTAGGCGCGGCAATTGGGTCACGACCGAAGATTCGCGGCCTGCCTGATGATGGGCCCGATGAAAGAGCCGGCTAACGATGACTGAAAGGACGAGTGCAGTTCGCAAGGCGAAGCTACCGAGGCTCAACTCAAGCAACAAAGACAGATACTCTTTATAATCTATTAAACAGAATGCACAAAACGCTAGCGTCAAGGTTGCATCTCTTGAGCTAGGAAAGGATACCATTTTCCTCCCTTTTATTTCACTAAATATTACCATGTTGCGTAGAATCGAAATTGTTTTTTACTTTATTTTCTTCTCGAGTTTCATTTTCTACAAACCATTCCTTTAAAATTAATACTTTCATATCTGTATTTCATTCTGAACTATCAGGGTCATTGCTCTCCAAAAATTAAATCGCTAAAAAATTTGAAGAGGTATTTGTTTGCTTTTAACTATGCTTCGCATTCAATGCGAAGAATAGTTGCAACATAAAAACGCCCCATACATGAACTGACATATTGTTTTATATGCAATAAAAACGTAGAGGGATTTTGAAAACTACAGAGAAAGAGGCATTTCTTGTGTATTGCGAGAACTAATAAAGACACGTGGAACCAAAGTAAAGAGAACGAAGATAGCGATAGCTGAGTTGGTGGAAGTGATGAAGAAGATTGTTGCGGAGGTAGCTGCAGAGGAGGGAGTCGACATGGTCGGGGACATACTCGCGGAGATGGTGACAGACTTGGTGCCGGAGGCGGTGACAGATGTACTTGCGGAGGTGAAGGCGGTAAAGGTGGAAATTTAAACGTGGTGGTGGACGTGGCCGCCGATGTGATGGCAAATGTGGTTGACGCGTGGTAGCCGTTCACTTTTTCATGGAGAACGCCGTAGAATGCTTGATGGAACCAGCGATAGTGCAAGCGGCTCAACGCACATTGAGGCAAGATCCCGACCAGCTGGCCAAAAGGTTTTATCTAGGTAACTGTAAGTAAGCCGACCTGGATGGCCGAGGTGGCTAAGAGCGAGTACCGACTCAGCGCTTCGGTCCGAAGGGTCGCGGGTTCGAGTCCCGCCCTGGGCATGGCTGTTTGTCCCTTGACTTTGTGTGTGTTGTCGCGGAGGGCCTCGCGTTCTGCTGACCCCAGATCAGAGGAGCCCGCAAGAGTGTTTGTCTAGTGTATGGTCGAATATGCGTCCCTTCGGGACGTAAAGGGCAACCGGCTGACGGCTGGATAAAAAGCCCTAGGAGAACTGTAAGTAAACAGTTGAGGAGACTGGTTCCAGAATGTCTAATTCCACGATTAGAGATGATTCCGAGGCGTCAGAGTGACGCTCTGCATCACTGGAAACTTGGCCGCTGAGCAGTTGTTACAGGACACAAAGATCGTAAATCAGACGTTACTTTGAACACGTGTACAAGATTTCTGTTTTGAGATATTTTCATAATTTAAAATGGACGAAAATCGCAATGGTGAGTACAATGTTTACATGTATTACAGACTTAAAAAATGTTAAAGACTTAAAAAACATGTTTAAAAAGGTTAATTAATAATAAATGTTGAAACAAAATGATAAAATTTATTGTTTTTTTTTCATTTTTAAGTGCAAAACAGTTATAAGTTCTACAGACTTCCACAACGAAATTTGTAAAAACCTCATTCTCTACTTTTTAGCTGAAGAAATGTCGAAAAAGCTGCTACTAGCTGCTATTCTGCATTTCGTGCAGCCTAATGATTCTAATGATTGAATCATTTTTAGTTTTTTTTTAGTTTTTAATTCACCATGTTGTATCCACCATTTTCTTTTTGCAATGATAACATCAGTATCAGCAAACCCATAAACCTCTGTTTACAAATTTTTATGAAAATTGAAACATTCTTAGACGTTTTTTAACTTTTAATCTGCCATATTGATTCCGACATTTCGTTGTTTTTGTTGTTGTATTTTTTTTACAATTTTGACTTTGGAATCGCAATGAGCGTGCCCCAAAACCATTATACACAAATTTTCTTTAAATTTGAAAAACGTCTTCATATTTTGGCCAGCTTTTCGGGCTCTTGCCCCAATGTGCATCGGCCGCGGCGAAGTGCACCGGGCGGCGGCGGCGCCAATGCAGTCAGGCGCGCCTGCGACGAAGACGACCCCGGCGAGGGTGGTGGGCGGGGCGGGGCGGGCGGGGGCGGCAGTGTATACGGGGCCTGGCGCGCGTCCAGGTTCGTGCCCGCATCTGATAACGCGCGCAATCCGAACTCCTCGCGATGGGTCGGTAGGCCCGGGCTGTCCTGCGCGCCGAGGAGGGCCCGAATCTGCGGCGCGGCCGCGCGCGGGGCAGGGAAGGAAAGCGTCGGCGAAACGGGGACGCCCGCCCACCCGCGCGGCAGAGCAACGACCTACGACGAGGAAGTGCCCCGTCCCACCCCACCCCCACCCCGCTCACACGTAACTGACAAGGGCGGGTGGCTCGGCGTTGCAGGTATTTACATCACGTGCTCTGAGATCGTGGTGTAATACGAGGGTGGGAAATTTATGTACTCGTAAATTACAGAGGTTGCCTCCAGCTTCACCTGTACTTTGATTATGAAGTTGCCTATAATAAATTGTCATCTGAATTTTAGAAGAAAAGACCAGATATTGTACCTTCACATGACAATTTCCCTCTTATCATCCTATTCGATGATATTAAATGAAAATTTACATTATATAAACGGTAAAATTTTCAAAACTATGTGAGCAATACTTAACTAAAAAATATTTGTGTCCAGTATGGACCAAAAAAATCTACGGTATTTGAAATCTATCGTCAATAAGGAAGCATAAAGTTAAACTGAATTTTTATCTTGATATCTAGTCAAAGTTTCCAGCTGTATTTGTCTAGAAATATTTCCCGACATAGAAAGCTGATACATAGTTAATTAATCATTTGAAGAATAAGAAAGTAGACGCGTGAAATTTATGAATTCGAATAGCAACTACACACGATCGTACACGAAATCACCGGGAACATCGGATTTACACGCCTGAAAGTTATGACCGTTTTTACAGAGGCTTGTAGGCGCAAATTGCGCCTGCAAGAACAATATTGTAGTAATTTTCACCGTCTTCGTGTACACGAGACATAACATACTGTGAAAGTAATTTCTATGGGAAATCGAGCAGAAAGGAGCCGTGGGAAAGTCGGGGAAGATAACGAGGTAGGTACTACTAGTTAAATACGAAACCAAATCCAATAATTTATTGTTTATCTCTACCTTTGAATCTTTTTAATACTAAACAATTAATAATAATGATTACCAGTAAAATTTGATGGATCTATTGTCAAACTCTAAGAAAAGAAAATAGCCTTAAAACCAACTTTTTACAACACAACGAAAATATTTTATACACGTTCACGTAAATAATATTCTGCATTACGTAATAGCGTAAATAATTGCAAAAATGTCAAGTTAACAATTTTAGAATTAAATTATACACTAACACTATTAGAGCAGTTGATTTACTAGTTAATCGAGACTTCATGTCACTAAGGTTTGTAGTACCATTGTTTGGGAAGTGTGAATAAATATATTTTTAATTTAATAATTTATGGAACATTACCTAATATGAATAAACTTTTTGAGATATCTTCAGCCAGTGTCTGCCGGAATATATTCGAAAACACAGAGAAAAAGCACATGATAAACCTCACATGAATGTAGAACATGTAGGCACGTGCAATCAATAATACACGTACGCAACAAGCACATACGTAACATACACATTTACTTGCACATAAAATGCAAACATATTATCCCGAAGTCGTGCTTACAACAAACTCATACATGAAAATACCTTGCACACATATTACAAATATATACAAACCTACAGCTTATGTACAGTTAGACAGATTTCACAAGAGAAGAAATATTGTTTGCGTCAAATTATCGTTTGCGGCGTGGAAAAATAATCCCTAATGATGCTGTACTGCGAACAAGTCTTAATTGCGGAACACTTCCTAGTAAGAAAGCAGTAATGAATCCTAGAAACGTTAAATGGAACACGTAATTTTCCTCTTCAGAGACGTTTCAGTTGTGTATGTCTACATCCATGAGAAGAGCACAAAAAAAAAAAAATTATCACGCGCATGAAGAGACAATCTGACCTTGCGAATGGATATTATTTCCTGCGATAAGTACGAACAAGTTGAAACCACTAATGTTTAATTCAATGAAAGAGGTAGTTCTATTTCCATTTAAACTTCACTTGATGATTCCTTTACTTATATTTCTGTATGTTTTGTTGGATTTGAACTTTATCAACGTAAGATTGCAAGTCAAACATTTTGAAACTGTGTATCCCACACGAAAATTGAAAAACTTCGTTCGATGGATATAAGATTAATTGTAAACCAGCGACCAGCGTCCTCTCACCTCTGAAATGGCTTTCTTCATTTCAGTTGCAAGAACTCTTAATGGCTTGTGATGGGAACGAAAAGGATTATTCTCATTTTGACATGGAATAGTTGTCTATTTTTGTTCTTCTCGTATTGTTGTTTTCTCCACAATTCACCATTTAACACTAATTCCATTAGTTTTATTTCGATTGCTGCACTTTTGAATGTGTTATTGCTCGGATTGGATATGCAGAGTTCCTGTTCCGTGTTTGACAAAGAGAAAATATCGTGAAGGAAAATCTGAAATTGTTGTACAAAATTATAAAATATATAACACGAGAGAAATAAAAACACAAATTGAAATAGGGAACTACGTAGGTATCTCTTCATTCCCCGATCAAACTATTAAACCACTAGACAAGTAGCAGGTTTGTGGGAAGTACATTGGGAGACTGTGCATCTCTTTCATCATCATTAGTGATGAAATCACTGATCAGTGATCATCGTCAATTTGAACTGAGCTGTAGGATCCTGAAGATGTATGACTGACTCTCCCGCAAAATGAGAGTTTCGAAATGCTATTCACTTTCTTCAAGAATAAGGGAATAGTGCAGTAGGGAAGGTTAGTAAGTCATTAAAGAATGAGCGGAATTTACGTGTAAGCCTTGAAACAAAACAAGTCGAGTCCTGACTTCTAGGAATATCTTCATTCATGACAACTCCCACCTTCATGATGCTGCTGTGACTAAATCACTTCTGGGAGAGGCGGGATGTGCTTCATCACACGCTGTGAAGCCCCGACTTAGCGCAAATGAATTTCTTCTGTTTCTCGAACTGAAGAAAAGGCTATGAGACCAACGCTTTGAGACCAATGAGAGCTTCAAAGCCAAGTTCAGGCCCATCTCACAGCTCCCTGGTGACAAAGTTCGTCGAAGAAGGGATCGTAAAGTTCGTTCCCAAACAAGACAAGTACGGCGAATAGATAGAAAAATAACCATGTTTGTACATTACTTTTGGTAATAAATTCATTTTTTCTTCACTATTATCTTTTTGTTATAGTCCAATGGAGGTTGAAAAATTGCCCTTGGTTGAAAAAGGAAAGTTTATACACTTCTACATACATGCAACCTTTCAATATTCACGTACACATAGCACACTATATGCTTAACAAATTTTCTGAATGACACATAGCCACTTTGACTCATGTCGCCCACTGAGTAGGTTATGACTCACATTGGCGAGTTTACTGTTTTACAAGGAACTTATTCCAAGGTCTTGGATAAAAAAATATGTCATCTCGTGGCTCATAGCGAAGTCGCTCACCTTTCTCCAAGGACGTCCGGGTTCGATTCCCGTCAAATATCATGTGAACTTTGTCCCAAGAAAACGAGTATGGCTACTTCACAAAGGTTGTGAAGTGTTCTAAACCCTACCCCTTTTCTAATTTTTTCCCATTTCTGGCCGCTGGATAGTGACGCAGGAACGTGTAGTATGAGGCGTGTACGCAGAGATCCTACCTGGCGGTCCCCTACACAACCGAGAGACGAAGCGAGACGTACATAAAATACGAGATATTAATGGAGGATTACTCCGCGCTCAACGCTCGACAAGGAGCGAAGAGACGCGATGCGCCGATAATGATAAGATTAAGGACGCAACAAATTTAAAAAACAACAACAACAACAACAAAACAAAAGAAATTTATTTCAAAGTCTCAAGTTGAGTCAGATGATCGGCGAAAATCCATTTTGAAAAAAGATTTCCATGGTTCGGTTTCCACTATTGACCGGAGCAGCGGACGAACACAGATACGCAGTCAAGACAAACGGATAGAGGCCCAGAGAGACAGAAACACAGAAGATATGACTGACGAAAATATCGGCATAAGGGACCCACAAATTTAAACCTACACCAAAACCTTGTGATCGATGTTTTGTAGAACTAAACACTAACTTTTTTCTATATCAAATACATGAGAGAGAAAAACACGGGAAATCGACTGGACCGGAAATCAACTCGACATCCGCCCTTACCCGCGCCAACCGTCGCACGAATGCGGGGCGGTCCGCTCTCATCGGTCCGAGATTGCAGCCTTGCGAAACGCCGGCGGGGCGCCATTCTCCGCGAGGTACGCGAGCTAATTGGCAGAGACATAGACAGAGACATAGCAAACAGTCACAGAAAACTGACGTAGAAAACATATAGAAAACATAGACATAGAAAACAGAAATTAATCGGCATCAGGGATCCCGAAATTCGAATCGCGATCAAAATCTTGATATTGATGTTTTGCAGCCTGAACCATAACTTTATCTACTCGAAATACACGAGAAAGCAAAATACAAGAAATGGACTGGACCAATCAACTCGACATTCTCTCTCACCACCCGCGACAACCAAGGTACCCCAAAATTTGATATCCATCTTTTGCATTACTACACCGTAACTTTTTCTATTCTGGATTCACAGGAAAGTAAAATGCAAGAAATGGACTGGACCAATCAACTGACCATCCTCTCTCATCACTCGTGACAACCGCGGTACCCCAAAATTTGAATTTCCTTGAAATACGTTTTGCATTACTACACCGTAACCTTTTCTATTCCGAATTCACAGGAAAGTAAAATGAAAGAAATGGACTGGACCAATCAACTGAACATCCTCTCTCATCACCCACGACAACCGCGGTACCCCAAAATTTGAATTTCCTTGAAATCCATCTTTGCATTACTACACCGTAACTTTTTTCCATTCCGAATACACGAGAAAGCAAAACACAAGAAATGGACTGGACCAATCAACTCAACATCCCCTCTCATCACCCGCGCCAACCGTCGCACGAGCGCGGGTGACGCGGTCCGAGACTGCAGCCTTGCGGAACGCCGACGAGCGCGATCCTCCGCGAGGCACGCACGCTAATTGGCGGCCGGCGCGGCGGCGGCGCGCGCGTCCTCCGGCGGGCGAGAGCGCGCGCTCGTTCGTGCCGCGGCGGGGTTCGCGGCGACACGCGCCGCCGCGCCGGCCGCCGCGCGGGTGTCACGCGCCGCTTCGCGCCGCTCCTGCGCCCCGCCCCCTCCGCGAGACCTGTTGACGCGCGGCGCACGTTCCCTCGCACGCTCCTCGCGGCGCTCGCCGCGGCCCTTGGCGGGCGGAGAGGTTGGAGGAGTGTTGTTCCTAGGTACCCCGCCGCAAATGGCATTAAATTTAATATAGATTAATGTATTCATGTACATGGAACTTAATGTATCTGGTACATTAAAAATATATTTTACATTCAATTTCAAGTTTACATTAATATCAATATAGATTTCATGTAGAGGTTATCCTGCCTCTCACCATTTGTCATATATTCATAATCACTAGTCAATCAATACCATTCAATCATTCATTCCAGACGTGACTAAAAAGATTTGACGTTGGCATCTTAATGTAAACATGTACATTAAATTTACAGATAATAATCACTTTAAAGTACTACATTTACATTAAAGTAGTACAGAAATGTTTGACAGTGAGATAGAGGAATGTGTACTTTTTAATGAAAACAACAAAAAATTGAGTGCCGATTGATGGACTAATTGTATAAAATTGAAACTAAGAACATAATTTGCCCATTAAGTATCGTGATTTCCCAAAGGGAATTTGGCAATATTTGCAACACTGCTTTATGGTTTTGCCTTGTGAGAATGTCGGCAATTCGTTATCTGAATTCATATAAATAGATCTTATCTATCGAAACTCTTCCAACACATACAAAAGGATTATATACAGTCGGGCCATGCGATCATTGTAAACGTGTACTATTAAACGTTACGTCGCCCGTAAAATGCCACTCATAACAAAATAAAGAGGGAAATACGTTCTGGAGATCCACTCAATACAGACTTCACGAAAGTGTACGTTCTCATACTTCAGCGGTATTCCAACAGATTCTCGTGCAAAGTCAATGAGAATTTTGCGATTACTCGAGACATACAGCTGAGAACTAGCGCCGAATTCATTTTATTACAGCTGAATGAAGAACTGGCAGGTTAACCCTTCCGCTTATGCCACAAAGACCGATCTCTATACTGGCGGAAACCTTGTGTTGAAAAATGAAATTAGGATGGGCATAACAAAATTCGAAAATCGGTATGATAAACGTGTCGATCTTCACGGTATGTGAATAAGAAACCTGTATTGTATTTGATTAATGATAATAAAACCATTTTGTTATTCACACAAGTCGTTAATAGTGCCCCATAGGAGGTTGAAATCATCGTAGATCCACTGGCCCTAATCGTTCTGTGGGAGTCTGACTGTTGCAAATGTTCATTTATTCGTTTTTAAAGCGTCTTGTGACATTAAAATCTATTCTTGCTATCATTAACGAAAGAACAATTTATAAATAAAGAAGTTTGCTTATTTTGAATATATATCTCATGTGAAATTATATTCATCCTTTGAGAGAAATATTTTTCAGAAAATTAATTCAATGTGAAAATTATCAACGTAAAGAATGGTCGTGTTTAACGTCATGTTTAAAGTTTCCTGTTAGAGCAAACTCTGCTTAACTTAACGTTTTATTTTAGAATGTAACCTAAAGTCTAAACAATACAAACTATTCCCTTCTCATAAAAATGATGTCTTTACATTCTATTGCGTCTGAAACACATGCAACTTCTGAATTCTCTCTTGATCAGTTTTAGGGCACTTATTGCCAATGCAAACTAAGCTTTAATGTACAATGAAATGCAATGTTGGGAATACACAGTCTGTAGAATGAGCAGTCAAACATCGTCAATGACAGTGATGCAACACAAGAAGTAGCTGAAGATATTGCAACAAGAAGGAAGATTCGCAGATTACTTGAGAAATAAACTAGAACCAGAAAAATCATTCAATTTTTATTTACAATATTCGTTAATAATTTGATAATTCCCGTATTGTTTGAAGAATCAAAAAGAGTATAACCAAATAAAAAGACTCAAATGTGTTGCCGTATAAGAGAGCTAGAAAACATGGCGGATTTGAACTGTAGTGCAATGGCGGGGCGGGAGGGCGGCAAGAGAGAGCTTAAGCCGGCCGGAAATACTAAGGTCGACCGGAGAGAGATGCAAACTGGTTCTAAATAGAACAGTACCAGTGAAGTTTGTATGGTGCTGTAGGATGCAGTATGTCAGCATGTTTGACGGAGAACGCATTGAACAATGGTCTCGGCGGAAGAGACGAAGGCTACACCACTACCACAGCAGCGGCGAGGGTCATGGTTTTTCCAGCAGGAAGTTGTGCTCGTTCGTCTAGACTGTATGAGTAAGCTCCAGGTGCATTCAGAACATGTTCACATTCACAAAGGGAAAATATAAATTTTATCCTGTGACGAAAATATTTTCTCATTAATATATTACCTATGAGCAACAAATAACTTGTAAACTCTCTCCTAATCAATTCTGGGTACGTAGTGTCAATATGAAGTATCACATAGAGATTTTTTCTTATTATGAACATGAATTCACATTTAATGAATAACAGAAATAATACTTGCTGATGTCAGAGTTTAGTCTACCTTAAATTTATTCATTTTAAATCATATTGATATCAATAATTTCGAAACATTGGATTACTTCATTAAATAATGTATCCAAGAACAAATGAATGCAGCGGTAACTTTAATGCAAACAAATTTCTTCAAAATAATATTTATTGGTTACTTGGAGATTTTACAGACAACGAGATCTGTCATTTATGATCACTGAAAGATGTAGTTTCTTCGTGTAAAACTATGGCTCTTAATTTCTCAGTTCCTCCTCCGCCCCTCAATTTTTCTTCCGCGAAACTGTTGCAATTTAGAAGTGCTTTATGAAAGAAAATATTACAAACTTACCATCATTTTAGTACGCTTACGTTAGGAAGCGTTAAAGATTTCGTAAAAGTTCTCAAAATATTTTGCACACAGAATTTACGAAATGTCTACTGCAAAAGGTAAATCCAACAACTACAGTTTTTACTGAATAAATATCACAAATGAAATAATTACTTTTATCTATTCTAAGTTTAGAAACAAAAGTGTTACTCAAAAACTAAGTTATTGTTTATAATATACGCAGTTGCGAATGTAGAACGTTTTGCCACTCCACAAATATTTTTGAACCCGTAATAATGTTTTAAACAGAAATAATGTGACAATTGATAAGACGATCATCTGGCATTCCATTACGTTCCGTAAACGCCAGAAAACTGATTCGTCTCTTCTAAATAACAGGAAGTATTATCTCACTCACACGAAAGGCCGAAGTAGAACGTCCGACGCTCGTTCACACGCTCTAATTATGTCCTTGCTACTCTGAAAGCGAGACCATTAACTCTTGCTGCGAACGCGCGTTGTTCCATTACCGACTCCGCCGCATGCGAACAATGAATGGTTTGTTCGAAGAGCTTACACTTCCCCATGTGGCAGCAACTCGTCCGAGACAGAATTGCGATTTCTTACTGAGCATGCGCAGCTGCCGCCGGAGCGGGCGCTACCGGAAAATGGATTTGAAGTCCTGATGTGAAAAACAGTTTCTCTGATTTTTGTGCCTCTCTGAAACACTTCTTCTGTGGTTTGTTCATTTCTTCCAAAAAGTAATTAAAACCAAAAACTGGATTTACTTCTTTTCAGTGAAAATATATCATGGTTTTTTGGACACTTATTTTAGTAAGTAATCTGTTATTACATTATACAAAAAATAATGAAAACAATGTTATGTGTTTTCAGAAACTAGGTTGTATATTACTTTGAATATTGGTTTCTCTTTCGTGATTTATGGTCCCTCATTTAATTTGATATTTTATTTATTATTTCATATGAAATTTTATATAAAGGGAGGAAACAACGAAACTTCGAAAATAAGCTCTTATAGAAATTTTAAGTATATTTTGTCTAATAAACTTCAAGATTTCGAATTGCTGAACCGCAATAAAAAAAACAAAAGTTAATTTGAAAAAATACTTTCTACGCAAACATTTGCATCTCAGAAACATATAAACACTTCTAAAATATGTAAATTGTTTATTATTCACGAAAGAAATGAATATATTTGTTCATAAAGACAAATTAACTCCGAAATAAAAAAACCATTCACATATAATGTTTTAAAATTAACATTAACCTAAATGTGTGTTTTTTAATAAACTATGCCTGTTCTCAGAAACAATTTCACGCATCTTTAAGTCCGAGAGAAGCAAATACATGAAATGTAACAGATGAAGCAAACTGAATATTGCTATGCTTTTATCATTAATGACATCAGTGTGTTCCCCACTGAAAGAAGAAAATTATTTTTTTATATTAACATTAATCTCGACCCGACAGGAATCTGTGTAGTTGAGGAACTTGATCCACACACCGAGATCAATGGTACCGAGATATGGCCAAGGGATACTAGGGGCAAGTATGCAAAGTCGTAGGGTCGAGATAGACTTACACATTATCTGGGAGTGCGAAGGTACTTTTTTTAAAATTTATTTCTTCTTGTTCGACAATACAGTCTTTCAAGGGTTTTAAAAATACATAAAATTATTATATGACAATTTTGGATTGGCCATAAGATAAGTGAGGTTTAAACTCTGACATAATTATTGATTTAATGTTATTGTTAATTAAGAAAAGAAAGGAATATGATTATGTTAAGGAGCTGAGGGTATAGTGGTTTACGGGGGTTTGAATTTGTCTTTGGGAAATCTTGACTTTATGCGTGGGTGGACCGCATTTTTCCCCATGTTAAAAATGATGGTACTTGGTGAGGTATGCAGATTGTTGTAAAAATTGTTTGCTAATTTAGCTATGGTTTCTTCTAATTTATATTTCAGTTGGATTTCGTGGTCTACAAAGGGTGACGATTTTTGCCTCACTTTTATCTGGGTTAATTTTAACTCTCCAATTCTGTGTCCAGTTTATATACTAATCGAGATGATTTTGGATGTAATCTTTCGCTAATAAGATATCGGAATTTGTAGAAAATAGGGCTGTGTCATCCGCGTATAATGCAATATTGGAATCAGCGTGAATTGGTATGTCATGGGTATAAATATTGAATAATGTTGGAGAGAGTACTCATTCGGAGGTACTCTTCACAGGGAACGCGAAGGAGCGATAAGGATCGACTGGGATCGCCAGAGGACCTGGTAGATGTTTTAGAGAGCCTACAAACAGCAGCTGGGAAGAGGATGCGGCGAAACGATAAAATTACTCCCGATTCAAGATTCACGAGAAGAGGAAACTTACTTATGTGAGAACGTCTGTGCTATTTTATCGCAACACCAGTTTATCATAATGATAGGTCAAGCAGCGCGTCTTGCAGTACTGTTTATTGGATTAATCTATCTCTAAATTTATCTCTCAATCTATCTCTCAAAGCTTACCGAACAACTTAGCAGCAATTGGAAGATTATGGGTATATTGTGAATTCAATGGAAGTGTGATATGATAATATGATGCAATGAGTTGATGCGCCTCTGTAAGCCCTTTTCTACTTTCTTTTTATTAGTATGATAGCTCGGGTAGCTCATCCTTCATCACTTCGTTATTGGGTTAATCTATCTCTCGATTTATAGAGTTTACTGAACAATTTAGTTGTAACTGCTAGATAGATAATGAATTTAATGATAACGTTACATGGTAACGGGTTGCAACAGTATGGCCACTTGTCGATTTGCAAAACCTTCTCTCGATAGCCCATAATGATTTTCTAAAATATTTGTATTAACATGGAACATAAATATTTCCTAGATCCTCCGTGTTATACATAACAAAGAGCTGCAGGAAAACTGATTTGACATGAAAATTGATAACCCCATTAAACAGTTAAACATACAATGTTTTACAAACAGTGTTTACTCGTAACTTTAAACTATGAAACCAAGTGGTCTGCTTTTTTCAATATTTAGATTGCATATAAGAAATATTTACTACGTGATTTCTTCCTTCTGCTTATCCCAAACAGAACGCCCGAAGTCCACTCCAGACTTTGGGAGTCGCTGAACATCACAATTGACTCAGCAGAAGTCTGATGAATCATTGACACTCTCTTGAACACGTGTCTGGACAGTCACAGTTTCTGTTCGCGACCGGATTTCGCGAATTCAACAAAAGACGCACGAGGTGACAAACTCTACTGAGCTGACGAAGGAGGAGGACGTGCCAACTCATCACAACACTGAGTATGCTGAATGTACGCACCTGAGTTTTCTCACTGAACGCATAAATGAACAAATTATCTTGGACATCCTCAGCGTTTCTCTTGCTTTCAGCGTGTGTACAATAGCTTAATAGTCAAATTGATTCTCCTCAATCTTCAATCATTAATATACAACCCCTCACTATAAACAAGCCAATCTCATAACCCAACCTAATAGTCTCCTATATTATTTCAGTAGTATACATACTTTTTGCGGCTCTCACACGCAACCAATCTTTCTAAATGAGATATTTAAAGGAAGAGAATTTCATGGAGACATGACGAATTGCAATTTGACTTTAAAAATATAAAGAATTTGCTTAAAACAACGCGTCTAAATATTAATATAAATATAATATATAAATATTAATATATTATATACAATAATATTGTATAGTATCATATCTTCTCTACATAAACAATACACAAAATAATGATAAATATGTTTATTACTTAACAAAAATCTACAATGCTCACCCCCCCTCCCAATGATCGGCTGTATCCGCCCCTGATCTGGAGGTAGCTATATGCGCTATTGCATCGCTCTGTCTTCAAACCACTGTAATATCTCCTACCTCATTCCAAAGTCCAATAGATATCCAGACATCAAGCTGCGAATTTCAAACAACCAAGTATCTCTTTCGATTTTAAATTAGACTAGAATCCTGTTAGAAATTTGATTTCTTACGTTAAATTGTTGTAAATGTAAATTCAATCAGCGAATACTGATAATTGTAGAGATTGGTAAATCGATTCACAGCTGAGAAGGAAAGGACTGGAGGAGGAGACAGTCACAAAGAAAGTATGAAGGGGAGAGAATGGATGCTCTCTGAGGGGGCCACAGTCGCTTAAGCAGGCAGTCATTCCGAATGGCAGGATAAAATCGTAAGACTCTTCATTCTTCAACTCGTTATTTGCAACGAAAGACCACTATCCCAGAACTGCGATGCCACCTAACAAAGTCTTCATGATTCGAAATGGCAAGAATGGGAAAAGGTCGGATTATCATATTACAAAGTACTGGTGGTATGCGCGTTTGGCTGAGATACCGAGTAAAACCAACAAAATCAACATATATAGGTATTTCAGTAGAATATTATACATCGTCGGTGCACAAGAAATATAAAACATCTAAAAAAATCTCATCTTTCAGTCGATTGAAGAAACTTATTTAATAAAAAATGTATTTTTACTAAAAAAAACATAGAAATGGCTCTCAAAAATGCCGATGGATGGAGTAAAACACTGTATTTGCGTAGTAAACGGCTCTGTTCAGATTAAAAGCATTCTTCTACAAAATTACAATTTTGTAGATGGGTCACTTTTCTTCTGCACCAACGTTATTATTTCCTCCACTGAATTTGCAGAAATAATTGTGGCAGGGCACCGACAAGTCACGAAATCTATTTAATGAATTCAAATTTAATTGAATTGGAAATATGTATTACTAATTGAGTATGTGCGCAGAAATTGAGAAAAATCTAAGCAGCCTATGTTCAAGTGAGAAATGTCGATGGAGAAAACCAAAATATAAAAAGTAATAAATAAAATAAAAAAAATATTGAAATATTTTAGATTTTCAAAGGAAAATGAAAATAAACTAAATATCGTTCAGGGTATTCCGCGGCGATCGGATAAGTTGCTATGGTAGCGGGTTGCAGCTCATTGCACCCGTTAGAATCTATACTACAAATTTTATATGCGCGTAGAAATGGAGAGAAAATTAAGCACGCTATGGCCATGTCAGAGGGTCGATGATTTCATCATCCAGGAACTGAATAAATCGAAAGACAATGAAACAATTTCGATTTTCAGTGAAAAATGCAAATATTTCTTTATGTTATTTCCCCTATTCTCGTTACTGCATGTACTGGCAGAATTCTCATACCCATTGCAGCAATGATTACGACACAGCTGACATCATGCGACACCAAGACTCCAAAAAAGACCCCCCCCCCATTAAAAAGTTTTTATTCACTTGTTGCGTTATGGAGCTGGTGACTTTTTAAAAAAATATTTTGGGTATGTAATAAACTGTTGTACTGTATAATTGATTTATTATGTTATTGCAGTATTAGTAAAGACTGTTTTGGGTTAAAATATTTAATTTATTGCAGAGTTCTACGTTCTAAGAAATTATATTTGCTGTTCTTGAGCAGAGTGCATACTATATTTTTTTTAAACATTTTTATTTGATTTTATTCAACAGCATATTTCTTTTGTTTCTGCAGGCCAGTTGTTATTTTCAACCAATAATATCAATAACAATTAACAAATATATATGTAAATCGATGAAAATTAAAATTTAAAACATGAAATTCTCAGGTACGGAAGTAATGGAAACACATACACACAAATACGATTCTCAAGCACAGGGTACCTCTTTCTCCTTTTGCTTTTCTCCTTGGACCAGCCCTAGTGACGGCAGAGAACGTCTGGTAGGCGGATAAATAAATGAGGGAAGGTGGCAGGCGATCCGGGGGAGGGGGCCAATAATCGCATGGGGGAAGCGGATCTGCAGTAGCGAAGTGCGGCGGCAGCGGCAGCGGCAAAGAAGCCGCCTGGGCCAAGCCCTCGCCACTAACGGCGCGGTCCACTTGGCACGGGCAGAAAGGTCACGGCCGAGGCCACGCAGACCTCAACACGCTCGCTCCGACCCTTTCGAGCGCTAAGCACATATGACGCTCTTCCATGAAAGCTCTCCCACTGTAAGCCAAATCGGCTGAGTTGGCTCAGAGCCATCATTGCCGTCCTCTCTGCAGCGATTCGGACTGCAACGACTCGGAGATCATAGGGTTTGAGGCCCGACAGTGGCGAATTTTCGATAGCTCTGTAATTAGGTCGAATTCAGCCGCTCTGATTGGTAGTTTTCCATAATCAGGCTAATTTTTTTCCTATCAATATAAGACCAATGTCAGTACAAAATCCAAACAAATGGGCCATGAACAGCGTTCAATTTTTCCTTCTTTTTCCTTGTACTATACTCACCCCTTATACACTCTAACACACACACACACACACACACACACACACACACACACACACACACACACGAGCGCGCGCGCGTACAACAAACACGTACTACATTACCAGACATGTCGGGAAATCAGTCGGTGGGTTAGAGCTTACTCCGGCTTGGGCGGTGCTCCATTGAAAGTAAATATCTCAAGGTTGAAATCCTCCGCAAACTGACATGTAAGTCGGCGCCGGATCTCACCATCCAGCCGAGCAACAATGCCCCCTCAAGGAATAAAAGCCTATACTACACCAATGGGACTAATGACCTTAGCAGTTTCGTGGCCGGAAAAATCAATCAAACTGTAAAAATCAATCAATTTCCGTGCCCGGAAAAATCAATCAATACGCAATGTAAACAAAATGATGATGATGATGTGCTTCATGTTATTTTTAAGCTAACACCCAATAGACTTTTTAGATAAATGAGTAATTTGTATTTCTATTTCATCCAAAAAAATTGCAACCATACCTATGAAAATCTTAATTTAAAAGTGGAGACTTTTGACCGGAAATTTCATGTTGTTTTAAATACCATTCGACCTCTTCGGTCATTCTGAAAAGCATTTTCAAGACGACAAACGCAGGCGTATAGACGATGTTTGCGTTCTTTTCTCTCAAAAGTTCATACAAAATTCGTCATTTAATAATTTTGTTGGCGAACAATTTATCAATGATAAATTCTGTAGGACACGTCAATAGATTAGTAGAACGCGTAGAATAGAAGCGCTAAAAACTTGTTATCCGACTCAGCTAAAACCTGTTTATGAAAACAATGGCGTCTATTCAGTAATCTTCAATGGAGATTACCATACTGCTTGAAGTATTTTGTCACACAACTGACTTACACTTAACTGTGAGCTTTAGCACTTTCAAATACCTCTCGCAATAACGCAGCAAATGAACCTCCCAGAAAAAATATAAATTCAGAAAACTCGATCAACTAAGTAATCGAACACAAATATCAAGAAAATCCTTGACATCCTCGATCCGGAGAAAAGACTAACAAGATAAACCTTTGAAAATACATACGTTATCGCTAGTCATGCAATGTAACTACAAACATCAATGAAAGACATTTGCTAACAGTGTCTATTGTCTGACATTAATATGTTGATACGTTAAATAATATCTTGTCAAAAATGTACATACATACTACGTAAGATGTAAATGTACATTTGTCGTTAATTTGGCCAGTAACAAGTAATTCTATCAGCCTTTAAGAAATATTTACGGAAATAAACTGAGTGGGTCGCAAAGGAAACCGAGAGAAACGATTGAAGTAACTGTTAAAAGGCGAAGAGAATGATCAGGAAGGGGGCACATTCGAAAAGAAAAGTAAATTAGCACCAGAATATAAATGCGAGAAGAATGTTTGAACGAGATAAAAGATAAAATACCAGAAATTGAAAATTAGGAGAATAGCATACAGAGCCAAAAAATGAGAAAGAATATAAAGATTCAGAACTGAAGAAGAAAAAGAAGACGAAATAGGAACGAGAAAGAAAATAACTGTTGATATACAATTTTTTATTCAAAAAGAATTAGTTCACATTTACACTGCATAACTGTAAAGACTAAATATTCCTGTAACCAGCATTGTATTTCACCTTCTGGGTCAATAGCTCCATCTCGAGCAGCGTTTTAGTGCAGTTCCCCTTGATCCGTCGAGCAAACGCTCAGATGGTCCCTTATTTTGCTTCAAGATAAAGATCCAACCACTCAATCGTCATTACACTAAAAAATAGCCCACATTATAGGACTTTGCCACGCCCATCTATAAATCCATTATGATATTCAGTTATATGCATCCAATTTCGCTAAGTAGCGCTTAAATTAATATTCAGGCGCCAAAAGTCAACTCATTACCTAAAAGTAAGAGCAAATATATATATATATATATATATATATATATATATATATATATATATATATATATAATACAACTTCAATCAGGAAACTTTATATTTGCATTACATTTCTTTGAAAACAAGTAAGAAATCCCGTCTCTTTCAGAATTCTAAATTACTAAAAATTAAAATAAAAAAATAAGAACTAGAAACCTGACAAATATAATTTTATAAATTCCTTATAAAATTCACAAACGTATACCGGGTTGAGTGATTGTCATTTTCAATATCTTATTGAAGTTACAAGATAATTATAAGATATAACACAAGTCGTCATCACACAATGAATGAGTGTTTTCATTAAAGATTTTGTATAATGTCAATTAAAACAATAAAAAAGCTACTACCTGAAGAGGAACCAGATTTCCCCGGCATGAAACGAAGCGAGGCCGGGCGCCAGCGGAGGCCCGTTCCCTGGGGCCGTGCCCGTCAGCGCACTGCGCACCCCTGGGGGCTTCGCGTCCCGGCCGCCGCGGCGCGCCGTCAGCCGCGCGTGCGCCCGCGACCCGCACGTGCCCGGCGCCGCGCCGTCCTGTCGAGGACGGGGCCCGTGTTTGCAGCGAAGAACGAGGCGCTAAGCAAACATGCGCGAAGGTCACGAGTGCACGCGTGAAAGCGACCCCACGCGCTGCGCCGCCCCGCGTCGCCCCGCCGCTCTGCCCCCCCCGCCCCCGCCGCCCCCGCCACCCCGCGTCGCCCCGCGTCGCCTCGCGTCGCCCCGCGTCGCCCCGCGTCGCCCCGCGTCGCCCCGCGTCGCCCCGCGTCGCCCCGCGTCGCCCCGCGTTGCCTCGCCTCCCCCCGCGCTGCCTCGCCTCGCCCCGCACTGCCCCGCGTCGCCCCGCGCCGCCCCCGCCGCACTCTCTTCCCCCGCCGCCCCCGCGGCCCCCGCCGCCCCCGCGTTGCCTCGCGTCGCCCCGCGTTGACTCGACTCGCCCCACGCGCTGCCCCACACGCCCCGCGTCGCCCCACCGCCCCCGCCGCCCCCGCCGCCCCGCGCCGCTCCCGCGCCGCTCCCGCGCCGCCCCGCGCCGCCCTCTGCGCCGCCCCGCGCCGCCCTGCGCCGCCCCGCGCCGCCCTGGGCGCCGCCCTGCGCCGCCCCGCGCCGCCCCGCGCCGCCCCGCGCCGCCCTCCCGCCTGCCCCGCCTCACCCCGCGCCCGCGTCGCTCCACGCCACCCCCGCTGCCCCCGCCGCCCCCGTGGGAAAACGAAGGTTCGCAGGCTGCGAAGGGCCGCCTCGCACCGGCCAACTGACACCATCTGCCACATCTGCAAAGTGGCCGGTACGCCTCGACGTCGTCACTGAAGACCTTTTTATAATCAGTCATTTCTTTCGGGAGACAAACGTAATAATTCCAGACCTTTTCATTATTTTTTGTGTTTTATTGATTTGCCATCTCTTGGTATTAACTATAGTTAAGCTATAGATTTAACTATAAAGCTTAACGTTAAAGCTATAGCTTTAACAACAAACATTCCAAGGTTGGTCCAATAACCGTCAATGCTCACTTGAATTCTCAACGATTTTGATAACCAACGAAGATATATTCTCGGAGACTAAGTGTTACTCTACGGTCAGCAGGGGCGTTAACAGAAAATGATTCGTTGCATGATGGCAAATGGGTCGGTCGCCACCAGGCAGTGTTCACTTTTCCTTATACCGCATTATATCAGCAGCATCAATCCATTATACTACTTTTAATATTAGAACTCTAAGGGACTCACGGATACATATGTTTTTGTTTCTTACACTTCGAGCTTTACATTCTTTATCTTTGTACGCTATTTTGAAATATCGAAAATTTTAAATAAAACGGTCTACAATCCATTTCACTGAATATTGTAACTTCCTCAGTCATCATGGCGGTCAGAAAGATAAGAAGTTGATGGAATACCCCTTTATCATTCTTGGAACCGACATTTATTGCCCTACAGGCTCTATTTTGTTTCTAAAGTACCAGTGTCCTTAAACACATATATCACAAAATTACATTAAGAACGTGTCACTGTCGCCTACTCCTTTTTTCCTCATAAATCAAGGAACGTTTTCACAAGACTAACCTTCCGCACGCCAAACTACGATCATAATGTTGCACAGTGTAATAAAGAAAATTGATACGTTGAATGTTGCCTTTCCATGAGCCAGAGTTGTTGCTTTTTGTTTTGTTTTTTTCGACAAAATCCGCACGTCCACGTCTTGTGTGCATTCGTGCTTATCAATAATTAACTCTTGCAGGTGCATTTTTATGCAGTATAATGTCTGAAAATCCGTAGTGGCTAGACCGTATCCAGATTTTTCACCGAAATTTATATTCCCAGACCAATCTGGATAATGACGAAACTCCTTGAATCTGTAACAGATATTTTGATTTTGTGTTTATTTTTCTTGTAGCGTCAAGAAAGTTTTCAAAATTTTCTTCAAAATGACTCCAACATTTTCCTTCAATTGCGTTACCAGGTAAAGTAAAGATATATAAATTGTGCTTCGTATAAATGGAGCAAGTCCGACTTTCGTTGATATCAGAACTTTCGAAAATTGCGAAGTTGTAAGTTAAAATTTTTTCAGCGACTTTCTACAACTACAATATTTCAATAAGAGTCTTCTTAATGAAATCTTTTATTCAAAATTAGATCTTTAAATGAAGTCATGTATATTTTTTCAAAATATGAATACATTTCGCGTAATTTGCGTAAAATAAAGGCAATTTTATAAACAAGATTTTCTCAAAAAACAAATATTTTCTTTTGCACGTCTGTGCAAAGTCTTCTAATAAAATAGCGCAGGTCCGATATTCGTTCAACTCTGAATTTTTGAAAATTCGAAAAGTTACAAATAATGCTAGAAAGTTTTTTATTCGGTTGAAGCACCAGTAGTTTCATTGTTCTGCCCTTTCCTGGGTTACATGTGCAAGACGTATGTAACAATATTTATTTCAGTGACCTGATAACTTTCACTGCGTTTTTAAGCTGCCCTCACATTTAATTCGCACGAAAACTACTGTATTTAAAGCACCTGATCTGAGGCGAGTCTCATCAAATACTCCAGAGCTGTGGCTCTAGTTCCCGGAGAAAGGCGCCACCCAGGCCAGTTCTCCGTTTCACCCACTCTGGAAGAACAAGAAACTTGCCTACAGATGATTTTCACCCAACCATGAAGTCGGATATAAACCTTTCTATTTACTGAAGTGGTGCATACCGTCACAGTCTCCATCCAAACGGAATAGTGAATTTGCAACTTCCAACTTGTTCGGCGCCATGTCATAAACTTGGACATAAGCATAAACTTTTTCTGTTATTGATAAGCATTGTTTGCTGAAAATAAAATATTTCGCCTTTAGGTATTACAAAAAAGTGCACCAGAAACATTATCCGAATATGGTCATTAGCGTTACAATTTTTTTACTACAGCTAACTACAGCTGCCGTTCGAAAAATTGCGTCTCTATTCCTTAGGAATATTTCTGGAGATTCATCATCCGCTTCTCCAACTGAAGTTAATGTGTGCAGATGGTTGCATTATTTTCATCCCGTCCTTTTATTGCGGAACTAACTCACAAGCCTTGCTAACTCCTTTGTATCCTTCTTCAGAAAGCAAAATATCATCGCCGCGTCAACACTATTTTTTGAAAATCATTGTAAAGGTAAAATAGCACCCTTCAATCATATAGTCACTGTTTCCCCATTGAATCATCTAAGACACAAAGGTCATAGCTTATGAAAATCAAGCAGTGGTTATCTGTACTTGTTCGCCAATGTCCCGTCCGTATGGAGATGACACATGAAGTAGTTCATTAAAGGGTCCATACACGCTCGAAATAAGTGACAGTTTTACCTGCTGCGTTTTACCCGTGCGTGCAAATACGAGATTATTCACAATCCAGAGGATAAAATATCACGAATGAATCCCGCCGGCTCCGATTTTCCTTCAAGGTGCGGGAGTGTCCTTTCTTGCTTGTACCCTGAAAGTCTCTGGGCGTAATCATATTCAGAATACACTCCTCTATAGGGCAAGCAGCAATGCTCCCTCAAGCAGGCAGGCAAGTAAGCAAACAAGCACGCACGCAAGCAACTGATGGGCCGGGGAAAAGAGTTTCAGTCAAGAAGTCTCCCAGCGTAAACTCGAATCGCGGTAAGCCCGAACGGGAGAAACTGGGGGACTGCTTTGCTCTAGTGTGTGGCGGAATATTCGCCAGCTTTGGAATTCGTTCAAATACGGTGTCTCTTAGGACCACATTAAACATTCTAAACACAGACGGTCAAAAAAATGTTACAAGCCCGGACTGGAAATGCTCCCTTAGAACAGTTCGTTATACGGTTTGTCGTGTGGAGGGAGGGTAGTGCGAGATACAAGGGAATATTTTTCACCGCGTCTGTCACGTGCTGTCAACTCAGAATCTCCAAAACCAATATTAATATCCGTGAAAAATCTCCAGCATGCGTTCAATTGTTATCATTTCTCTTCGGCTCCTGAATGCTGTCTGACGGGGTATCGGGTGACAGGATATTAAAAGGCGGCGGTTGCGTGTTTATCTAGCTAGGGGCTCTAATCTCACCGCAACACAGGCGCCCTCCGCGAGCGCCACCGACCAACTCTTCCTGCCGCGCCGCGTTCGAGCTGCAGGCGCTGCTGCCCCCGGCCACCCCGACCCCCGCACAGCCCGCGGACGAGGTTTCCTGCACGACAACACGCTGGGGACATGGAATGCCCTATACTGGCAATGTTAAATGTTTGAGTCTAATCCTCAGAATCTATTGAAGGCTTATGAAAATTTTACAGGTTAGGGATATATCACTCATAATTACACTGAAACCACGGTTTTGAAAAATGTGTACTATTTTTGTACATAAAAATATTTTCTCATAATGCAATTTTTTTACCACGTTTTCTAGTAAAGTTTCGAAGAAGGGATAATACAATGGTAATCAGAAAAAATTTGTTTCAGTAAATGTAGGAAACCTTTATTAACAACTCCTGATTATTTCAGTTTCCTACTACATATGTAAGTTCAGAAAAGGTCAGTTTAGTATCAAAAATATCAACTTTCGAGAAATGTGCTTTAAATTTGCAACCCTCTGAACACACCAGCTCAATAACGTGCCTCATCAGAATAATCATTTTTCAATAACTACTTCAAAACTATTTTGATATATTTTTTATGTTGGTTAGCTTCACAACAAAGTTTTCAAATTACATTCTGAATGTCTAAGTATTTCAGTATTTATGCGCTGCATTATGTAACAGTATCCAAAAGTATTGGAGCCAGCACCTGAGCCAATGAAAGAACGACTTCATATACAAATAATAAAAACATAGTTGTAAGATTGATATCAACATATTTCAAACGCCAAATTAAATAGAAAATTATAGAGATACATGAAATATAAAATACCAAAAAACTATTTTTTGACCGCAAAATCGTTTCATTTCCCCATAACCACGAACCCATGATCTCCAAATGGACATTTTGCAATTTTTGTGCAACTCATATTTGCTTCTTTTACACTAATTCGCGTTATTTATTTCTTCAGTACAACGAGACATCCTAAATAAAATTTATAAGCAAGTTTTGATGTTCCTGAATGCTTGATATTGATTTAGCCGAGATAGCTAGAGCATTATACGCTCCCGGCCACTAAGCTAGGAGCGAGCAACGGTTCGCCGAATCCTGACTAGTGTGGATGGGTTGCTCGCCATTTGCCGAGCGACAAACATTCGGTGCTTGTCCTACTGGTGCTCTCCCAGCGCGTGTCGGACTTTTGATGCATCAAAGGAAGCGAAAGTTCGCCGAACACATCAGCTGCTCGGTATTGGCGAGCAGTTGCTTGCTACTCCGCGAATGCCGAAAGCGTGGAGCCGCCTTTACACACGGCTGTTTCTGTTCTGTTTACACTCGCAGATTTCTGCCTGCGGCCACGCGACCGTGGCGAAGAGACGACGTAGAAGATCTTCGTGGCCGCTTAGGTGGGAGTCAGGGACCATTTTGTGTCTAGTAATACTTCCATTCCATCTCTCTCTAAACAATGAGCAATAGGCGAGTTTACATATTTTTATAAGAAATATGTGCTACGTATTTTACCACAATATCACCGTTATAGACAATGAAATATTCTGCCAGATTTTAGTTGCTTACAAAATTACTAATTCACAATTGACGAGGTTTAGGACAGTTTATGATTAGGGTTTGCATTGCTATAAACATGAAGGAAATTAGAGCAGCAACCTATGGAAGTTCACAAAACTGAATTACTGACTGGAAATCATTATTTGTTTTCAACGTAATGGAATTGTTAATTTGTTCCAAATTTTACCAATCCAACAATTAATAATGGTGAACATGACATTAACTAATTTCCTTTTCAGCCAAAGGATGATGCGTAGAATATTGTTTTAACGTCTAAATTAAATTTTAGTCGAAAATTATAAGTAATCTCTGAAAAATCCTCTTTCGATCTAAGTTTACGAATTAAAATATTACTTAGAAGAGAATTTAAGCCTGGCATAATTTGAAAGAGAATTGAAATAAAAAGTATCTACATTCCTGAAAAGCACAAAACACGTGTAATATGTCACATTGTAATATAGCATATTTTAATACAAGCAATAGTTTCCTACAATACGCTGACATGTTCATTAACAATTCATAAAAGGCTCTAATGCCTAATGCATGATAAAAGTATATAAAGTAAGGTACTAGTTTATAAAATAAGTATATAAATTAGCTGACAAATAAGTCACCGCTAGTAAAGTTAGACCATGGATAAAGATGAAAACAAGGCGAAAATAATGGGTGAGTTTCTTTCTAAGCCACTATTCTTCGATACAATTCCAGGTTGGTATTTTTACAGTAGATCGATAATTATTATTATTATTATTATTATTATTATTATTATTATTATTATTGAGGGACAAGGCTTGGAAATATTATTTACAAAAACTGCAGACACATACTTATGTCATGAAGCTGGAACGTTCTGGAATGTTAGAACGTCCAAGATTTACTTGCTTAAAACACGTTTTAAGTGAATCACAACTGGTCAGAATGTTGAGATGATGTGATAGATTGTGACTCTTGAGCCCAGAATCATCAATGTGTCATCAAGCTGATTCGACATGCCTTCTGGAACATACGTACCAGCACATCCTAGTAGGATGAGTCTTTCAGGCCGGCTTTGTGCACCATGCCTACTCACACTGGCTAAGGACATTGGCCCCAAATGGGTTGAACGGCGCTGGTGAAGAAAGAGCACAGACAGAGAAAAGGAAAAGAAGGAAATTAAAGAGAAAGAGATACGGGAAAAAACATGAGAAAAGGACAAGAAAGAAAGAGACAAAAAAAGGAAATAAGAGAAAGGAAGGAAATAAAGATGAAAGGAACGAAGAAAAGAAAGAAAGAAACAGGGAGAGAGGGAGAAAGGGAGAGAGAGGGAGAGGGAGAGAGAGAGAGGAGGGAGGGAAAGAAAGAATGTCTATGGCCGGAGAAAATATTTTTGAAATCATCAGCCGCAGATAGCTGCAGAGGGTCGAATCTCCCAGAGATTCTCGAAAAAATACTTTCGCTGCTTTCAGGCCAGAAAATGAACTTTCATAGCTGTACATCGGGCCCGAACATGAAGAACCATCAACACATACTAATAAGCCAACTGAGATGGTTGCTTGAACGGATAAGCAAGCTGACCGACCTACTGACATTTGTCCCCCATACATCACATACAAATTTTAATGATCTTTGACAAAATAAATCAAATCAAATCAAATCAAAAGTCAATAGATACTGATACTAACAGCTAATACGATCTTGTGCCGCCGCATTATTGGCGTGCTAGCGTGCCGAAAGCGTGGAATGCCGAGGTCTGTTCGAACCAATAAAATGGAATTTATTTCAATTGTAATCACTAGCACTTCATCCAATAAAGATTTCAGAATTTTACGCGATTAAAACCAAATTGTTCTTCATCAAACTATGTAAATTCGCTTCAAAAAATAATGTCTTCAAAGAGCTTCCATGCTCGGTGTAAATCGATAAATTATCACCCCAAGTGAAATTCAAATATAGTGTCTAACCACTAAAATTTAAATAAAAGACCGAATACATTCACTTTTTAATTGTGTACTTCTTGTTGGTTGAAATGCGTGTTTTAAAATTACGAAAACAAATTATGAACTCATTTCGGTCCACTGCGAGGCGCTCGCGTTCAGCGAACAAAGCTTCCGGCCAGCGCGCCTCGCCGTTGCGTTACTCAGCGCCGCCGTGACCGCACCCGAATCGCGTCATGCCATGCGCTCCACATCGAAGTTTCGAGATCGGCCAACACGACGCCAGATGCGCCGTCAATTGGGTGAAGGGAATGGGCGTTGCATACTTTCCACGTTCCAGATGAATTACGAGCATCGCTCGCAACCGGTGCTGAAACGGACTTCTCGGCCTAATTTGATTTATATAGTATGCTGGTGGATTTTTATTCAGAGTCATGATTTTATTTTACAAGAAAACTTGCGAAATTTAGGTCGCAAGGGCCTCTCATTTTTACCAATGTTTTGGTATTATTGTTACTATGATTATTTACCAATAACTTTTAATAAAATGATAATGTATTATGTTCTTAAGTGTGATAATTGCATAATAATAATAAATACAATGCATTCTCAAACTTCCCTACAGTTGAAAGAAGAAGGGAATGTAAGGTCTACGTTATTTAAAAATCGTTATTTAAATGTTTTAATGGTGTAAACGACACTTATTTGCATCTCTTACTGAGGAAGGTCAACCTCAAGAGAGGATATGCAGTAATGCAAAGATGGGTCCTTGGCATTTAAGGTACCATCTTAAGTAATCAAAAAGATATTAATGCGTATCACGATACCCGGAACGAACACTTCAGACTGACTGGACGTGATCGAAATCAGAACTTCGATAAAAATTCCCCCTTTGTTCCCACTCGACATACTGTGTGCGAGAACCGCATATTAAAAGAGGTACTTGAAATGCGAGGCACATCGGAGAAATACTTTCTCACTGGCATCATCCAGGGGACAAGACATTTGCAATTCAATTCGCGCACTGGCAAAACGAAGCAAACCTTCCGAGGAAATTACTATATTTCAATATATTTAATGCCGTATGATGTCTTAAGGAGCCATTCTGATACAAAATGTAGGACTGAGTATTTCTTTTAAAATGCGTTGGGAATTTTGCGTTAGTTGAACTCAAGGATGTTTAATGTTTATCGCGGAGGCCGAAGACGAGAGCCTCGCCATCCCGTTGGAAATGGCTGCGTGAAGCCAGTCACGATGACAGCATGAAAATTGGCGATTATTCTACTAAGCCAACTAATTCCAACTACCTTAATACGTACTGCTTCTTGAATTACTACAACGCATTGTATAAGTATTCTATTTCTCCATTTGCTTTTGCTGTTTGTAAATACTGCCCTCGCTGTTGCTTTTGATTGTTTCATTGATTGATTAATTTTCCGGACGCGTCAGCTGCTAAAGTAATTAGCCAAGTAGGTGTAATTCATGTTTTTATCGCGGGAGGTGGCGGTGATCTTTCTCCACTGGATTGCGAGATTCGGCACCGACCTACACATTGACTTGCGGGTTTTCTTCAACCAGGTATCTCCCACCAGCAGTGCAGCCCCCCAGCCAGGATAAGCTCCAAGCTCCCAACTGGTCATCCAACATGTGTGGTAGTGTACTGAATGTAAGTGAACATGTGTATATGCGGATAAGACACAGAAAAGGAAGGAACGAACGCGCGCGGTCCGGGGCCCGTTTGTAGAGTACTGCTCCAGCATTCGGCTGGTGTTAATACAAAAAAACACGGAATACTATGGATCAGAGCAGCCGGCCGCTAGAATTCTCCTCCAGACCGCGGCTGAACTCGACCTAGCTATCTAGCCAGTGTCGGATATTCTGCCAACGAACCTAGGACCTCCCCGTTAGAGGTACTGCAGTGACATCAATTGAAGCCCTCAGCCGGTCACTGTTGTAGTTCACTCGCTACACAGCCCTCTGCCGCGAACTCCGCGGGGTTGTTGCCGTGCGGAGGGTCCTCGTGCCCATTCTCACAGCACAATGCTAGTCGACGGGGGACGCGCCCTTTCTCTTACGTACTCCACGAGCCTCGAACCTCCTGCAACTTTCAACGACCCCCACCCCCGACCCGCACCACTCTGCTCGCTCCACACGCTGCCTCACGAGTCCTCCGTGGAGAGGCGCCGTAAGTCTCCATCCGCTTTCGTAGCATGATATTAGGTAGTTACCGTCTGCGAGTGCTCTTGGCTGTCCGGGTACCGCCACGTCGAAGGATGTGATGCCATCATTTTGACCATCTTGACGTGGCCTTCTTCAGGGCTGGCAGACCAGCCCTGAGGAAGACCACGACAAAATGGTCGAAACGTCGGCATCACAGCCTTCGACACGACAGAGCACTCACAAGACTGTCCGCGGAAGCGTACGACTTCAGTTACCATCTGCATTCTTCTTTTATCGTCTGTACCCTCCTCTTCTATACATTTTTTCTTAGCGCTTGTTACTACCTAATGAATGGATATTTCATGGCTACATTACTGAACACGTAAGGTTTTCCACGACAGTTATCAACTCGACCTAAATAGCGCAGAAGGCAGTGGCAGAAAACGATTTGTGCAAGAGGTTGACTTTCACGTCCCATGTAACCAGTCGCGTATCCCGAAACAGGCGTAAAAATGTAAGGCAATGAAATTTTTTGTACACTCTTCTCCTAAGTTGCATTTGCGGACTGTTTATCGTTCTCAAAACTGAGCTTTTTGGGCCTATCAAGGAAATTATTTTGAAGATAACGAATTAATGTTTCTCAGCTTCATTTAGGTACTTGACTTAGTGTCCAAACTTTATTTATTTCATAAATTGGTTTATTAGTGATTTCTTAATATTTACTTTTTTCTTAGTATATTTGTATATTTTATTAGTATATTTCATTTTCCTATTCTTTGTATATCTGAATAGAAGGCGTTGTCATTGCCGAGTTTATTTACTGTTACAGGCCGAGATTTCTATATCTTAGCCAATATCATTAGATCTGCTATGTGGAAGCCAGTAAGTCTAATACCGAATAGCAAGAAAATATCAATAAAATTTATTCATAAATATTAAAGTTAACTACATATTTTAATTACATTAAATATACTTCAATGTTCTTGCTCTTTGATCATTAAGCATTAAACTTTGATGTCACAGGACCTTAAATAAAAAATGAAACTACCTGAATCTCTGCGATTACATCGCAAAAAAGGTAGAATTAGAGAAACGTTACAATAGAAAAGTCCAAAACATGCTATAAAGAAAATAAAAATTCCAAAATGTTGTTGCAATACTCTCCAAGATCTCTTAGACTAATGAAATGAGGGAGGTTTACAAATTCTGGAATAATGCAATAGCTATTCAGTATTCACTGTGGACGTAGAGGTATAGAATGGTCAAAAATTTAATTGAATATTTTAAGTTTACCAAGATCTGTACATGCATGCCGAAGGGAACTATTGCCGAGAATTATGTTATCTGCCTTAACTTAACCCTGGAGTGCCAGTAATGTATCTCTCATACAGTAGAAATTTTTCGTAAATGTGAATTATCTGAAGATCCATTACCATTAGGTACATTCAAAAATCATTAAACATCATATTATTCTATTAAGTAATATTAAATACAATACCCTCAAATTAATTTGGCATATTATAATCAAATATATACTTAACTTTTTCACAAAAAAATTGAGAAAGTGTTTTTCTATTTTGGAAGGTTCCCATTTTTTTCATTTCCTCACAGATATCTCCTACACTTCTTTCTCTTTGATAGGAAATTGTGACAGTCGATTGTAGACAAGGCAAATTATTACATATTATGAATAGGCACTTGTCATAGACACTGCTGAAAATAATGCCATGATATGTACCGCTCACGCCAGGAGCTCACAATGCACTGGCGCCACTGCACCTAAGGTACTATATGACAAATACCGCGCAGCGCAGCGATCAAGTTTCTACATTCTCAAGGGAAACGATACATCGAAACGATAAAAATAAAAGGTCAGGCGATCTCAGAAAAGTACAATGAAGGAATACATGAAATATCAGACGACTAATGCATCGCAATAATTCAGGAACATAAAATTGCTGTGGCTTGGATCACACAGATTTATTGCGAGCACTCCCGGGTCAAAAACGTAAGGTATCACATATAACTCTAAAATCTAGAAATTGTTTGAATTGGGTTATATTCATATCGATTGCAAACCGATTCTGTTCGCACTGACTTACAGAAAAATGGGGCAAATCCCTCCACGCAGCAGTCGTTGGCTCTTGTGCAGCCATTGGCACATGTCTAAATGACCACCTTCCGTTCCTTTTCCCTCGTTTTGTCCTTTCCCGGTCACCTCGTACTCTCCACTACCTCTACAGCCAACTTTTTCATTGTCCTACAATTTCTTACTCTCTTTCCCTCTCTGAGATGTCCCTGTCGACTGTTCATCGATGAAAAAATTTAATGCAATGAGAACATTTTTTGTACCAGGAAAATGAAGCAAATACCGTAATTACAATAATAATTCTGTGTTGTTTCTTACTGAAAACCCAAATCGTTAATCATTTCTAATACATCATCCTGCAAGTAGGATTAGAATTATTTCCGTATGTTCCTGTAAGAAACGAATATAATTTAAACTGCAATGTTATTTTGTACACACAATGCACAACGTGTTGGACTGCCATCTCAGTACCATCGTCCCCCGAGCGTCTATCACCACTGTTCCCGCCCACAGAACTGTCTGCAATAATTGCGGCCGCTGTTCACTTCGTCGCCTTTCCGCCCATTCCCTGCCACTTGTCGGCCCTTCTCCATATCCTTCCCCCACGCTCATCTTCGCAGTGGCCGTTTCCAACTAGGAATATTGCGATACTAGATTCGATACAACTGTTCAAACGAACAATCAAATCCAACACAGGGTATCGATGCATTGTTTACAAAACTTAACGCCATTCCGTGGATGTCGAATCGATATCGGAATAAAGGTAGGTAAAGGTTGGCTAAGTCTATTACCAAAAATTAAAGTTACTTCAAAATATTGCAATATATTTTAAGAAGATAATGATAATTGTCACTGCCTTGGATTGCCTGAAAAAAAAACCGGTAAGGGTGATCGAAAGTGGTGAATAAAGATGAGAGAAAACATTATTTGAATGGAATGATTTTCGTGAGAACATTTTTTAGAACTTGCTAAAAAATGAAACCTAAACAATAATAACCCAACTTAACGAAAATTATCCCAACTTTTTGATATCTCTAAGCAAACGAACTGTTTGTTGCCAACGATCATATTCCTGCGATCTCCTACGACATTAAATCAAACGTTCCAGTGCTGGAAAATTACGAGTGCACACGTGAGTTCCTCTCGACACCAACAACAGTCGCCTGTCGCCGTCCTTCCGGCGCCCTGCCCGTGCGTCCCCTCGGCGCGGCGCACACAGCCCCCGCCCCACGAGCCAACATCGCAGTCAATCAATTTACAGAGGAATCGAGAGCGGCGGGAGGAGATCAAGGACGACGGCGGGGGCGTGGCACGCAGCGGAAAAGGATTGGACGCGCGGGCGTACCAACAGTTTATGTCGTCCGTATTGTGTATTTATGTCGTGTGTATTTATGTCGTTATGTATTAACATCGATGTTTTGTTTTCGAGTTTTTTTCAGAAACATCGATGTTTTAAAATAAAATGTTTGTGTTATCTTTTACGATGTACGTGGTAATGTCGTTACTGTTATATTGTAACCTTATCCGAAAAGACTGTTGATTAGGAAATTAAGGTGAGAAAGTGCTTTAAGGCAGGATATACTTTAAACTATAATTTACGTATTATATTTTTTTGTTACTGGACGTTTTACTTCCATATCTAAATGAAAGTGAACAAGTGGAATAATAGCAAAACATGATTTGACATTGAATATATAACTTCGTAATGTAATAAACATTTTTCTGTAGTGTTTATAAAATTAAATAAAAAGGCTCCTCGGTTAACTTTCCCCAACAAAATGGCTGGTACCCTCGAGCGTGTCCTTAATGATTGCAAGCACGTACCTGCACGATAAGGGAAGTCGGGCAAACACGAGCACACGAAGAAACATGATAGTAATGCGAGTGGAATTGAGAAAAGTGTACGTGAGTAAAGAGTGAATAAGTGGAATAATGGCAAAAACATGATGACCTTTATCCTTTATTAGCTTCTTTACATTCGATAAACATTATTATTATTATTATTATTATTATTATTATTATTATTATTATTATTATTATTATTATTATTATTATTATTATTATTATTATTAATATATCACTTATATGTGAATATGAAACAATAAAACATACCGATGTTTCATTTAAGTATTCTAAACAAAAATTGAAATACGATCCAATATAATTTCATATTTTAAACATAGAGTGCTTTTTCAATGTTTTCATCGACATTGAAAATATTTTGGTGATGAAAACACAATCGTTCTGAATTCAAGTTAATATGGTAATAAATATCACCATTCTCTCATACTTTTGAAAAAATTCTCAAAATCTTAAGATTGAATATTTCTGATAATGATCTGATATTTTAGATTCATTATTACAACTGTACTCAGGCGTTATGGAGTCCAACTACATATAACGTGAATGTGCATCTGTAATTCACACGTGGGAATATCTCGCAAATCTGTCTTAATGACGTAGTACTTTTAGACTGAACCATAAAGATGTGTCTTTAGTGTGAAGAGATAACAGGAGCTTAATTATCTCCGTTGAAATTGAACTGCTTCCAGCAGAAATGTTGCCTATTTACTTTCTGTGTCAGTCATTGTTTAAACATGCCTACTTTACCATAATTGCACTGATATACTACACAACACACCAAGCACCAAGAAAGTGCAAACTGAGTGAAAATTCCGGAAACAGTTTTGGTTCATAATTAACTTATTATTTTCCAAGTAGAAAAAGCAATGTTAAATTTCAACTCAAAGTGCTAAAATGTCTTGTTGTCAAAACCTTTTGCAAAAAGTTGACATTTGTTTTCATTTTCAAGAGCATACAATTTAATGCTATACAATTTTAATCACAATATTTCGTATTAGCATTTGCAGTTTTTTACAACGACTACTGTCTCGTACATTATATTCATTACAACATTCTAATATTTATTATAACTTTTTACAAACACATTTTTGAAGGCTTTTAATATGAATTTCTTTAATACTAAGGCCGTTTAATTTTCAATGGCCGCTCGAGCCTTTAAACCGCTAGACACGTCGGAGGATTTGGGGATGTGCAGTGGGCGATTTCGATTGCGATGTGCGGGATACGTCGCGCTATTCGCTTTCTTCAAGAAGAAGGGAATTGTGCAGCAGAAATTCACAAACGAATGAGAAGAGTACACGGTGCAAACTTTGAAAAAAATGCGAAATGCTGATTTCTAGAGACGCCCTCATTCATAACAACGTCTACCCTAACAGAGCTGCTGTAACCCAACCACATCTGGGGCAGATGGGCCGTGCTTCATCACTCGGCGTGTAATCATCTCGGCGAATGTTTATCATCTCTTCCTCGAATTGAAGAATTTATTAGGAGACTAAAGCCTCCAAACCAAAGCAAAGTTCAGGCTCGTCTCATATCATTGGCGGCAACGTTCGACGAAGAGGGAATCGAAAAAATGGTTCACAAATACGATAAATGAATGAATCTTCACAATGATTATGTAGGAAAGTAACCATGTTTGTACGTAACTTTTGGAAGTACATTCATTTTTTATAGTTACTCCTGACTTTTTGTTATAGTCTATGGTAGGTTGAAAAATGGCCTCATGATTCACACAATAATTAGTACCATCTGAACATCAATGACCAGATACTGAGCAGTAGTAAAACAGGTCGAAAACTTTATTTGGATTTCAACATTGCGCACCGCCAGATCAACCGGACATTATGAATTCCAGAAAATGCTTAAAAGAAATGCTTATTGTTTTAGAACGCCAACTACTCACAGATTTAGATAACCTCCAATGTTTCATTCTACTGCCCTTAAAAGAACGAAACGGAGAATCTCAATTGGAAATGGAACACAATGTTAAACCATAAGCATAAACGTACAAAAGAATAAAACTGAATGAGCCATGAGAAAAGCAGTCAACTTCCTCCTCAACAACAACTCAATTGATAAACAGACGTACCTACAAGAAGAAACAAATTAAATACTGTCACAATATCAATACCCATTTCAAAGTATAAAATAACTAATCGAACTGAACTCCTGTTAAAGTCTACTACAGTTCTGCCATCAATTGGATTATGTTAATAACAATTCAAAAATTTGCTATGAATTAAGAGTTCACCGAGGGTTGTGTGCGAAGAAAATTGCGAGCACAGAATGGATTTAACGTAGTATCTAACTCAAGAACATCAACACTTACTTCATTCCGTGAACTCTGGCTGTACTGTCTGCATTTTGTCTCGCAAATTTTTCAGCTGATCCAGTAAATCTTACGTAATATCCCACATAAAAGACTTGGTTCTCAAGCATTTTCCCAACATTGCGGAACAACATTTCAGAAGCGTCTCCATTTCCCAGGGATTATTCCGTAAACTTCCCAGGGTATTATGAACATTATTAGAGGTTTAAAAAAGTGTGTTGCTTATCGATGATGTTTATAACCTATTGTCTACAGTACAAATTGGAAAAAGAACATGAATAAAATCTGTGATTTCATGATTTGCACCGAAAATTAAATGAAGCCGTTAATCAAATGGAATTTGGAGGAAACGGCCCTTCTTGCTGTCAAAAGTGAAATTATTTAGCATTTATACCATAACTTTAAACTATTTCGAATGCGCATGTCATCTAGTAAGGATGCTACAATACTATTTGCAAAATGCAAAAAAATCCACTATAATGTCTTATATTGTCCTTTTTTTACATTAACATTTTCAAATTCTCTTTGTTTGA
Source organism: Teleogryllus occipitalis (assembly GCA_011170035.1). Lineage (NCBI taxonomy): Eukaryota > Metazoa > Arthropoda > Insecta > Orthoptera > Gryllidae > Teleogryllus > Teleogryllus occipitalis. Next base: position 189,893 of record BLKR01000747.1, on the reverse strand, counting down.
CATGTCTTCTATTGAACAAATGTGCACATTATTTGTTTACGTCAGAAAGACATCGCCACATCTTAAAATTCACACGTTTTTCTTGGTAGGTATGGGGGAACTTTTTGGGTATGTTTCACTTATGGCGGAATGAGATTTTCGTACGAAACTGTCGTATTTTTTCAAAATACTTCGTGTGACTATAAAATATTGGCAGACATTATTTTGAATTAACGTATGAATTTGGAGCATAAAAGCAGTTCAGTATCTATGATGTCTGTCATAAGCACTCATCGTCTCCTATATTATTTCAGTAGTGTACATATATTTTGCGGCTCTCATCCGCAACCGATTTCTAAAAATGAGGTCTCCAAAGAAATAGAATTTCATGGAGACATGAATAATTGCACTTTGACTTTAAAAATATGAAGGATTTGTTTAAAAACCGCATCTAAATATTTACATCAAATGCATCCCTCAACACCCACGTAGATATATCGTTAAATAACTCATAAACAAAGCATTTTAGGGCCTTAAAAACTAAAGTTTTGAGGCCCCAGGGCTTAAAGAAACGTTCCTCGCATTGTAATATATAGGGTGAGATATTCTTGGTCATTCTATTAATTTTCCCCCCGTTCGGTGCTTATCGATACTTCTAATACCACCTGTACTTGAAGGAATACAGAATATATTCCTCCATGAACTATATTTCAGCCTTTGGACCGGTAGCGGTAGCTGATGTCACTGCAGCGCCTCTAACCGGGAGGTCCTAGGTTCGAGTCCTGACGGCGGCAGGATTTTCGACACTAGCTTTTCAGCTAGGTCGAATTCAGCTGCTGTCTGGAGGAGAATTCTAGCGGCCGGCTGCTCTGATCGGTAGTTTTCCGTGGTTTCTCCGATCAACACCAGGCGAATGCCGGAGCAGTACCCTACCAAACGGGCCACGGACCGCGCGCGATCTCTCCTTCCTCTTCCTTGTCCTATCCTCTCCCCTTACACACACACTTACACTAACATGCACTACACTACCACATACTCCGGGAGACCGGTCGGGAGCTTAGAGCTTGTCCCGGGTGGGGTGGTGCCCCGCTGGTGGGAGAGTCCAGGTTAGGGGGAAACCCCACTAGCCGACGGTAGGCCGGCGCCGGATCTCGCCATCCAGCGGAGGAAGATCACCGCCATCTCCCGAGAAAAATAACATGCACTACACTAACGGGACTAATGACCGAAGTAGATGACGCGCCCGGAAACACGAAAAAATCAATCAATCAATCAATTCAGCCTTTGGTGCAGGTGGCGATCTTTGTGACTCGCTAGAAGGTTTATATTCCTCCATCTTAAGCTATTTACGCTTTTTGTATACACCGTGGTTTGCACAGACTGACGAGGTTTATATCCATGATAATTAAAGATCCGCCTTCGCAGCAACATCTGGTAGTGTCATTAATAGTTGCTTGATATTGATGAATATTGTTTCTTATGCGTGTAGTGGAACTATTCATTTAACATGTTGCCATGGTCTACAAGTGCTGCGTACCTAATTGTGGAGGGAACTACGATGGAAATGGACCAAGGAAATATACATACTATAATTTCCAAATGTTTCCAAGCACATTCGTAAATCGAAACGCACAGCAGGATGCGTATTAATTCAATCTTCGATATTCTCTCTTCTTCAATTCGAAGGTTCGAGCAAACTTCGGGGAGATACTTCGCAGCTACATTTTAGTTAAATCAAAGTTTTCTCTTCCCCTTCCAATATAAGAATTTGAGGTTTGTCTTTATTTTAATCTCAGGGATTAAAACACGAGTGATCTACCTGGGATGGAGAATGAATTGATTAATAAAAAACAGAATGATGATGCGGTAAGCAATGGAGTAATGGTATTAAAAGAAGTCAGGAAAATGAAATGTCAGGAAAACGTGAAAAATCCAGGAAAACCTGCGGCGGACTCTTTATTTATCACAAATTTTCAGATTGATCGGGATTTGAACCGGTAAAAAAATTTAATGCAATGAGAACATTTTTTGTACCAGGAAAATGAAGCCAATATCGTAATTACAATAATAATTCTGTGTTGTTCCTTATTGAAAACGCAAATCGTTAATTATTTCTAATACATCATCCTGCAAGTAGGATTAGAATTATTTCCGTGTGTTCCTGTAAGAAACGAATATAATTTAAAATTTCCACAGGACCCCATGTGGAAAACTAGGGAGTTTGCCGCTAAGCAACGGTCCGCCCCAGATAGTTTACAATCATACAGTATCCTACATTAGTGGACTGCTCTTTCTTGACGACAAATCGTCGCAAACCCGGACGCGTCGCTGATACTTTCAACGCTGAAGGTGGAGTTTTAAGACGTCACTTCAAAACAATACTAATCTGAATTAGTTATTCATAAGGGGTGAATTAATACATTTAGGTGTTCAGAAACAAAGAAATAAATCATTGTCATATGCTTATGGATAAAGGACGAAAACATTGGAGAAGTTTGTAGATGAGAAGAGGCGTAAACATACACGCTATATTCATCTGAAAATGCCTCTTTTCATTTTTGGAAGCATCGAAAAAAAAAAAAACCTTCAACGTAGAGCTTCACTGTGGAGCCGACATTGGACCTTTTCCTGCCTCTACCACAGTGGTTTCCATGGGACGGGCAGGGGTCAATCGACGCCCGCTATTGGAGACCTTTTGGGAAAGAGCTGCCGTCGTATGCGGGACAGAACCATTCGCCTATGGTAGAAAGGGATTGAGCTGCCTTTCAAACTCCTGGCACATGCTTAACGGAACTGTTTTTAAACGTGGTCAAGGTGTAGTTTTTTTTTTATTTCTACACCACTCAGTACCCCAGAAAAATGTTCGGGGTACCGCACGATAAGTGCGTTGCCCAGTGCTTAGCGTGGATGGAGGGTAACGCTACAGAGAGAGGGAATACCTCACACCACGATTCCCTTTCTTTGTCAACTCAGAAGCTCTGAGAGTGCAACTGCAAGCTCCGAAAGTGATTATACTGGTGTTAGCTGGAGCTATGTTTCTTTAAAAATCCTTCGTGTATGAATTTCAAAAATTAATATAATTTACTATTGAGTTAAATTTTTAACTTTTGTAATAACGAGCAAAAAAATTGTTTTGGTTAACTGAGTGGAAGCACAAAACAATACTATCGTTGTAGGCCAAGAAGTGCCCGGTACAGAGAAGACTGTCAGTCGACCGTACCGCTGCAAGTGGTAGGAGAAAGCGATCAGCAAACATTTTTTAAATTTCATTTTCTTATACCGCTTTACAAGATTGAATATGAACTACAACTTAGGAAGCTTAGCACAAACAGGAGAACGAGGATACTCCCACTGGAGACCTCAAATCAATAGATTTGTATGCGAGAATATATGGGAGAATAGGACAATTACAAGAATAAAAAGTTACAGAAAGTAAGTTTGTGATATCATGCATTTTTCTTTAGAGTGGTTTAAATATATCCTTAGGGAATCTAGATTTGATTATTCGGTGTTGGTTATAGATTTTTCCTAGGTCGAATATGGAAATTGCAGGGGATGGTAAAGAAAAAAAATATTGATTGGTGACTGATATAATCATCAATCGTGTGAACAATAAACTCTCTGTGGAGTTGCTTGTTTGACACATACCAAAGCGCTTTGACAGCAATGCAAAGGATTTTATTTTGGAAAGTTTGGAGCGTTTTACGTTCTGTACGTTCAGCTCCTCCCCAGATCGGACATGCGTATGTAATTATGGGACGAATGGCAGTTCTGTCCAGTAATGGGGAGAGATCTGTTTTAAGAGCTGACTTTTTGTTTATTAAAGAATACAAAGCACATGGGGGCTCTTGACCACAAAAGCGGATTGCCGGGGAGGGTGTGTGTGCCAAGGATTGCATCGCTTCTCCTCGAAAGTTTAATGTTTCTTACTGGTAAAGTATTTATTTTCCCCGACAAAGAAAACATTTACTAATTCTAGCTACCTCAGCATTTCCGTACTATGTTCAAAACAAGGAAACTGGAAAAGTAAACGTAAATTTGTTGGGTATGCAAATGTGAGAATTGACCCATTTGCCTTGAGCATCGAGTCATCTTTCAAAGTAATAGAAGTCATATGTAGGAATATTCAAAAGGCCGTATGTAAGAACAGTCAAAGACCTCAAGTAGGAACAGCGAAAAGGCCACATGTGAGTATATTATTCACCACACCCGGAGGTCAATTAAAAATTGAAATATATTTAACATCGATTTTTTTGCCGCAGATGTTTTTTAACATCTACATTGTGTGCTCGACGTTTTCACGTGGTTGTTACATTTTAAGAAATTTTATATTTTGTGGTCAACATTTTTTACGACGATCTTGACATGAAAAAAGTCTTATCATAACAAAATTCTATAATAATTTTCAGATTTTCATAAATTGAATATTCTCCAAAGTGACCAAGGGTGAGAAGTAAATAAAATGGATTTTTGATCAATAAAGAAGCCAATATTATTTTTTAATTGTCGAATCAGATAATAAAAGTTTTGTTAATTACGCTGATGATTTTTCTTTGTATTGTCAGATCAATTAAAAATTAATAATCGAGACCACATCAAATTAAATCCCCCCACATAATCTTCAATGGTTACTTATCCAGTTTTAAAAACTTCTATGTTAAATAACAACGATGGTTTTGGGTCAATGTTTTATGAACGTCTATATTATAATTCTAAATATTGATGTTTAGAAATATCGATATTTTGTGGTCGACCTCGCATCCCTGACGCGGGGATCCACTGCACAAGAACTCGGGCGGCTCGCGTCTCCGAAAGCGGTCGTTGGGAGGCTGGGTAATGGGGCGGTAAAACGGCAGCGCGCGTTAAGCCACCTCAAGAGGTGACTTTTGATTTATGCAGCCATAAAGCGCGGTCGCCGCAGAGGACGAAAAACAAGGCAATTCACGAAACATGGAGGACGCGAAAATCTCATTCCCTGCAATCGTCGCATTAACTGATCAAGATCTCAAGCGATAGGAAATGGGGAGGAAGTAATTCTAAAGCAAGTCGAAGATGACATAATCTATGTCGGTTAGAGTTAAAATTCAAATTAAGTGTATGGAGTGTTGGTATCTAGATGTTTATGGTAGGTAGGTATATTATGTAGGAATGTTGCCTTGGAATTAATTTTAGAAGAGTTAATATAGAAAACTGTTAATTACACTTTATGATAGATTTTGTAGGCAAGAAAATAGAAGTGAGACAATTTTGGGAAGGAGGGAGTCATCTCTGGCTACGCCTATATGGTGGGTAGCCTAACAAAAAGGTCACGCATACTTCAATATCATCATCATCATCATCTTCGCATAATCTTAATGTTAAATGTTCGGCTGACCCTAGGACTGTTTCACAAGTTGGTCAGCATTGTGCCGTATCGCGTCATATATAATTGTACAACGAAAAATATTTTGAAAACGAGTGGTTGGGACACCATTTGACCAAAGATACAACGTTATTTATAGCTTATATTGAATAAAGAGGTGCTCTGGGCTCACGGCGCACTGTAAGCCTGAGTTTAAGCAGACGAACATATAATCCTAAATTCTCTTTGAGTTCACAAGACTATAATCTTCCGCCATTATTTAATGTGATAAAAACCATTTTCGTACCATTATCCTCACCCAAAACACAATCCTGAATAATCTTTATGCAAATGTACAAAATGGTTTTCATTCGTGGTTCACGTTACGGAGGCTAAAGTTACCTGGACTTTCTGACGTAGGTCACTCATGTTTTCATTAAAAAAAAAAACCCAACCATGTCTTCGAAATATCTTTCTCCTTGAATTACCCTGTGTAAATACGTTATTGAAGAGGCAGATGGAAATTTCTTGAGAAATCGCGCAAAAATATAGCAAAATGAACTACACCCAAGTTTGATTTCAAAACTAAAGTACTATTCTAGGCCCAAGGGCTCATTCTATTTACATGCAAACACCGCACAATGAAAGTTTCGCTAAAAAATGGGGAGGCAAAAGTAAGATATTTCTCGCGAAAACTCTCCACGAAACACTAGAAGGCAATAGAAAAAGGGCTAAATAAAAAGGTAAATATAACATTAACATAATTAAAAATATAAACAAAATAAACGAAATTAAGCCAGAAAGGAGAATACCAGACGGACAATTGAAAAAAGCTGAAGATAAATAATAGAAAAACCAAGAAGAGTGCAATTGCAAAAAGGCGGAAGTCAAATACAGAGAATCACAAGAAGTACGTCAACATGAATGCAGGCCGAAGGGAGCAGAGCGTGAATGTTGCGTTCGAGCCTCGTACGACCTTCGGTACACTTCCCGATCACTTGAACGCAGAGGCGCGGCATCGTTAACAAGATTCCTCCATTTGAAGCAGCCGGTCGTGCGGAAGAGGGGAGGGAGCGGCAGGAGGCTCCGCGCCACATTCCAGGGCGAGCTCTCGCGCTTCCTATCGGCGCCGCCCGCCGGCCCACTGCCGCCCTCCTTGCGCGGCCCACGGAACGAGGCGCGGGGCGGCGGCGGGGGCTCACGGCGACGAGTTTTAACCCAGTGATCCGTGAGTGAGCGGGGCGGGTGGGCGCGGGGCGGCGTCGGGGGCTGAAGCCGACGAGTGTTAACCCAGTGATCTGTGAGTGGGCGGGGCGGCGCCCGGAGGTTCAGGCGAGAAGTCTTATCCCAATGATTCGTGAATGTGCGGGCCGTGGGTGGGCGCGGGGCGGCGGGCGCGGGGCGGCGGGCGCGGGGCGGCGGGCGCGGGGCGGCGGGCGCGGGGCGGCGGACGCGGGGCGGCGGGTATGGGGCGGCGTCGGGGAGCTGAAGGCGATGAGTGTTAACCCAGTGATTTTGAGCCGGAGGGGCGGCGCCCAGAGGCTCCGGCGACAAGTTTTGACCCAACGATTTGTGAATGGGCGGGGTGGGGCGGCGGGCGCGGTGTTGGTGGGGGGGGGGGGCGGCGGGCGCGGGGGCTGAAAGCGACAAGAGTTAACCCACTGAACCGTGACTGGGCGGGGAGGCGGGAGGCACGGACAACGGAAGCACGCACTTCAACGGGGTGGTGGCAAGGGCAGGGGCAAGGGAAAGAGAGCGGAAGGGGTGGAGGTGAGGTTTGGAAGAGGGACGGGGGCCACTTCTAGGACCGGGTCTGGAATGAGGACGAGGACTCTGTCGCGAGTGTGGAAGTGGGTGGGATTGCTTAAAATAAGTGATCACTTAAAGGGATCCCTATTTTTGAGACGTTCCTCATGAACGCAGACCGAATGCTTTCGAAAACGTTGCGAAGTCTCGTTAGTACGAGCTGTTTGTTGGTTGGAAGGCCACAGAGTATAAACATTCAATATTTTTCGTATAAACAGCGTCCAACTTCACTTTTGCGGTTTGGAAATCGCTGCTAATTGTACGCTGCCAAAGGTTGTTCATATTTCAGATGTACCTATTAGTAGTCCAAATGATATGTTGCACACATAATTCAAAATTTATTGCGAAATTATTTTCATCGTTCCGTAAGAGAGATCTGTATAAGAACATGGCCTAAACCAGTAGGGAGGAGGCCCATTGAGCAACACTTAACGGAGCGGTCAATCTCCCTTGCATGAATGAGTGGTCTCTCACTGCCCAAGCATTTGAGAATAAGGGCTGCTTGTTAATAAGAATCGGCCACTTAAGGAACACTCGTTTAAGTGTCCGCTATGAATCTGACCCTAAGTCAGAAGCAAGGCTATTCAGTAAGAAGGGGAGGAAGGAGTAGTAATGCCACATTGACACCAAAATATGTAAAAATTTTCCTCTCCGTGTAAAGAATTCGATGTAAGACAATGGAAATACTAAGACATCAGGATCATCTTGAACGATGGATAGCGTGATTGTAACATCGATGTTTCGGAAACATCGATAACCTAACAAACAGCTCACGGACTGCACGCGATCTTTCGGTCCTCTTCCTTGCACTATTCCGACCCATTATTTACATAGAATTACAAGCACTACACTACCACACATGTCGGAAGACCAGCCGGGAGCTCAGAGCTTGTTCCGGCTGGGTCGGTGCCACGATAGAAGAACACACCTGGTTGGGGAAAATTCCCGCAAACCGGCGTAGGTCGGTGCCTAATTCGCCATCCGGGGGGGGGGAGATCATCGCCGCCTCGCGCGATAAACAGCGCATACGGAACTAATGACCTTAAAAGTTGACGCGCCCGAATGATAATAAATCATTGATAACATTCACATCGATATCGTCAGGAAGGGGACGGCGGGGACTGCGGGGGCTGCTGGGACGGCGGTGGCGGTGGCGGCGGTGGCGGCGGTGGCGGCGGTGGCGACGGTGGTAGTGACGGCGGTAGCGGTGGTGGTGGCAGCGGCGGCGGCGCCGGTGGCAGCGGTGGCAGCGGTGGCGGCGGTGGCGACGGTGGTAGTGACGGCGGTAGCGGTGGTGGTGGCAGCGGCGGCGGCGCCGGTGGCAGCGGTGGCAGCGTGGCGGCGGTGGCGACGGTGGTAGTGACGGCGGTAGCGGTGGTGGTGGCAGCGGCGGCGGCGCCGGTGGTTGCGGTGGCAGCGGTGGCGGCGGTGGGTGTCTGGGGGTGGCGGCGGCGGCGGCGGTGGAGGTGGCGGTGGCGGGGGCGGGGGCGGTGGCGGGGCGGGGGCAGGGGCGGGGCGGGGGCGTTGGCGGGGGCGTTGGCGGGGGCGGTGACGGTGACGGTGACGGTGACGGTGACGGTGACGGTGACGGTGACGGTGACGGTGACGGTGACGGTGACGGTGACGGTGACGGTGACGGTGACGGTGACGACGGTGACGGTGACGGACGTGATGTGACGGTGACGGTGACGGTGGCGGTGGCGGCGGTGGCGGCGGCGACGGCGACGGCGGCAGTAGTGGCAGTGGCGGTGACGATGGTGCTTGTGGCGGCGGCGGTGGTGGTGTGGGTGGTGGCGGCGGTGGCGGCAGCGGTCGAGGCTCTTCGCACGTGCGGAACGAAGTCGAACCCAACGAGCCGACGCTCCCCGGCCTTCTGTGCCGGACGCTTCGCGAGTTCCCGGAACGCGAAAGCTATCTTGGGGTTGGCGTCGGTAAGGGGGCCAGCGCGGTGTCGAAGCAGGAACGGCCGTCGGAGGCGTACGAGACTGGCATTCCCAACTCCAAGGAGCGAGGCGCGTTGTATTAAGGTGAAGCTTGCGCCGCCAAAGCCGACGCTTCATTAGTATTCACAATAATATGTGTTGAGATACGAATCAATAAAAAGCATTCAGAAGTGTCAACATATCAAATACTGGGAGTTACCTGTGTTTAAAGAGTTACAGGTTAAATGGATCTGGAGCAGTTTGCAATACGGGACATCCCTTGTGCCAGCAAGATATGTAGACAGTCCGAAATTTAACCAGTCATTTCTTTGATGGGAGGGTCAAATGCATAGTACATCAGTAAAGTCTGCAGTAAAAGAACAAACTTTCATTGCCTGCAGTCTGCTATAATCGACGAAATGTTGACGAGTTTTGAATTTTATCCAATATTTTACGTTTGCTTTTTAACCAACTTTAACTTGTGCGGTTTTATAAAACTATAATGGAGTAACCTGTGTATTAAATAAATCGCGAAATACTTGTGTGCATCCTGCACAAAATAACACACAAGTATGAGAGATTCCTCGGGAGAAGTACCACTTCTTCAAATAAAGAACAGTGAAGAGTACTCACTTGGAGACTTCGCAAACAAACTTCACGAAGTACATAAAATGGTGCTTACAAGCTTTTCTCATTATCATGAGATAATGTGTCTTGCAAGTAGTAAGAAACGTTGCCACAAATAGAGCAGCGTTAACGAATTACGATAATATCTTCGCCCGGAGTCTTTATAAATAATGTAAATAAAAAATGTGCACAGTTGTAAGTAGTAATCGAAAAGGAATTTATTACTCCCATCATTCGTCCTACCACTTCACGCTTTAGACCGCAAAACTGAAGAAATCGAAATACGATAGTCATTTCTTTACCTTTTTATTTAAAAATTCTGTAATTTGAGAAGCTATTTGTTTCACAAATAAAGCCAAAAGACATATTTCCACACTAGTAAACGATTAAAAAATATCAATAAGATCTCCGAATATAAAGTGATAGAAGAGTAACAACAACATTTAAAACTTATTCTTACATTCCTACTAAGTTCAGTAACCGCCATAAAATAATTTGAAAAAATAAATTATAAAACCTAAATATTAATAACGGAGAATAATGTTTATTTATACATCAACAAAATCCGTGTATTTTTCTGGTTTCCGTGCAGACAGGAAAAAAATTTCGAGTCGGTCTAACTAGTCTAATCTACCTTTGTTGATGAGTCTTTTCTATTTCGATTTATTTGCTTTAAAATGACTGTCACACACGTAAGTGAATTCACGAGACACACTTTATGTGGCAGTAGACTGTTAATGTCGTTTGAAACCGACAAGGAGCCGACGTTTTTGCAAGACAGGAGTGCGAGAGGGGAAGGGAGGGGAGAGGAACCCGAGACTTCGGCTCGGAGTATTTTGGAAGCTACTGGATGACCTGAATTCGCAATAAATAATTATATTCCCCTATTGTCTTCCAACATAACAGAACTGCACCTCGAACTACAGATTTCTATCACAGTTATTTTTATCAACCTAGTTTCCCATTCTTTCCGTGAACTCAGTGGCAGCCGTGTGTCCAGGGCGAGATTTCTCCATAGGAAAGGTGGTGGGGACCTTTATTCTCTACACATCTAAACACGAAGGCAAGTGTATACCAAACTAACATGTGCTATCTCATTCTATGTTTATTAATGAAACTTAAAATGTTAACATTTTTTACTTGTAAATATTAGGCAGTTCCGGCGAGAGCCACGCCAGAAGCCCACGCTACACTTCTACGAGGAGCCGAGCCGAAGAACATCTAATCAGCGACGAGAGCAGCCCCGTCGCCGCTGCCGAGGGAGCAACGGATGAATGGAGCGATGTGGTAAGCTGCCGCTGTCATCGAACTCGACTCCCCATCTCGTCATTCTAGCGTGTTTCTCATCTCCCTCCTTCCCTCATCTGTTTCTCCGGCATATCTCTCTAGTCTATCTCCACAAAATGCAGTAAATAAATATTTTATTCGAATTCGTAGACATTTGGCTCATCAAGACCCCTTCCCCCTATCAATGCATAACAAGCAACAAAACGAAAAGTAGCCACATCACTCCATAACTCGAACGCGCCTGCCTGGTAGTACGCTATAACCGATCAGCTGCCGGAGGGGCGTGGTCGCTTGATTGATTGATTCATTTTTTCGTGTTTCCGGGCGCGTCAACTGCTTTGGTCATTAGTCCCGTTAGTGTAGTGCATGTTTTTTTCTCCGGAGATGGCGGTGATCTTCCCCCGCTTGATGGTGAGATCCGGCGCCAACCTACCGTCGGCTAGTGAGGTTTCCCCCTAACCAGGACTCTCCCACCAGCGGGGCACCGCTCCAGCCGGGACAAGCTTTAAGTTCCCGACCGATCTCCTGGAATATGTGGTAGTGTAGTGCATGTTAATGCGTGTGTGTGCAAAGGGAGAGGATAGGACAAGGAAGAGGAAGAAGAGATCCCGCGCGGTCCGTGGCCCGTTTGTTAGGGTACTGCTCCGGCATTCGCCTGGTGTTGATCGGAGACACCACGGAAAACTACCGATCAGAGCAGCCGGTCGCTAGAATTCTCCTCCAGACAGCAACTGAATTCGACCTAGCTTAAAAGCTAGTGTCGAAAATCCTTCCGCCGTCAAGACTCGGACCTAGAACCTCCCGGTCAGAGGCGCTGCAGTGTCATCAGGGCGTGGTCGCATTTCACAATATAATATAATATTTTGAAATAGATACCAAATTAATGTTCAATAATGTATTATTTCTTATCAGAATGTCACTAAATTTATTTTTCGCAGAAACATTTTAATTCTGAACTAATTTTCCATCTCATTTGGCGGTGGCCCGAAGTGGCGGGGGCGTCTGGGCTGCAACCTTCCCAGCCTGTCCTTAAACCCCGCCTGCATGTCACCCACCACTCACTTGCAGACGTTGCCAATCTCATCAAGGTCTGAATGTGGAGCGCCATCCAAGAGGATGTTCGCCTGAGCGTCCCCGGAAATGGCGAAGGATGGTGCCCCCCACCCCACCCCCGCACCGGAACGACCCGTCCGTCACCTCGTCGCGTCAGCGCGGCCGCTCTAAGCACCGGCGATGCCGTTATGAAGCCCATTCACCGCGGGCTACTACGCCTTTCGGGCTGCGGCGAAAGTACATTAACGCCGGGAGAGTACCTGGTAACGCTTTTTATTACGAAACGAACACATTTCGATACTGCGGCTTGCTTTGTAGTTTACTGTTTTCATCTTTGCACTCATTTCAGAGAAGTTTTGAGTATGGAGAGGGGGCACTCATTTCTTGGCACAAATTCTCCTGACTATTGCCGGGTTGATAGTGGATTTTTAAAAATCTTTTCGTGATAATATTTTTCAGTTCACGCTATTTAAATAAAATATTGAAGTCAGCCTGATAGCAAATGTTCATCTCTCTAATATCGCCCAGAGAAATCACAAAATAACAATATTTTTTCAACAAATGAAAATTGAGCTAAACATTATGTTGTACTAATTAATAAGTTGAGAATTACTGAGAAATACCTGTATTTATAAGTCTGAAAACTTTCCCCGACATAACAATTCTTCCACAAATTCCCTGATTTTTTCCTAACTTTTTCAGGGTAATAGAATACTCTGACTTTTCCCTGTTTTTATGCTTTCCAGAAAGTGGCTACCCTAAAGTAACTGCATTTTTCAATGACGGAACTTCTAAAAAACAACCTCTAGTGAATCACCACATAGAAAATTACAATACATAATGTCAGTGGCGCAATCAGAATTTATCTAGGGGAAAGGGACAATAGGTGCAGTGACCAACCGACTGGATGTTTTCTTATTCAGAACTTTTTCATTTATTCTTAATATAAAATTTTCTTTTGTTAGTTGATTTAAAATAATAACGAATACTTTTGAATATTGAATGACCTTTGTTACCACACAGAATTACTAAACACCGTGATTTATGGGTCATTGCTTCTGGAATGGGAGGGGGCTGAAGCTCTGTGATTGAGGGGCGGATGAAGCACTCGCCCCCATGGGTGCGCCATTGAACAATTAACAACAATATATACTCCTTTTCTGTTGGGAGAGCTTCCACCATAGGAAAGTTATTCTGTAAAATTCATATTCTTGTATCCCGAACAACGCTGTGAACACACCAACCCATTAGATGACTCTTCGGATACGGAGTCAGCAGAACGCTAGGTCCTCCGCGGCCCAACACACATTTAAAGGGGGCTCCACACAATCGGTATCCGGCGAACACCGAGCAACCGCTCGCCGAATCCCGTGTAGTGTGGATGTGTTGCTTACTATTTGCCGAGTGATGAACATTCGGGGTTCGCCCCACCCACCGCGTGTCGCTCTTTTGGACACATCAAAAGGAGCGAACATTCGCAGAACACGTCCGCTGCTGGGGATTGAGCGAGTACTAGCTCGCTGCTCGGCGAATGCCGAATGTGTGGAGCCGGCTTAAGGCAAAGGACGAACATTCGCTCCAAGTGTAGGGTTGGAACTCAGGACCCTCCTCACCGAGGAGTCGTGTCGTTAGTATCTCTGGCCACCCCCGCCATCCGTGCCAATTCAATATTTTTCTTCTCGACCAACTGACATGGAGAACACTCAAAACAATGAGCCTTTACAGTAAATTACCCGTATTAAACTAATTACAAAAATGGCAAAAGCACTTCCATATACATGCGTATTTCACGAAGCGCGTAAATTCAAAGAATCGTTGTTGAAACCCCACTCATCCCGATGATGCGCTTTACAAAACGCGTGGTTTCAAGTTCAAAGAGAAGCAGAATGAAAAAAGTCCTTCTGAAAATGGCGTTTTCTAAACATCAAGTGCTGTAAAATATATGCTTTCCATTTTTCGGATTGATATTATAATATCTTTTTGTATTAATGCCAGTTCTAACATATCTGTTTTCGCATTTTATATTTTTATTCCAGAAAACTTTATGGTCATGTGACAGATTTCTAATTATTGCGGTTATTTATATATTCGTTACATCCATACCTAAAAATACATCACAAAAATGGGTGACTTAACTACCTTTCTAAATTAATTATGTTGTGCTAGTCTATTCACTCTAATAGATAGGAAATACGGCTCAATATGATTGTGAGGTAGTAAATATGGTTGAGTATGATTGTGAATGTATGGAGTAGAATTTGTTTGGGTGGGTCCTGATGGATTCAAACAAAAAACTTGCCAAAAGTAAACAAAAATACGTAATAACAAACAACAATGACGATTCTCCTGATTTTCCTACAATTTTCGGATAGGGAATCAATTGACAGTTTTTTTAATTTATTTCAAATAGTAAATATTTATTTATTCCAATGTCTATTCGTCAGAAAATTGTCGACACCCAATTACCTGTGCCCGCTTTTAGATGAGCGCTTGAAGTCAACGTTAAGTCAGAAAACGAAAACACCTAAAAATTAATTCTAACGAGTAAGCATAACACTCATCTACGCGCTCGAAGTAAAAGAGAAACCAGAAATGAAAATGACACCTTACTCAGACATTAATCCAGCTAGTTACGAAAGAACGGCAATTTGCGCCCTAAACAGGACGTAGATTTCAGGAGCAAAATCTATCACGCACGCCTAATCACAATAAACCTATTATTTGCTGTCCAAGTCATCGTTCAACATCTTGTCACGTCGCAAAACCACTTTATTTTCCCGCGAACCTGCAAGCAGTCCTACGTCACACAACTCGTCTCGCAAATGTCAGCCACCTTTCATTAACATGTATATAGAGCTCCGCATCTCCATACGCGCGGTCCGTCACCGGCATCTCGCCTTCCTCCTCCTCCTCCTCCTCCTCCGCCGCAGCTCCGCCCAAACGTTCCCACAGCCACGCGGTGAAAGTCAACGCGGCAACCGGTTCAACCCGCGCACACACACACTCACACACACACACACCGCCACCAACGCAGCGGCGACGGCGCGGCGCGGCACTACGCGTCCTTGCTCCTCGCGGTTTCCCTCCTTACCTGCACGCTGTTGGCCATCTCCATGCCGGAGATGGAGCTGCGCGCCTTGGGCTCCGGGGCGCCCGCGCCGTTGCCGTTGTCGGCGGCTCCGGTGGCTCCGCTCTCCCCGGCGGCGCCGCCGGGGCGCGAACTCGCGTCCGCCGCCGCGGTCGACTCGTCCTGTCCCGCTGCCATGCTCGCGGTTTCCTCGACGTCCGGGAGCGCGCGCGCACACCACACACACACACTCGCACACGGGGAGGGAGGGAGACCGAGAGAGAGAGCGGTGCTGCAGCGACCGTGCGCGCTGACGCGGGGGCAGAACAGCACTGAGGCGGCGACCGCCGTGTGAAGGCGGCCCGGCCCGGTGGCGGCGGCGGCGGCGGGCCCAGCGCGTGGAGGCGGGGTGGGGCGGCCGAGCCACAACCCGGCGGCGGTGGAGGGGCGTCGCGGAGAGTGCCCGTTCACCTGCGGCGAGTGGCCAAGCGACGAACCAGAAGGTCACGCCGCGCCGCGCCGCACCACCGCCGCCGCGCGCCTCCGGGCCGGCCAAGGTCGCCGAGTGGTGCCGGCGCTGGTGCGGCCGCTGGTGGCTCAGGGGGCCCGACCGGGCCTTCCGCCCTGATTGAGGATTTCCTGCGGCGCCGCGCGGGGCCTTTGATTCGAGTGCGGATCGCTCTTCGCGAGGGGCCCGCCCGCGCGGGACAGGCCTCGGACGCAACATCTCGTCTTAAGCTTCTCTCTGTCTCCATGAAAAATACAGCAAGAGAGCCGATAATATGAACGTGGATATTTCGAATTTGTCGGTAGGTCATTGTTTCAGTATCTGGTCAAAACTAGTTAACTTCCAAAATAAAATATAATGACTTTTTCTAGAGTGTGTTATTGAAAGTCGCATCAACATCTAGATCATTAGCGACCACTACTGGTGTTAATGTTATGGTAACTATGAAGATGAAACGATATGGTGGTGATAAGGGTGACCCTCTGGTCCGACATCGCTACGACTACTGCTTTAGCGATCTCGGCCTCCGGAATGGCATATAATGCCCTTGAAGTGGTCAAGTCACGGACTTCATTACCACTTATGAACATTTTATTTTTTCAGTTATTTAAAGGAACTTATCCTTTGATTCAGCATACTATACGTGCACAAAGTTTGATGAACGTTGAAAAAAGTAAAACAAGCAAGTTATAAGTTGAAACAAATTTAAGAATTTTCTTCGAACTACCATATTTGCGGGCGAATAAGCAGCAAATTTTAAAGTCGCTGTCGAAGCAAATATGGTAAATCCAAATACATTGTAGAGTTGATACATTTTTATATTTTGCTCTACTCTTCGAATTCACCGATTCGAACCACTGCCCAATGTCTCCAAATATTCCTTACAGCAAACCGTAGGTTTTCCTTGTGATTCAAGATGTCGTTGTTCCATTGCACTTGCATCGCGCGTACATTAACAAAAGATATTGTACTTTGCAAACAGTTCACCACATTTTCGTTTAACCTTTCTTCACCTCCAATATATTTGCGTTTATTTTGTGAATAAAGAAATTAAATATAATGTCACTGTTAAGATAAATAATACGAGTATTTGCTGATATTTGATGATGATAAGTAAGACCTTCAATGAACTTCCAGATATTGCAATATTACAATGTTGTTGTTTTTCAAAACAATCATTAACGTAGCAGAAAGAGCTTTAAATCTTTCAACCCTTCAACGCCGTTAAATGTCTCATTCCCTTGTATGTTTATTTGTTCAAAGTTTATAAACATTTATCGATTAAATAATGCCCATGATTTCACGTACGTTCTATGTCGAAGAATGTATTCAATTTCAGATTATTCCTTTCTATCCGCAGCTCGCAGTGTGTGGGCCATGAGAAGACCAGCAGGAGTATCATGTGCCAGCGTTGCCGCTTGAGCACTCATACGGCAAACTGTGTAATTGCAGGTTGTTAGCGTCGTGAGGCATGTGCGGCACCACCTGTTATTAATGCGCTCATGTGGAGAAGCAATTGCATGTTAAAGCATGGCGTATGCAGACAGGAGACGCGATAAGGGTTTGTTGCATCCCCTACCCAAATTGTCACATTCTCACCCATTAATGTGAAGCTATTATGTTATGAGAATTGGGTAGTTAAATGACCTTTATGTGTAAGATAAATATGTTCGTACGCAACGAATACACTATTACATTCCTTCGTGTTTTATTAATTTTGTTAAACATTTTGTTTCTTTTTTTACATTCTCGCAAGCTATGTACTTACGTAATAAAAAGAAACTACTGTAATTTGCAAGTGAAAGTAGCAATTGTTCATCAGAAAAATTCGAATTGTGGGGCTCTGTCGCCCTGATATCCAAAACAGGGACAAATCTACTTCCAATAAGTGTGTGAAGGAAAATACTGTTTCAAACACGTTGTGTTGACAGAATCCTCGTTGGATGAATTCTTTATACCGAAAAATTGGCAAAACTTCCGGCAAAAGGTTTATTTGTGGCAAAAATAAGCGCCTAAACCGAGTCAAATGATTTTCTCCCAAACTAATATTTCCTAATCGGTCTTGCTGTACTCTTGATAATTTTTTTCTTGAATAGAGCAAAGAACGCTTAAAAAGTCACAAATCACAAAAATTTCAAACTTTTCGGTGTCTTCCTCCTTCTACAATATCGAATACATCTTTTAATAAAATGTTCTCAAAAATATACATATTTAAATACTGTCACAAACAGTTAATTTCCAGAAAATGTGAGTAATTTTCACATAATTTTGCAAAAAATATAGGCAATTAAAAATAAATATTTCCCCCAAAACGGTATGTTTTCTCTCAAACAGAGAAAAGCATACTGATAAAAATAGCACAGTACCATTTTCAGTTTATACACGATTTTCTCAAATTACAAAAATGTATATCAAAATGAAAAACTACAATATTGATGATGATCAAGTTGTTTTTTAAGTTGATGAAATCTGTTCAAAAATTAAATTTTTGAATGTCATAAACCACTTGTTGAAAATATGAGTAGTTTTTGCGCAATTTTTTGTTGAAAGCACGATTATTAACATTGCCCAGTTTCCATTTTCGTTGAACTCTATGAATTTTTATGTATATGGGCTAGTAGCATCACTAGTTTACCTCGTGACTTTTCCCACCAGTTCAGTACTATACACAATACACAAATATATTTTATGTAAATTTGTGGAAGAATTGGAAAATAATTTTACGTAATAGCAATATTAACGATCTTTTATATTAGGTTTGTTAATTATGGTATGTATTACATGTGAATCATATTTTACGTACATGGTGATTGTAGATATTTCAATTACAACAATTCAAAATTTATATTTGAGAATTGCGTCTGTAATAGTTTTACTTACATCGATATCAGATTGTATGACACTGTGGTGACTCAAACAAATCGATGTTTCCGAAGACAAATAATAGTGAAAGTGCAGTGAAAGTATCAAGTAGTGAAACACACTGAAGCTCAATGACCTGCATCTTTTGTTTTTCATTGCAAGGACAAAATGCTAGCTACTGTACTTCTATTATTCTACTTTCTCGCACTTTGTGAGAAGTGTGTTCCTGGCCCTGAATGGAATTCAAAGGTTTGCGCTAAGCGAGAAGAGAATCGGGGTCACTTACTCAGCTTCGTGAAGATGAATGGAGAAGTTTAAAACGGTTTCGCAGTTCTTCTCCCGAAGGCATATGCACGATGTGTTCTTGAGAAGGATAATGAACATTGAATTATTTGCAAAGAATGGGCTCTTTCAAAGAAAAAGTGTGGATGCAAGTGTTCATTGAAAGGCCGCAAGAGAAGCCCCGCTTCTTCGGAATCACAAGCGTTGCTCCATAAGGAAAGACACCCAACATTGTTAATATTATTAGCACACAACACCTTTGGACACTACTCCTTGACCAATGTGATTTTATACAGCATGAAATGCGAATTGAAGAGCACTACTTCAAGAAAATGTAAGTTCTTTAATAAAACTTTATTCCGACGAGGTTTCGAGGTCATGTGCATAAACTCTTAAATTCTCGTATTTAGATTCCTTATATTTTGACAGAAGTGCCGTTGGACACTGAAAGAATTAAGAACCAAAACTATTGTCCTTCCACAAAACACTGCGAGATCATAAACATCTCATGAGAAAGATCAATTCTCATACTGTAAGGGCTCTAAAATACTGTGGAGTAAACTCCGAATTTTGTGCGGTTCTAAGGTTCCTTTGAAAAATAGGGAAGGATGTGGTGGCGGTCAGTTCGACGGCCGAGCCTGAAGGTCCTGACAGACATTTTTTACTTCTCACTTCAACATAATGCACAGGATGTAAGTACTTTTTTTAATAGCCAATTCAAAAATTCGCAATAAAATGGGATTAAAATACAACGTATTTTTCAACGTATTCAACGTATTTTTTCTCCATTCGATCGCAGAGTTTTATATCCATCTGAAATTTAACAATAAGTTAAGTAAATTTTACAGAATACTACCATTATCGTGCAGAAGTAGTTCCAAGACGGGTTTGAAAGAAGACATGTGCAGCACTTTATGTGCTGTACGCAAATTCAAAAGGCAGCTAATGTGAAAGCAACAGCCATACACATGTGAAAGCAAGGTCTTCTATACAATTAGGAAAAAATGTGTTTCACCTATATGATGGTGAAAAAATATTTGTTGATGGTTCGCGTTTAGATGTTTTTTTCTTTTTCTGTCAATATGGCGTTTCGTAGCCATATCTGAGAAACAATTTTCATTGTTTTATAATGTTACTGACATTATGGCACATTGTATTT